>OY740778.1:45459400-45884400 GCA_963513935.1 Aphrophora alni | reverse complement strand
TAAGATAATATGGCCTCATGTTACTAATGTAGCGGTCAACTGTTTACTCAGTTGGTCAGAGTGAACAGTTGACCACTACATTTGTAAGATGCACGTGGCCATATTACCTGAACTTTATTTTATATTATTTTCGACCTGTACTGCAGTACCAAATATTTTATGTTTATTTATTTTTGTGCAATGTGTATCAGTGTGTTGTGTGAATGTGTTATTTCATCTGATGATGGTACATGTTATAACGAAACAGCTGTAATGAAGTACTGTATTAATAAATACTAAGCACAAGATTGCTACTAGACGTAGCTAAGTAATTTAGTAATAGACCTATTGTAAAGCATTCATAAAGCATTATGGAATTTATAATTATCGTCTTTCTTTTTTCTCAGATGCCAAATTTTGAGTTTAGTAACTATATTTTACATGCATATTTAAAAAGCAATGAACCCTATGTGGACAGACAGACATATTGTAAAAACTTCTTTTTCATCTAAAACACTTACATCAATTTTTCCGTACAATACTTTCTTATACCGGTACAGAATGATTCAAAACTACACAGCAATATTTTAGGAGTTGATTTAATTAGTTAAAAATAAGACAAATAGTTTATATAAACATAGGTCTGGAAATGCATAATTTTCCGGCTGTCGGCCATTTTATGAAACATATTTTTGGAAGTAGAGATATTGAGTGAAGATTTTTTGTTTATACACATTATTTACATAACCTTTTACCAGAAAACCACAATTTCATTTAGTAAATTTTCAAAATGGTGGTGGTTTAAAATGTTTTAATGTTGAATAACTTGAAAACCTTACATTACAAAATATTTACAAAAAATCAAAACACTTTTCTATTTTCAAAAAACTTTTTTTTTTCTTCTGTAGGTGAAAAGGATAACTGAATTAACAACAAAAACAATACAATATTGAAATTAGTTTTAAAACTACAGTCGCCATTTTGAAATTGTTTAATTAATCATTTTAATATTTAGTATAATTCTGGGCAATAGATTATAATATTATTAACAACAATCACAATTCCATATTATTTTTGTTTAGGCTAATCTAGAATGTTGTAGACAATTACCAAGGTATTATGTGTTTAATTTTTTTAGTAGAAAACTTGGTTATCCTTTGACCTACAAAAATTAAATAAATTTTGTGTTTAGTTAGTAAAGGAATATATTTTGTTCTTGTAAATATTTTTTAATGATAATGGTTTTCGAGATATTCAACATAAAACGTCCCTCAAATTGAAAATGTACAAAAAAAAAATCTTGCTTGTTTAGTAAAGGTTACATAAATAATACATATACTAAATGTTCACTCGATATCTTATCTACAGTACTTTCAAAGATATAATGTTTCCTTTAACACAAATTGCCCTACAGACCAAAAACCAAGTATTTTCGGACTTATCTTATTTTCATCTCCTAGAATCCACATCTCAAACATTGCTGCGCAAATTTTAATCATTCTGTATATTAAGCGAGAAAGTTAAAATTGTTTTTTTAATAATGAATGGCACGATTCTTACTTTAAAAATGATTGAATAATTGGAGCAAGGCGCTCTGGATGACTTATGTGCACATCATGATCACCATCAACGTTTTGAATGCAAACGTTCTTTTTATTTTTCAAAATATTTAAATAAAAATCAACTTCACTGACAAAAAATTCAAAGTGTAAATTCGTTTGTTCAGTTTTCAAAACAAGCACTGGACAAGAAATTTCATTCAAAACAGCTTCAATTTGTTCTTTAGATAATTGCACAGGTCTTATTTTCAAACGTTGATCTGTAGTGAATGTGTATTTATTAAATTCTGTCTTTACGAGGGATCTTTCTATAAAACATTCAACATCATCTGCTTTTATATTTGTACCCCTACTATTTATCAGTTTATCCACAGCTTCTTCCAGACTATGAGAAGGTGGTTTTCTTTCATTCATTCGTTTTTCCATTTCCAATAGTTTTAGAAAATCTTCCTTTAGCTCTATTATGTCATCTCGTGTTCCTGCTCCGAACGGATCAATTAAAACTAACTTCAGAAAGTGCTCAGGAAATACACTGGCAAAATATAATCCCATGATTGCTCCATAGCTGTGACCTACAAAACATAATTTTGTCAAGTTAAAGTGGTGCACGACCCTTTTAAAACACATGATCATCTCCATCAAAGATAACAGATATCCTGGTGGAATGTGTGAAGATTTTCCATGACCAAATACATCGATGCTTATGTAATAAAAGGATTTAGGAAGCAGATGTATCAAACGACTGATTGTGTCACAGTTATCTAATGCTCCGTGAACGCAGAGCACTGGGAAATCTTTATCATCACCATATGCTTTTCCTGCAAATGATCAAACATGGTATTAGTTTGTTATAAAGGCGTTTATTAATTAAAGAACTAGCTTGATTACTTTTGTAACAATAATAAAATAATTAGTTGGATATGATCTTTGAATTTAAATCTAAGAAGTCCCATAGCTTACGATAATTGGAGGCTTAATATAGTTTTATAGCTTCAGGTTCAGAATGTAGAGTAGAGCCTGAAACACTATAGGATTGGAGTGGTGGAGATGATCATGTGGCTTAGGCCCTGCCCCTTTTACACCAGTCCTTCCTCTCACCCGCTATCCACCATTTTGTTCCCTACTTATAAACATTTGAAATAATTCAGTACAACTGATTTTGAGAACTTGTGTCTTTATAATAATAGTTCCATAAGTTTTTAATATTTTATACCGATCTCCAGAACCAACATTTTCGAGAGACGGCAACGAGTATATCTTCATTGGGTCCTTAAAGGTTACATTTAACCTAATTTTGATCAAAATTATTTGAGCTGATTTTTAAAAAATTCTTACCGTTAAGAGGTCACCTACAGTAAGTACAGGCTTGGCAATCCCAAGGGATCGTAGCTGGATCTACACCTTTTTTCGTATAGTATTGGGTTATAACTGTCTTTCATCCTCTTTTCCGAGCCTGATGCTATTAGAATATAAGAGAGCAAGGGGTCTTTTTATTTTATGTTCTTTTCCTCAATTTTTATTAGTCATTGATAACCGAGTGTTCACTTTTAAACAAGAAAATAAAATATTAGAAAATTGTAATTTGGCTTTTTATGTTCACTACACAAACAACCAACAGACATCATCCCAAAAAAACCCTTTTCTGGGACTTTGGGAACATCAAAAAGGATACATTCAATAACAATTTGATATAGACTTTATAACCTATCACAACTTTATTCATACTACATATATGTGAAAAAATAAAAAGTCGAAGACTAAAATCTTTAAATGTAATATTATTTGATATCATTTAATATAAAATACTGGTTTACATATGAAAATTTTGATTTATACTCTCTGGAAATCCCTAATTAGGAACCTATGGCTCACAACAATTGGTCCTGTGACGCGATCCTATTTAGTTACGAATGGAACAAAGTCACTCCGAGGTAGCACGAAGTCACTCCGAGGTAGCACGAAGTCACACAATCACGCACGAAGGGGTTTTTTTCATTTCCACAGAAAGTGCAGTTGTATTCTGCATGGGACTAGGAACAAGTAGTCCAGTTCGGTAGGGAGTCGAGTCTATTCTCAGTTATGTTAACCTTTCAGCATGTGTTGTGAGATAGCTGAATTACTACTCAAACTGTAAAGGTAGCAGTGTTGATGTACCCATTCATTGAAAGTGTCAGCCCAGTCAGTAGCATAGCTAGATCTTTTGGCAAGATGAACAACAGGGGTGTAAAAAAGTTTTCATTTAGTTGTTAGTATTTATAACTAAATGTTTATTACAATTATTGTAATTAATATAAATTACAATGAAAATTAAAGAAAGAGAGAGAGAGAGAGAGAGAGAGAGAGAGAGAGAGAGAGAGAGAGAGAGAGAGAGAGAGAGAGAGAGAGAGAGAGTAAGAGAAAGAAAGAGAGAGAGAGAGAGAGAGAGAGAGAGATCAAACTTAACAGCACATATCGTCACATGGAAAAATAGTTCCTTCGTCATATATTCCTTTGCAGTTTTAATGATTATGAATAATTTTTCAGTGTAACAATGATCACACTAAATTTAAATGCCATACCCAGTATTTAAACTAATTTAACATCTTCTTGGTGCCAGTAATATTCTATTTATGCTTTGTTATACTATTTTTATTCCTTATACCATCGGGATGATAGATGTGGAGTCTCACTGGAATCAAGTGAATCAGTTTCCTGAGTACATACAAGAACAAAATTATACACTAGGCAATTAGATGCAAACAACAATGGAGTAGAGTTTTGTGTTTTTCAATTTATTTCTGCTCTCCATCCATTGAGCAATCAATCTTATGTGCACACAACAATTTTGTTTTATTTTTTCAAAACAAGTATTGTATTCTTTTTGAAGTGTGTTGATACTAAATATTTAGAAATTACGGCGAAATGTATTATTAAAAAAATCTACAATCTTGAGAATGGATCTTATATACCATTGGAAAAAAACCACATCATATTCAGAAATCAAAATTAAAATAAGGAGTTTAAAAGATATTAATAGAAGTATGATTCTATTATAGAAGCTCAAAGATACTATTTCATTAGTACAAATTATCCAGTGGCGGTGATAGCGGGCCCGCGAGCCATAGAAATTCTCTACTACCCTAGGTCAAAAACATTGTCTGCAGTCATGCGGGTTGCATCAACTGTCCTCGCGGCCTGCGTGAAGGCGCTAGAATAGGTGAAATACGAAATTCTATTAAGTGATGTCTACATCAGTAGTTAAAACTTAGTATGTTGTGAGTCAGTAGTGAAATGTTCGCAGAAAGGTCTTTGCCTAGCATCCACCCACCCCTGTCAACACTGCCGCGCCAAGCCCAAGTGCAAGCTTAGGTGGAAATACCCGTAATAATGTTTTTAAAGATTATTGGGAGAGGGGGGCCGATGAACAAACTTGCGGTGGGGTCCGCGGGTTCTTATCGCCGCCACTGAAATGATCATGTACAGAAAGGTATACATAGGTGGATATAATATACTGAAAAGACTTTAAATCCCACAATAATCACGTCTTCCTTTAAATGAAACTTAATAACATTGTCAAAGCATATCCCTTCAACACAGATTGCTTCATGAATCGAAAATGTGTAGACTGGACCTGCAAAGCGGTCACACCTGTGAGATATGGAACATTATAGAATCTTTAGAAAAGAATACAAATGGCTGAATGAAAATAGTTCGTAGATATGTGGATAATAACTCTAATTTAGGTTAATAATTGTAAATATGTAGATATCATAATATTATTAAGAATAAACAAGGACACATAAGGATGATGTGAACAATATTATGTTTTTAAAACATATAAAAAGAAGAACTTTTTTTGTGCTTATGAAAATGAAATTGTACAAAGTCGCCGTGATAGCCACAAAAAGATACAAAAATCATAAAATAAGGATGCTAGAAAACTCAAAAGAACAATTACAATTTGGGTATCCTACAGAATGTCACTTTCCATTATAATACAAAATTTGAAACATATATATATATATATATATATTAAGGCTCCTAAAAAGTTTGGTGAAAACCAATAATAAAAGTCAGTAGAGGGTGCTGTATTTTAGAACCTGTGACAACAAACACCCACCCCTCCCCAACCTATGCCGACATACCCTTATCTATCCCTTAACATATGACATCAAGTCCCCACCACTCCCTCCAGGGCAGCTATAGAGGCCATACCTCACACCTCTCCATCTAGTTTTGGAGACAGCATCAACAAATGCACTCCTGCAATTGGCAAAAATTGGATTGGGGAGGTCACCAGTGATGGGAAAAGATGTAATAGACTGCTGGGAACTCCCAAGAGATTCATTAATCAGAAGGTACAACTTTAAGAAGTACTTCCTCACTGTACTGAATACAAAAAGTGAGTGAAGTGAGAAATCTGATAAAGAGTACCATAGTTGGGTATACGGACAGGTCCAAAATCGAAGATAAAACTGTAGCTATTTGGGCCAGGGACAAGGTACTCAAAGCTATGGGCGAATTCCCCAGATCTTTCAAGCGGAAATTTGCGTTATTGACAGGTGTGTGCAAAGGAACGGGCGATATAAAAGGAAAAAACACACGAACTCTGTCAGATAGCCAAGCTGCCATCAAACCACTGAGCTCTTCAATTATGAGTTTAGTGATGGTTTGAAAATGCTTACAGAAACTTAATAAGCTACACAGGAGGAACAAAGTCTTTCTCCTCTGGGTATACAAGAACACATTGGAATAGAGGGGAATGAAAATGCATATGATCTTGTGAGGAAGGAAGCATTCGTAGGACCAGAACTTTTTTGTGGATCAGGAGAATATTAAAAGGATCACTTCAAAAGGAGACTCAAAAGAGGGGAAAAAAACAGTAGGTCTAAACTCTGGAGAGGAATGGAAAGGTTAAAGCAGGGTAAGGATCTGCTCTGGAATTATGACTGTGAGAGCTCAATGGCTTCCATTAGCCTGTGTAAAAATAGGCTAAGATTACTATGGGCTTTCTGCCATACTCAAAGGGCATCTCGGGAAACTTGGCCTAACAGATAACACAACCTGTAGTTGTGAGCAGGGAGAGGAATGCCCCCATTACTTACTAATGGACAACGATGCTTTAGCTATGAAAAGAGTAAAAACTTTGGGAAGATACCAACTAGAAGTAGAAGAGTTACCATCTCTTAATCTACTATAATTATTTATGATAGTTGTGGGACTAGAAAGTTTCCCGTGATTGAGAATTTCAAGAATAAAGAAAGAGGGGAGAATAGAATAGATCTCTTTAATGGTCGAATTGCATCAGTAAACCCCCCCCACAACATATATACATAGGGTTTAAGCTTGCTTCGCTTGTGCCATAAACAAGTCCTCAGTACTTTATTGAATTTTAATGACAACAATAAAGCTTTAATTTGGTTTTTAGCCAACTATACTGTAACATTCACTTTTCATAGAAATCTGAATGAAATGCTAGAGCTAATTTTGTGAAATTACATTTGTTTATAACAGCCCAAATTCTTATATTTAGTTTTTTACTGATAACTCATGAACTGGCCATTTATATTAAGATCACAACTAATATGTTTTGTTTGAGTCCTTAAATGTTAGTTTTGAGCAAAGTTTAATTGAATTCAATGAGCCGATTTTGAGAAAATCTAAATTTTGTTTTTTTATGATAGCTGCTCTCAAATTTTTAGTTATCAAAAATTAACACGCATTGCACCACACAGAAAACTTGCAGGACAAATTTAAATCAATACAATTAAAACACAATACAATTAGTTACATTTGATTCACAAAGAACTATTCAACTCCTCTAAAATAATAAACTAAATACATAAATACACTATATTTTCAAAATATTAATGTCATTCCAATTAAATATAATTCATGTCAATTTCACTAGCGAAAATCAAATTATATATTTGTTTATTTATATTTCAAAACGAAGACTGCACCCAAATTTCTTTCAAAACAGCTTCAATTTGCTCTTTAGATAGTTGCAACAAATCTTATTTTCACTTATTTTCTGTGGTGAATGTGTAATTATCAAAATAAAAACTGATTTAGTTATAAATGACAAGATTTGTATACAATAAATGACTGAATAAATGGAGCAAGGCGTTCTGGATGCGTTATGTGCACATCATGGTCACCATCAATATTAAGAATTCTAACATTCCTTTTATTTCTCAAAATATTTAAGTAAAATTCACTTTCACTGGAGAAAAATTCAATCTCTATGTTTGTTTGTTTCGATTTCAAAACAAGCACTGGACAAGAGATTTCATTCAAAACAGCTACAATTTGTTCTTTAGATAATTGCACAGGTCTTATTTTCAAACGTTGATCTGCAGTGAATGTGTATTTATTAAATTCTGTCTTTACAAGAGATCTTTCTATAAAACATTCAACATCATCTGCTTTTATATTTGTACCCCTACTATTTATCAATTTATCCACAGCTTCTTCTAGACTATAAGAAGGAGGTTTTCTTTCACTCATTCGTTTTTCCATTTCCAATAGTTTTAGAAAATCTTCCTTTAGCTCTGTTATGTCATCTAGTGTTCCTACAGCGAAGGGATCCATTAAAACTAACTTCAGAACGTGCTCAGGAAATACACTGGCAAAATATAATCCCATGATTGCTCCATAGCTGTGACCTAGAAAATGTAATTTTGTCCAGTTAAATTGGTGCATCACCCATTTAAAACACATGATTATATCCATCAAAGGTATCATATATCCTGGTGGAATGTGTGAAGATTTTCCATGACCAAATACATCGATGCTTACATAATAAAAATGTTTAGGGAGTAAATGTATTAAACGACTGATTGTGTCACAGTTATCCAATCCTCCATGAATGCAGAGCACTGGGAAATCTTTATCATCACCGTATGTTTTTCCTGCAAATGACCAAATATGATATTAGTTTGTTTAAAAGATGTCTATAAATTATAGGAATGACAATTATTATTGAACGAATAACGAAAGAGGAAGTATCCTGGTTTCTCTGCTGATATTGGTGCAAAGGTAATAGACCTGTTTCGATAATTTATAAACATATTTGGGGCCTTGTACAATATTTTATAAATGTTGGGCTCTAAATTCTTAGTTATCCATCCTATCTGTTTCATAAACACATAAGACTTATAATTCAGACTATAAGATTGGAGTGTAAAATATACGCCTGTTTGCACTGATAATTATTTTATTAATATTATTTATCTTGATTGGTTAAACGCTTCTATGCTTTTTTTGTTAAATAAAATTGAAAATTTTTCATGTAGGCCTACTCTCAAATTTTGAGTTATGGATAACGGGTATCGCCCTTGGTATATAATGTGAGATATGGTACCACATGAGCGACATGACGGCTGCTCATCACACATAGCATGGGGAACCTTACAAACATGAGTTCTAAGGAATGGAGCCTTCTAAAAAACGGGTTGTGCACTATACCCCACGGTGTCAGCTCAAGAAAACTGTGGGAAAGCTTTCCAGTATGCCGGCCTACTTCCAGCTTCGGCTGGTGGGCTACCCAATCCCATTTAGATGAGAACGGACGTTACCCTCGGTAGATGATGTAGAAAAGATAGCAAACATTGGAATAGTTGGAACGAATAGTCGTAATGTGTGGTCTGGTATACATGGGCGTATTCAGCGAGGGGCAGGGGGGGCAGCAACACCAGGAAGAACTCTCCCAGAGGAGTTCTTCCTGGTGTTGAGGTGATACATTGCTGACAGATACTTTCGTATTAAATATAATAATGCATATTCCAAATTGAAGCCACTTGAAGCGTATGTGCCACAGGGTAGTGTTTTATGGCCAGTTTTGTACGTTCTTTACATGAGGGATATGCAGGTTTCGAGTGAAGCTGCTGTGGCGACATTTGCTGATGACACTGCTGTCATGGCAACTGGTGTGGATGCTGTAAGGTCAGCTGGTAAACTTCAAAGGACAATTAATATAATTGGAGATTGAACACAAAGATGGAGAATCAAGCTCAATGAATCTAAATCAGTTCATGTAAATTTTACAAATCAAAAGTTTGAAACAGTGAGAGTAAAAATAAATGGGCACCACATTCAAATACTGCCAAATATTTAGTTATAACATTGGATGCTAAGCTTAGGTAGAAGGAGCATGTTAAAAAGAAAAAGGAAGAACTAAATATAAAAATAGGAAAATGGTTGCTTGGGAGAAGCTCACAGCTCTCAATTGAAAATAAGTTACTTTTGTACAAGCAAGTGCTCAGTGGACGTATGGCATTCAACTCTGGGGTTGTACGAAAAAAACAAATGTGAAAATCATTAAGACTTTTCAAAATAGGGTACTGAGGGGAATAGTTGATGCCCCATGGTACATTAGAAATGACTTCCTCCATAGAGACTTAAAGGTGGAGTTGGTGACCAGGTATACTCATAGCCATGCCAAACGAATTCAATGCCACGAAAACCCGGCAATTATTAGTATGTTGGAGGAAATACCAACTATGTTAAGAACACTAAAGAGAGTAAAACCGCATGACTTAATATCGCAAGTGTAGTGCGGATGACAGCATGGTCGATGTGAGGAAAAGGGAATGACTAGTTTTGGGGTTAGCCACTGGGCTATACCCCTACACCCAAGACGTTATTTATGAAAGTAAAGTTGATAGATGGGCGTCAAAAGCTCAGTTGCAACATTAGGGAGGTGTTTTTAGTGGGTCGACCCCACACTACTGGGTCTTACGGGAGTCCTAGTGCCTGTTGCAGGTTTTCACTTACCCTCGTAAAAAAATAAATTAATTTAAAATATTATAATAATTTTGTTAAGCAAAGGAGTGCAAAGAGTGCTTAAATAGTAAATTGGAATTAAGGGAAGTAAAAATCGTAGGTGGGTGCGGACTGGAACCGAGAGCAGGAATAAATCTTAGAAGAAGAAGTACACAGATTTTTCTAGAAGAACTTGGGCATAGGGAGGAGATAGATGTATATTAATATTTTGTTTTTAAAAAAGGAAATGTTTTAAAATGTTAAAAGAGAAAAGTAGTTTCTCTAAAGGAGTAGTATAGAAGCAAATGAATTATTGGAAAAATAGAAGCTCAAGTACCATAACCACAAAATAAAGAACATAAAGAAAAAGGTGTTATAATAAAAATATTATAAGAAATATATATTTACAAAAGTTAAGAAATTGTAAGATATTCAAGGAATTTGTAATGAATTTTAAAAGGAACTTTCAATAAATAGAGTTGTGATATAAAAGAACTTTTAAGACATTGAGTAAATTGCTTACTTAACTAACTTCATTTAATTTAGTAAGATAAATTATTTTAAATAAATAAGTAACAAAGTTATATTTAGTTTAACAAGTTGATGTAATACAAATTTTAAAGAGCTACTTGCTTAGACCCTGAGAAAGAGAGATTATTATTATTGTGTTAATGTTATGTTCTAATTGTAAATCTGAATTTAAAAAAAGGGAAGAACCTAAATAAAATATTATTTGTTACTTATAAAATAAAAAATTGTCTAGTGTATTACTTAATTTAAAAAATTTTGGAACTCAAAAGTGAAATTTAAATGAATACGATTTTATAATTTATAAAAAAGGGAAACTTAACAACCTATACACACAATTCGTAACAACTAGTTATCAAACATTTTTAATTCTAAAAGTACATTTTCAAACCTTATGAGCTCCAATTGGTTGAATAAAAATCCTCAGTTTGATAAGAACATTTTATTTATTGACAAGGCACATTTCACTAGTGATGGTATCAAACAATTTACGTAACGAACACACTTGAGAAGAAATCAATTCCAATTCAATGACAGAACGTAAATTTCAGCACAGATTTAGTGTGAATGTATGTTGTGGTTTAATTCACAATTAGCGATCGGACCATTCACATTCCCTGGATGCTTATTTATTTTCTGAAATCTATTTACAATTTCTTCAAGAAGAATATTATAGGTGCTTCAGAAGAAGTTTGCTTGTCTCGTCTCAAGAAGCAAAATTCCAAAGTTGTTAGAAGAAGTTCTAACTTTGAGATGCCAAATGTACTTCCAGCATGATGGTGCACCTTCCCATTTTTCATGAGCCGTTTTCATCCATTTAAATCAGCATTTCCTTGAGCAGTAGATCGGTCATGGGAGTCTACATACTTGGCTCCCACGTTCACCAGGTCTAATACCATTAGACTATTGTGTGGGGATGTATGAGAAAAAAGTGGACTCCCATGAGGAATTAATTGGCCGGATTATGGATATTGCTACACAATAAAGAATAATCCAGCAAAAGTAAAAAAGCAATGAAAGCAACCAGTCCATAAGCTTGTAGAGAAAATATATTGAAGTTGATGGATTTATAGTATTGTAAATTATAGTATTCTCTATTTATGTTTTGGCATTAATTTTGATCTGTGCTGTACATCATATAGTCAACATTTTCCAACTTGTTTTTTTTTTCCAAGAGCTAAATTTATATCAATTTACTCAGAAATAAATCCCCTACTAGTTTCATTTAAAACTATGATGCATATATTTACCTTTTTAACATTGTTCCTCTATGCCAAATTTTTAAATAGCCTTATTTGATTCATTAGGCTTAAAATTAAAAAGATTTGGAAATAAAAATTATTAGAATTCAAAAATGTTTTGTTTTTATATTCTTGACAATTATAAAAAATTTTGTTTGTCATTGTAATATGAAAATATTTTGTAAAGTTAACGGTTTTCAAGATATAAAGCCTAATGTTAATATTTAAATGTCCAGCATTTTGAAAATATTTGAAATAAAGTTACATTACAAATGGCTATAGAAAATCTAACTCAATATCTATTTCAAAAGTTGTAACTTTTTTATTTAAAAAAATTAAATGGCGGATAGCTGGAAAATGAAGCGTTTCTGGACATGTGTGAAGCTATGACGCTCGTTGTGGTCTCAATCAACAATTCTAATTGTAGTCTATAGATTAAGTGTATAATATATTAGTTTTGAGTTCTGGTGAAGTTATATCGAGTTGATGTTGAAAATATGCAAAAGTCGACACAATGTCGGCTATACTCGTGGAAAAGATGAGTCGAAATACAGAACATCACGAAAGACCATCTAAGGTGCAATCCAGTGTTGCTCCTTAATTTCAGTTCTTTGACCGATTTCATGACTTCAGGAAAGAGAAAAAATGACTTTCAACATCCCATCCGTCTGTCGTCGTCTTTATTTTTAAATTATGCTGCCACAAAAATTAAGATAACAACATGAAATTTGATAAAGGGGGCCTACAGTGTGCTCATATAGAGCCCTATTGAAATTCACAAAATTTGAATTAGAAACATCAAAATGGTGGCTGTTTTAAACAGTTTTTTGTTCATGTCTCATGTTATTTAACTTAGATCACACCAAATTAGAGAAAAATTTGTAGATTTCAATTCGGCATATAAAGGTGTTAACCTGATATCTCTACAACAACAAATAGTGAAGTTATTGTCAAAAATGTATTTTATAACTCTGACCCAAGAACATGTGATAATTGTATAGTTATGATATCCCGGCAGTGCTGAGACACTGACATGAGCAAAGCTAGTGGAAAATTTTATTATATACTTACACATCTATGAGGCCCACATTAGGGCCTAGCCGATCTCAAGAAAGTAATGATATAACCAATCACGAGGATCAGAAAACATGTGTAACAACTGTTTAAAACAAATTTATCCTACTGATAAGATCAAACCCCTTGTTCTACCAATACAGTTATTTAAATTTCCTACAAGGCTTAAAAAACCAAGTTTTAAGCAATATATTTTAAAGGATCTCTTTGTATGATAGAGCCAGATAAGTACTATGATGGACGGTTGGGTAGGTACTATGATTATCAACTACTTTACACTATACTGGTAAAACATTACATACAATAAAACATGAGTTTAACAAATCTAAAGTCAATATGTCGTATATATTTTGGAAGATAAATTTGTGTAGACAAATTACAAAAAGACTGACAAACGGAAAAAGAAGCGTATTTTACTTTCTCATATATACGTATTATAAAGAAGGTTGTGTGACAGATCAAACAATTGATATCATTTTGCGGATATATTCGTTTTGAACCCCCCAGCCCATAAAAGTCCCCAATGCATAGAATGATGAATTCACAACTTGTGTTATGGCAATCACAGGGTACCCTACTTAGCTGGACTACTTTTCTTCATGTAGTCTTGGGTTAGATCCCTCACTTTCATCTTTCCTATGAAGTCTCTCTTGACTAACTCTTGTTCTCTTCCGATCCTAACGCTATTAGATTATTCGAGGGGTAGGAGGTCTCTTTTTTTAAAGGTCTTTTTGTCAACGTGATGATGATGGTGTAGTTTTTCACCATTAAAAAAGAAAACAAACATGTAAAAATCACTTTTTTTGACAGATGGAACTTTAAAACGGTTATATCCATTAAAAACTCGACATAAATGTTTTGACTCATCACACAACCTACTTAATAATTATGAACTTGTTTGAAAATAAAAATACTACTTTAATATATTTATATCATATCTACTTGCCTGAGCAATCTTGTGTCATTAATTGTTGACAACGGTTTCACCTATTTGTCACTCTTCTTCGGAACTTAAAATACACTCAAAAAAACTTCATAAATAATTATTAAAGTACTCAGAAACGATTTAAGTACATTTAAAACACACTATTTACATTTAGTTAAAATAACTTTGTCAAGTATACATTTCATGACCGGTTGTTGACTCGTCTGGCTTTGTACTGATGGTTTGCTGGCAATGGGGATGTCTTATTTATTAAGTCAAACATTATCTTGGCTTGAAATTGTGTTTCTTCATTCAACACAATACTATTATCAATCTTACAATTTCTATAAATTTGGGTGTCAACAATTAATGACACAAGATTGCTCAAGCAAGTAGAAATTATTAAAAATTAAGTTAAGAGCAATCGGTTAGGCTTTTACTACAATAAATAATGGTACTACTTTATTATGATTTGGAAATAAGCAAAAAGGAAGCACATTTATTTTGTAGAAAATAAACTTTATTGTCAAAAAATCAAATACAGGTAGAAATGAAAAAAAATATGAAACAAATTAGCAAAATATTATGTTTTTAAATACTGTAATACAAATTATACATTTGATAAATACAAACTTTTGTTTATACAAAAAATATAATATAACAATGGAATGAACACCTTATTATAAATACAAGTAAATAATCTAAGAACATTATCAACTAATTTCTAAATAATGAAAAACGAATCAACAGAGCAAGGATGGGGAGAAGGTTTTTCTAATTGTTTATTTCTACAGAATGGCTCATAAGATAACTGACACTAGCAGTTATTCACCTTTTCATTGCATAGCATAGTAGCTACTTGACAACAGCAGTAACAGAGGTTATGTTTTTATTAATGAATGGTAGCTATTAATAAACAAACACTTATAGAAAGCATTTAGTATTATTTATTACTGACATAGTAAGTAGCTTATACGAAGTACACAGTAAGTTTGGTAATATCAATGCCTCAGGAAACAGGAAAAGTTATTTTCAACATGTCGTCCGTCCATTGTCTTTACTTAACTATGATAAGGGACTCAAAATTTAAGATAGGAAGATGAAACGTAGGACGTGGGACATATAGAACATTATTGAAATTCAGAAAAAAAGAATGAAAAATGTCAAATAGTGGCGATTTAAACAAGTTTTTGTTCACATCTCTTGTGTTATTCAACTTGTTAACACACTGAGATAACAATTGGTCGACGTATATTATGCATGTTAGGTACCAACCCCAGATCTCTCCAAAACAATATGATGTTCAGCGAGTGAGGGTTTCTTCAAATATGTCATGAGTAAGTGAGTGGAGATTGTTTAATATATACAAATGTAGCCGATACCATGAAAGTAGTGATATACACAATTACGAGATTCAGAAAACATGTGCAACAACTGCTTTAAACAAACTTAGTGTTTACAGTTTACTATGTGTACTGGATAGGATCCCTTTTCTACAAGCTCTAAGAGACTAATCATTGGGAGTTTGTCTGTATACATAGTATGTAAGGCTGGGTAAGTACCATCATGGTGCGTATCAGCTTGTTTTGTATTTGTGTACAATGAATAGAAAGAGATCTACAAAAAAGTATACATTCTTTTTTTTTAATTTAATTTATTAATTTTTCCGCATATACGATTTTTTACTTAGCAGGTATTGAAAATACAATAATATTTCAAGTGAAAAATATACGACCTAGAATGGAAATCGAACCCAGGATCTTTGGCGCGTAAAGGGTTCGATTTCCATTCTAGGTCGTATATTTTTCACTTTAAATATTATTGTATGCTTTTTTTATTTCAGAAGTGTGGGATACATGGACATAGAAGTGATGTTATTTGTGAATGTATTTTGCAAACACTCTATTTTCATCTTAAGGTATTCACAAGTTTAATAAAATGTAACAGATTTAACAGGTAATGGATATTCCTTATCAGGTAGAACTATATCATTTCTACGGATGAAAATCTTCATGTTGTAATGCAATGTTTTATACAGTCGCCTAAAACATCAACAAGAAAAATGCCCACAGTATAACATCAAAGATAAACCTACAAGGGATTCAGAAGAAGTTAAGGGTTGATTGAGGCCTACTTTACTTCAACATTATGACTGATAAGTTTATTCATAATACAACATGAAGATGAAAATTTGAACAAAACCATTCTCTGAATAGACAAAGCAACTTTAAATAAATGGAAATGTTAAACAGGTACAATCAGATAATGTGGAGTGAATGTCACAGTCTAAATGCAGGAATTTATAGTGGTGGACTTATCAGAACCTTTTACTTACTCAATGTACAAAGTATAAGCTTAAGTTTGTTAATTGTGAAAAATTTCCCTGGGTAAGTAAATACAACATGAGGTAAATATTCGAGTATTTAATTTTTGTCTGACCAGTACAACCACCTAACTTGAAAAATGTCTCACTGACAAACGAGATTTGTTGGTCTTACAAACTACTGCTCAAATGAAAAATGTGTCCTAACTATTCCAAACAAAATAATAGATATTAATTATATTTTCCAATGTTTGTGTTTATTTTTTATTTAAATAAATTCTTAAAGTAGTGTATTAGTATTTAATACTACATTTAAAGTACCATAAATGTCCTTGTCTGTAAAAGAATTTCACAAAAGAAGCACTTTATTGGGATATTGGATATGACTCATTTCCAATATCATTAATGTTTCATGATAAACTGTCCAGATATTGTTATACACATATTATATCTGTGGTTGTAATACAAATATTATTTGGTGTTAGGAATAACAAATTTCTATAATTTAGTGAAATAATTTTCAAGTAAATATTGAAAAAGTATACCTAATACCCTAAGAAATCTCCTTTTGAATGAAGTGGTTTTACACATACTGGCAAAGAGGAGTGGAGACCTCTCGTTTGGTGTAATATTTCTACTGGCCACATTCCTAAACTATGCAATCTATACGATTTAATATTCAAAAGACAATAGTCCTAATAAAGGTTGATATTTTTAAAATACCTCCAACATGAAGAAGCCAAGATCGTTTGAAACACTCAAAAACAATATCTATAGTCTTGAAAGATTAAAAATTTTAAAGGATCTCCGACTCAAGATACAAACTCGATTCTCAGCAGTTAGTACAAGGAATGGTTAGAAAGTAAAAGACAACTACTCATAAGCGAGCTGGAATGGTTTACAGATGGATTAAAACTTAGGATAAAACAGGTGCTGGAATTTTTGGAATCAGACCTCCCATAGGAATATACCCAACAGTGTTTCAGTCAGAAGTTACAGCTTTAATTGAAAGTAAATGAGAAAATCTAAGACTTAGATATAAGAATGAACAATTATGAATTGGCTTTGAAAACATTGGATTTCAATGAATTTAGTTAGTCTCGGATTGTCTCAGTATCACATCACAGGTAAGAGGTCTTAACAATGTAACACTTTGCTAGGTAGCAGGGCATTAATTAGTGGAAATGAATACCCAAATGAGCTGGCTAATAGAGCATCTTAGGACCTGAGTGTTTTTTTTTTTTGGCATACCAAAGGCAATGGAGGCCATCAGCACTTAGGCTTAGAAAAAGAATAAAAGTAGGTAGAGGACTACTTCAAGATTAAAGGGGAAAACTCTCACTGTGTTGCTCTCACTGAACCTGAACTTCTTTTGTTAGTCAGGAACAATATAAGGAAGAGGGTTTCATTACAAAACACAGCCACAGACAATGTGCAGAAAAAACATATTCACTGGGAAAGAAATGTAACCTATAAAAGGAAACTACAAAGTACCTGCTCTTTGAATGTAACATCTAAAGCAGGAAAGGATCACATCCTTTGGGTGTTTGATAAGTGACTTCAAAACAACCTTATTAGGAAGAATATATAGTTCATGTAGCTAATGAATCTTCTAGGGGATGACTATGACTAGAGGGTAGTACATTATTTGGTAGCACAATAAGTACAATGAAAAGGTCGATTAAATAAAACATTAAACCGTTACACCCCAATACTACAGAAAACATTTATGACCTACTACTTTAGCAAAACAGATATATGGTGAGAATTTTGTGAATCTTTTATCTTTAATATGTTTTCGGTTTGTTTGTAATTATGAGTATGTTAATGTATGCACAGATAACAAAATCATTAAGATAAACTTTTTTTTAAAATTAAGTGGCTTAATATTCTTAACTCAATTATAGATGCACAAAAATTGCAATAACTTTCTACCACACTGATATACAAAGCCAAGACTAAACAATCAATAACTATTCATTTTCATCACCCCAAAAATCCTGGATTGGAGTTAAAAAATTAGACCATGAACACAGTTTTAAAATCAGTTATAACAATATAGATCAAACTTGAGTGAAATGATTAAAGTTTATGAACTACTCAACGTGGTAAACCATAGACTAAGTATAAGAAAATTATGGTTTACAAATAGATTGGGAAAACAAAATGAACCCAATGGAGCTCCTTTTTTTTCTAGCTAGTTTACTACCAAACCATAATTTTCCTTTATCGACTGTTTGTTACATTCGTATTGGGTCATAAACCTTCAAAATTTGATAAAAATCGCTTTAGTCAATTTTGAGATATTTCAACTTCTATGGTTTGTTTTTACCATTAACTCCCAAACTGACATTTTTGGAGATAAGGCGACTGTAATATATTTCGTTGTATGCTAAAAGGCTGCATTTGGGCAAAATTTTACCAATCAGATCAAGAATTTTCAAAATGGACATTTTTGGGAAAAATTCAAAATTGACTTTTTGACTTAACATAGAAGTTTCTCTATACTACATAAATATAATAAAGTAAAACAATTACTAATAACAATGTATTTAAAGAAGAAATGTATAAAACTATTCAT
Source organism: Aphrophora alni (assembly GCA_963513935.1). Lineage (NCBI taxonomy): Eukaryota > Metazoa > Arthropoda > Insecta > Hemiptera > Aphrophoridae > Aphrophora > Aphrophora alni. Next base: position 45,865,445 of record OY740778.1, on the reverse strand, counting down.
AACTCCAATTCTAATATATTAAAGTCATTTAAAAAATTAAGTAAACTAAAATGTATAGAATACTATTATATTGTTAAATATTTTATTAACTCGTAGTGAATATTTCCAACAATTACCATTATTTCCCCAATCACCTGACATCTTACACTTCAATATAAACTTATAAATTTATTGATATATAAATAAATCCTTCTCCTTTCTGAAATATAAATAAATAGACTAATCTGTAAAGCATTAGAAAGGAAAATCTAATAGTGTACTTATAACTAATAAAATTACATCTATGAATCAAAAGGTGTAAAATCATATAAGCCTAACAAAACTTATGTCTCAATTTCATTGAAATCTGATATACTGGGATCGAAAAGTCTCTGATTATTACAGTAAAGGAAACATATTAAAATATTTTAAATATTAGTTTCTGATAAATAGTGGCTAGTATTAACTGTTTCAATCTACCTGCAATGTAGTTACAACTACTGTCCTAACAGATGACATTAGTCTCTCCTGGCCCAGTCGTTCGGCTACAAGCAGCCATGTTGAACTATGCAGTGAGGTATGTTCTCAGAGGTGAGAAAAACAAGATGTTAAAAAATGGTTCTGGGCAAAGTTTCTAACGACCAATGTCCCACATCGTAATGCAGCGTGGTAGTTGAATCAGAGAAACTAGTTCCGTGTGTGATATTACCAGATCTGAAGGCCCAGAGTAATGACAAAAGAGAAAGTGTTTGATATCTTAGACCACATGGTCCAAAGTCTAGCAGGAAATTATCCCAGCTAGTTGGTGTTTCATGAAGTTGAAAAAAAGGCTAAGCTTGCGCTCTTAATTACAGCTATACATGAATTGAAACCTGATACAATGTTAACTAGGTTAGCGTCTGGAGGTGGTTTTAAAACTTTTTGGTTGTGACAGAGATGTCACAGTTTGGATTTCACAACTACGTCAAAACTCAAGTCTCGTGTATGCACAGAAACCTCAAGGGATACACCCCTGTTTCACGATGAGAAAATTTGTGTTTGCATTATAATGTTCTCAAGAAGTATAGTCGGACTGATTTTTCTTCTCCAAGATTCTCAAATCCCAATGATACTGATAATATTCTTATCATGGTACAATTGACAGAAGATGAAATTCTCAAGGGTGTGACAAAATTCAGCAGGATATGACATTATAGCTCATATGTGTATGCACTCTTGGAAGATGTGTTTGGGGATACAATCTTTTCTACAACTTAGTTTTAAATTTAACACTTAGTTACAAAAACAATAAATTGATATTAAGTAGGCCTATCTATAAACCTTTGACTAAAAACTTATTACTGGTAGGTTACTATGTTGAATTTTCCTTCCTAACATAACATTAAGTACTTGTAATATATACATTGTTTACAATATAATTTTATTATAAATGACTATTTTGTACTGAGAAAAAAGATTTAATGATTGGTTCAAGCCGTTCTGGATGGATTAAATGTACATCATGATCTCCATTAACTTTGCAAAATACAACATTTTTGTGCTTTCCTAAACATGTCTGATAAAATCTTGTTTTATCAATTCGAAACATTGGATTCAATCTTGTTGTAGATGCTTCAACAATAAGCATTGGACACCGTGCACCTTTCAATATATCTTCAATCTGTTTACTGTTTAAAAGCATTCCTAAACCCAGTTTTAAACGCTGATCAGTTGTAAATCTATACCTATCGGATTCTACTTGTACGAGCGATCTTTTTACAAAAGTAAGAGCATGTTCGTAACTTATTTCTGTAAATCTATTTTTTAACATTCTTTCTATGGCTTCATCTATTGTATAAGAAGGCGGTTTCGATTCATGTAATCGTATTTCTATCTCAAATAACTTAGTATATAATATCCGTAACTCTTTCACGGTATCTTCTGTTTCAATTACATTCGGAGGAAATGTATCTATTGCCACTAATTTCTCAACATGTTCTGGAAACAAACAAGCAAAATAAATACCAATCGTACCTCCGACGCTGTGAGCTAAGTAATGTATTTTTGTCCATTTAAAATGATCAACAACTCTTTTTATCGAAAACACATACACCATAAGATCCAAAGCCAGTCCTTTTTGAAAATGTGAAGACATTCCATGTCCTGGTAAATCAATGCATATATAATAGAAAGATTTTGGAAGTATTGGTATTAGTCGACTAAGTGAGTCGCAGTTATCGGCGATGCCATGGACACATAGTACTGGGATACCTGACTGATATCCCCAAGCCTTTCCTGCAAACCACCAGACACGTAATTTAAAAGTTCATAAGAATTACAAGTATAAATTACTTTTTTCAAATATTTTCTGATAGGGTTATTTTTTAAAAGTGGTATTTTGTAGAGCCCATACATGATAAATGAATTGAACTTTGTAAAGAACTGTGATTAAATTTCATAGTTATCTTAAAAAAAGAAAAAAAACAATAAAAGGGGAATAACAACAATGCGGGAATTTTGTTTAATTAGAGTTATATGTACATATAAATTTAGTTAAATTTGTTTTAAAAACATTTTATTATAATATAGGTTTTATAGTCCATCTGCGTAATAAGCAACTTGTGTAAATATTGATCGCTCATATAGGGGAGGCTGAGGTAATAAGCAGCCTCTAACATCTGGTCTATCTGGTGAAGTAATACACCACAGATGTATAATTGTCGCATGGTTTACAAGTGGTATTGTTCTATAACTTGAGTTGAATTGTGACTAAGGAATAGTTATTTTCCTTTAAAGAAATGGCTACCCAAATGTTAGCAAGCTTGTGAAAATATATTTAAAGGAACATAACCTACAGATAAATATCGGAAGCTAGTTTACGAGTAGTGAGATTTTGAAACCAGTTACAGGGAGAAGAGGACATCATTTGTTGAAATGAAGTTATCACTATCAAATAAATAATATCGACAAAACATTTTGGATAGGTCAAGTTACAGTTTTTGTACACAATTGAACTGGACCCTCATGGGCTCACTCCTTTGTGAGTTCGGGTTTGGTGAACCCGGGGTTCCCGAGCTGGATCTCATCTCACTTCAACTTGTCTTGAGTGAGATCACTTCTCTTTCTTCTTTCATATTGGGTACTAGGCCTTTTTTCCGACCCCGATGCTGTTAGGTTTCCGAAGGCAAGGGATCTCTAATCTACTCTTGTTTCTTCTTTCGGAGCTCTATTACGCCTTCTCATCAATTTGATTATGCGATGGATAAAACACACAGAAGTATTACTCCAGTTGGCAAACCAGATACTCTGGAAAATCCACTCTCCAACTTTTAGGTCGGTCCTATGGATTCTGGGGAGGACCAACTATCGTTAAATCAAAACCCATTCAAGAAAAGAACAGTACTGGAAAGAACACCACCGATACTAAGAATGCCTGGTACTGAAAAAAATATAGAAAAAGGGAACGAAGTAGTTGTTGTAAAGGATGGTACAAAAATCAATGGAAAAGAAAAGCGCAGACCTGCTTAATGAAATGGAGGGAATGTTGCTTCAGCTCCAAACACAGGTTTTGAGACTAACCCAAGAGATTGTGGATTTGAAAACAGCTCTTGGTAAAATGCAGTGGTCTACTGAACGAAAGGAGGGGGCGGAGAGCACTAGTGGGGCTATAACTGCCTATGAAACTGATGAAGAAGAACTCGAACGAGAAACAGGCTGGATTTTAAAAAGAAACAAAAGAATAGCTAAAAAACGGAAAGCAGAATTTTCTCCGAGGCTTTAACAAGGACTGCTCTTGTAGTAAATCAGTCCACAAGTAATAAGAAGGACATGGTGCAAGATCATGTAACAAATAAAGAACTGGGAGGATGGATAAAGGAAGTACCTCCTCCACCAATTAATGTTGTAGCTGTGCCTACCTTTGCAGACATTCAACATCTGATGTCATCAGTCGCAAGTAGTAAGTACAGAGTTGTGACATTAAGCAACAATGCATGGAGGTTACTGATGCTGGATTCGGACTCCTACAGAACTATGGTAAATAAACTGTCCAAAGAGAAAGTTCAATGGTATACCTATGAAAACAAAAACTGCCGACCTTTGAAGGTAATGGCTAGGGGATAGCACTCGACCTGAGAAAAAGAGGACATCTTAGCGGACTTGCGGGAGAAGGGTTTCATAATTAATGATGCAGAAAACATACTGAAAGTAGATCAAAAAACACAAGGAGATGCAAACCAAACCTTACATAGAATAGGACTTCCCCTATTTATGCTCACTTTTGATCAAGGGGAAAAGTTGGAAAATATATTTAGCATAAGAAGAATTTTGAATATGAAAGTAAAGATTGAACCCCTCAGAAAAACCTCAGAGCTGATCCGCAATGCAAAAGATGTCAGGGATTTAATCATACTCACAAGTATTGTACTTGCGATTATAGGTGTGTTAAATGCACTGGTAAACATTTGACCCGAAATTGTACAGTGGACAGAAGTGAACCCCCAAACTGTGTAAACTGCGAGGAGCGGCACCCAGCCAATTACCGAGGGTGTGTTGTTGCTAAGGAGCTGCAAAAGATAAGAAATCTCAGAAAAAAACTGATACTAAAAGGACTACAATCCCAAATCGTCACGTAATAGAGAGTGCACCTGTGCTATATCAGAAACAATCACAGATTTAGGAAGATGACAAGAATAACAAATCAAAAAGCAAATCTTACGATATAGCAGTGAAGAAACCACAAACAAAGCTCATGAAGTATAATGATGATCAAGTACTGCAGGAGGTTCTGAATAAACTGGACTCCTTACATAAGGGGATGGAGGAGCAGAAAGAATCGATCAAAAAAATATTTCATAAATTTACTAAGCAGGATTAAAGATTTAATAAGCAAATCTTTCAAAGACTGGGAGATATGAAATCTGGTATGGATAACTTATCAAGGGTGGTAAGATTACCAAAACTTGATTGACACTTTCAGGATTGCAACATGGAATGCAAATGGACTTGTGAATCACCTGAGGGAGCTAGAAATCTATGTAAATATAGAAAATATAGATATATGTCTAATCTCGGAGAGTCACCTATCTAAGAGCTCGACTATTAATATACATGGGTATAGCTGCTACCAGTCTGCTCATCCGTTGGGCAGAGCTAGGGGTGGCTCGGCTGTACTTGTGAAAAACACTATCGAACATTTTGTTGACTCAAGAATAAAGAGGAACACAATGCAAGTGACAACCATTTGTGTACAAATGGTGAAGGGGATCTTCAAAATATCGGCAATATATTGTCCACCCAAGCAAAGTTAAATAAAGATGAATACGTCAACCTATTCAGATCTTTAGAAGAAAGCTTTATCATTGGCGGTGACTATAATGCTAAGAATATGTTCTGGGGTTCAAGGTTGACTAATACCAAAGGTAGGGAACTATTCAGGGCAGGAAGAAAATTGCATTGTGACTTTCTCTCAAGTGGTACTCCAACATACTGGCCAACGGATGGTAACAAACTACCAGACGCCATCGAATTCTATGTGGCCAAAGGAATTTCAAGAAATTACATCATAGTAGAGAGTAAAGACGATATCTCGTCTGATCATTCACCTGTGATTATGACAATCATTAAACAGCTTGTAAGAAAGGCGCCTTCCCCTAGATTATATAATAGTAAAACAAATTGGACGCTATTTCGTGGGCTACTTGAGGAATACATAGATCTTAATGTGCCAATAAAAGATGAATATCAGTTGGAAGAGGAAGTTGAACTATTCAATACCAACATACAGAGAGCACTTCTCAAGTACGGAACAAATAAAAGAACTTATTTTGGAAAAACGAAGAGCTCGGAAAGCCTGGGAGAGAATGCGTACACCGGGAAAAAAAATGTTGTGAATGCGCTATAGAATAAACTAAAAAAGTTGATAAGACAGGTTAAAAATGAAGAAGTAGGATGATATCTAGTGAATTTGACTGCCCTTAAGGACGCTGATTATTCTTTATGGAAAGCAACAAAGAACCTAAAAAGGCCAAAGAATCTGGAGCCGCCAATCAAGATGGAAGATGGAAGATGGGCTAAGAGTGTTGGAGAGAAGGCTGGACAGAAGGTATCTTAGCGAGGTACCTGGAGGAAATTTTTAAACCTGGGCTGAAGCAAAGTGATGTAGAAGACACCACACCAGTGCAGAGGAAATGGAAAAAGTGACTTTAAAAGAACTAAAATATGAAATAAAAAAAAAAAATTAATGCTGAAAAGTCACCTGGATATGACCTTATTACGGGAGGAATACTTAAGGAGTTACCGGAGAGGGCACTCTGGAAGATGCTGCATATATTCAATGGTGCATCCAGACTAAAACATGTAACTACTCAATGGAAGGTAGCAGAAGTAATGATACTGTTCAAAGCAGACAAATCTCCAAATGAAGTAAAATCATACCAACTGATTTCTTTGTTACCTGTGATTGGAAAGTTTTATGAAAAATTTTCTTGAAGAGACTAGCACCTATTTTAGAAGAAAGAAAACTAGTTCCTAACCATCAGTTTGGATTTAGGAAAAAACATACAACAATTAAACAGGTTCACCGAGTGACCAGTATCATAGAGAGGGCCTTAGAAAATAAGGAGGTGTGTTCAGCAATTTTCTTGGACGTAGCACAGGCCTTTGACAAGGTTTGGCACGAGGGGCTTACTTATAAATTACAGAGGGATCTCCCAGAGGAGTTCTTCCTAGCCATGCCAAACGAATTCAATGACATGAAAACCCGGCAATTATTAGCATGTTGGAGGAAATACCAACTATGTTAAGAACACTAAAGAGAGTAAAATCGCATGGCTTATTATCGCAAGTGTAGTGCGGATGACAGCATGGTCGATGTGAGGAAAAGTGAATGACTAGTTTTGGGGTTAGCCACTGGGCTATACCCCTACACCCAAGACGTTATTTATGAAAGTATTTGTTGATAGATGGGCGTCAAAAGCTCAGTTGCAACATTAGGGAGGTGTTTTTAGTGGGTCGACCCCCACACTACTGGGTCTTATGGGAGTCCTAGTGCCCGTTGCAGGTTTTTCACCTACCCTTGTAGAAAAAAAATTTAAACTTGTAGAAAAAAAATCCCTTGAACTGGGAGATTTATGGGTAAGAAATCAGGGGGGGGACCACAAAAATTGTCATACAAAATAATAAACGTACATGAAAGAAAAATTTTAATAGGAAATTATTTGTAAAAAGTTTTCTCTACGGTTGTACAACTTGTCATACCTCTTCCGTTTTGGACTGGCTGATTCGCCCACTTGTTTGGTATGCCAAGAACAGGAAGAAACTCTCCAACACATCCTTCTGCAATGCCCTGGTCCAGAAAATGCTCCTAGAAAGATACTTAAAGCGAGACTTAAAGAAAAATGCACCCTTGAAAGAGTACTGTCGAACAACACCTTTTGGCGACTTGCTGCCCTTGTTTATGAGAGACACCGTGTGGTTGATATCACTTGATATCAGATACACGCACAAGAAGTAAGAAGTAAGGTTGTACAACTTGTAAAATACGATGATAGTCTTTACGGTTGTTTATTTAAATAATTTCAAGAGACAAGAGTGACAGAGAATAATTAGGTCAGCTTAGGGGTAATAAAGATGAGGGATTATGGGAAAATAGAGAAAATTACGTTTTATGTAAAGGAAGAAAATGAATATTATTTAATAAATAACTGTTCTAGTACGGTAGACATAATTTACAAATATTTTGGTAAATGTAATTTGGGAAGTGTAAGGTACATAAAACTAATATTGAAACCAAATAAACATTTTAGCCAGGTTATTACAGGTTAGACATTAAGAGAAAGTGAGAAAATAAAAATGATTTAAACATGTATGTGAGTATTTTATGTTTGTGCATTATTTGTCATAATAATAATAATAATAATGATATGTAAAATCCTTTTATTATAAAGTATTTTATAATATTAGAGTAGTTTTTTAAAAATAGATATTGAACATTTGTCTGATTTAATATAAAATTATATATATAGAAACAAAATGTACATTAAAATAAACTAACACCAATAAAACATCAAGAGCTACCACAGTGGAAAACTCTTGTGAAAAGAATTATGCCAAAAGGCGCTTCATGAAAAGCGACTGGTGTTTTCAATATAAACTGTGAAGACAAAATGGATGTAAAAGAAAAATCAAATTTATAAAATGACTATACAGAGAACGATTCATGAAATATATGTGATACAAAAAGTTCTCTACTTTGTTTAAAATATGCACTATAATAAAAAAAGATAATAAAAAGTGGAAGAACATATTTGAGTACTGTTTGTTTTAAGATTTAAATTGATGACATTCCAAATTGGGTGACTTTCTCTACAAAAGATGTAATAATCTTTTTAATCATTCAACAAACTAAGGAAATATTTCTATACTTTTACATTACTGGAGATTATTTTACAATTCTAATTTCTTCTTAGCAACTAGTGTAAATTCTATTTAAAAAAGGATTCTATCAATATAGTAACTTTGTACTATAGAGATACAAAGTTGTCAATACATGATTTAGACTAGAGAGGAGTAAGTTAAAAAGTTCTATTAAGTTGTCACTACTGTTGAGACCGATGGTTCTTGGTGGAATTCCATGTTTAAAGATAATAAAACACAATTTTTTTTATTTTGTACTATCCACTTTTTATTAGTCTAGCCGACCAATGGTTTCGCCTGCTAAGGCATTGACGAGGCTGTATTACAGACTGAAGAAAAGAAAACCTTAAAACTAGAGGGTGGGAGTTAGGATACAAAGAATGGAAGGTTGGGGAAATACCCGGAAATACAAATATTCTCTATTTGTACTTAGAACAATCAACTGGTTTTCCCAATATGTATTGTTCCTATGGTCATTGCCCAGGCCGGGTATTTCCCCAACCTTCCATTCTTTGTATCCTAACTCCCACCCTCTAGTTTTAAGGTTTTCTTTTCTTCAGTCTGTAATACAGCCTCGTCAATGCCTTAGCAGGCGAAACCATTGGTCGGCTAGACTAATAACAAGTGGATAGTACAAAATAAAAAATTGTGTTTTATTATCTTTAAAGTTCTATTAAGTAAAATATTTATATTACCTGGATAGTCAGTCATGTGACTTCACTTTTACAGGTCTATAAACATTGTTAACTTGAAGTCATCTTGATAAAGAACACTTGCCTAACAACAATTTATGCAACATCAAAGTTTGTACAACTAATATCTGAAAACAGTTCATATTCAAATTTTGACACAGACTTGACACTCCTTCACACATGTAAGACAGGCAAGCTCATGAATGTTATGGAAGAATATAAAGTTTTGTTTTTCCTTGTTATTTAAAGATGAGATATCTTCGTCATCATCCTCTCATCCTTATAAATAAAAAGAAAGAAAACAACACAAAATAAATAATTCTAGCCCTCAAATATTCTAATAATAGTGTCGGAAAAGAACAAGTATTGGTCAATTGAGACCTAATAGGAAAGATAAAAGAGAGGGATCTAACCAAAGACTTCATGAATCCCTCAGGATTACCAAGCCCATACTCACATACCACTCAATAAAGTGAGCCCTCGAGGTTAGAATATAAAATATACAAGGCATTTGAAGTCAGCCCAAGTAAGCTACTATTATGCAATAGAAAAGATCAACCATCATTCCAATCAAATGATCTATATGACAGTCGTCGATAGTTAAATATGACAAAAACAGGACAAACATTGCAATGTAAACCCAACAGTGTTAATGGTGAGTAACAACACATTTTTAATTATACTTTATATGTGTATTTGTCTACATGTTATTCATTATTCTATGACCTCAAGCAAGAGATTGTTATGGTTTTAATTTTCAACTGATGATAGGATTACGATCTGAAACAGGCTTTAAAGCACATTTAAAAATAAAGCCACAAGACATACCATCCAGGTAATATTTTCTTAATAGAACTTTTCCACAAGTTTTTTAGTTAATATATATTTATTTGATTTCACAAAATACACAAAACATAACAACCCATAAGCACTAGTTTTCATTTACAGAATTAAGTAAGACACGTAGATTACTGTAGTATATATTCAAACAGCTGGAATAATCTATATAACTCTAGTCTTCTCATTGGGAGAATTTGTATGAGAAAGTTGTGATAGTTTGATCAAAAATTTTAAAAAAAAGAAGGTTTTATGTGACAAAACAGTAATAAATACAGGTTTTTGCAAGTCTCGCATACATTGTAAAATCTCGGCATCTAGTTGGCGCAGGAAGGTGATAGACACATCGATGGTAAGTTCTTAATTGGGACTCAGTGGCAGCGATAGCGGGCCCGCGAGCCTTGACCAGGATTTTTCAGGAAATTTTACGCGACGGGACCTGCCACCCCCCCCTATCATAACAATATTTTTATGAGTATTGTCAAAAAATTACTAAAATAAGCTAAACTGACACTTGACCGATCGATAGAAATTCTCTACTAACCAAGGTCAAAAACATTGTCTGCAGTCATGCGGGTTGCATCAACTGTTCTCGCGGCCTGCGTGAAGGCGCTAGAATAGGTGAAATACGAAATTCTATTAATTGATGTCTACATCAGTAGTAAAAACTAATAAAACTTAGTATGTTGTGAGTCAGTAGTGGAATGTTCGCAGAAAGGTTTTTGCCTAGCATCCACCCCCCCGCCAACACTGTCGTTCCAAGCCCAAATGCAAGCCTAGTTGAAATACCTGTAATAATGTTTTTAAAGATTATTGGGAGAGGGGGGCCCTATGAACAAACTTGCAGGGGGGCCCGCGGGTTCTTATCGCCGCCACTGTTGGGACTATCTATAGAAACTCAGTTTCCATATACAGAGTACTTTTAAAAACGATAAAATGTATTTTCTCCTATTTTTTTAATGTTGATATTAATATCCCCTCGAAGTTACTACTAAAAGGTCGCTTTATTTTGGTGTAAACAGAATCTTTTTATTTGACTTATACACTAAGTTATGAGGAATCAAATTTCACAGCCTTATTTCATTATTACTTGACCATAACACAAGAAAAAAAAAACATGTATGTGACAAAGGTGTTTACATTTGCTATCTCATGATGTAATTAGATGTTATTTTTCTACACAGTGATCAAAAAATAATTAAAGAAAAGATAAATATGATTGTATTTTATTTTGGGTATAGTACAAAATTCTAAGAAAAAAACAAAAACTACAACCTGTAGTAAAACTGTTAGTATGAACAACGTTATCCATAAACTACTTTGGAGAGTCTATGTTCAAAATGTCCACAAAGAGCTACTTGACAATGTCCCAAATGAGTAATATTGGCTGAGTAATAATGGAATAAGCGTGTGAAATTTGATTCTTCGTTAACTAAGTAAAATAAAAGATTCTGTTTTCACCAAAATAAAGGGACTTTTTAGGAGTAACTTAAGAGGGGAAACATTGATACGCTTTAGATTTAACTAAGAGGGTGAAGAAATAGGTTTAATAGTTTTTCGAAACATCCTTTATATGGAACCTGAGTTTTGGCACACTGTCTATACATATCCCCAATCACGAGCTTTCCATTGATGTGTTTATCACCTTCCTACACCAATTAGAAGCTGAGATAATACAATATATGTTGGACTTTTGACCGATTCTGTAATCATAATGATAATATTTTGTGGATCTAATTGGTCAACCTAACCTCAAATTAATATGGTTATACTAATGAATCAGCTGTTATTAAATTTGTAAAAATTGATTGTTATGATAACAAACAGTTTACTTTCGAGAAACAAACCGCTGATTTGTAAGTTCCTATAAGGATTAGTGTTCTTAAAATTTTTGACAATCAGAACTTTTGATTCAGGTTTAAAATTTTAAATCCACTTCGTTACCATTAGAATGTTAATTTCTATGTGTAAAATATCTTTATGGTCAGTTGTATAGTTTTATGCACTGAACTGTTATTAATTCAGCATTAAATATCCGAACTAATTGAGTTCGAGGTTTCAGGTCACAAATTCGTTCGGATTATCAAACAAAAAACCATAAGCTAAGGAATTTTTTTTTAAATACAGTACTGTACTTAGAATTTTTATTACATAAATGTAAATATAGTACAACAAAATTCACTATTATATAATAACAAACATTAATCCATGTACAAAATTAAATGAAAATTTATAATATGGAAATGCTTAAACAATATGAACATAACAGATTTGAGTACATTTCTCTGCCATTCCTAGCATTATCTTAACTTCTGTTGATTGTGTTTCGGATGAACTCCATTTTCACATTACCTCCTTGGAGTATGTAAATAGCTTTTTAAAATGGAGTTCATCCGAAACATGTTGACAGAAGTTAAGATAATGCTAGGATTGGTAGAAGAATATAATAATTTAGATATACTGCATAAAACATGCTAAGCAATGTTTATTGAAAAAAGCCACTAATTTCCAGTCGAATGTTTCAACCAAATAGTGTAAGCCTAAATATTGCTCTGGTAATTATCATGTGTACTGTTATTGGATTGTCATCTCAAAATATTTTGAAAGAAAGTTTTGGATAATTGATGTTTCAATTACTTAATGTTCGGTTAGTTAATGTTTTGATTAATTGCCATTTGGAAAATCGATGACAATAGTATTAGATTAAAACAAATTAATTTTACTTTTAGTAACAAAAGAAATCGTGTATGTCAGATCGTTCCGAATAATCTTAATGAGTTCTCTAATCAATTAAAGTTGCATGTTTCACATCTTTAGCTTCTCATCTAAGTCAAAATTCATTAAAAATTTGGAGAATGTTCAGATGTAATTTTTCTACAAAAAAATGGTTTAACTGATTTTCATTACATTTATATTAACTTCTTCTTCTTTGGGTAGTCTAGCTGTGCACTATGAGTTGTGTTCTATTAAATATTCAAATATCTCATCTAAATCCTCAGTTTTACATTCACCAGATGTGTCACTATGCAGTACCAAGTCTGTTATCTATTGAAGAAAAACTTATGCAATCAAGATGTTTTTGCTAATAATAATTTTCTGGGGTTCTCTATTCATGTCCATGTAAAGTTACAACAATATGAACGTTTTTTAACAAACAAAGTGGGTCACACTGACTCCAAAATAGGTCTAAATAGCCCATGGCAAATGAAAAAAAATGCACTATTAATACGGATTTCAATAAAGAGATCAAATAAAAATCCAGCTTCTTCGCCATTATGCACAATATGCTATCAATAAAGTAGAAGATTTGTGGTTGTGTACAAAATAATATTTGTACATTTCAGTTCCATCAAACAATAGAGTTTTTTAAATCTTAAAATATATTACATGTAAAATGGTGCAATTAAATACATCTCACTTATAAAACATCTTCATTATATTTATTAACCTTTTATAAAACTATTACAATAAGTACTCTTACATGTTTATCAATTAAATTATTATAAATTACTCTTTTCTGATAAGAAAAAACTTGTAATCATTGGTTGAATCACTTCTGGAAAAGTTAAATGTACATCGTGATCTTTATCAATCTCAGAAAAAGTAATGTTTTTAAATTTACTCAGGATTTTCAAATATGCTTCAGCTTTATCGTCGTGTAACATTTTAATTTTTTGTTTGTTTGATGCTACAATAACAAGCATTGGACAACGAATATTTTCTACAAAATTTTCAATTTGTTTCACAGTCAACAACGGTCGGAGACCTTTTTTTAAACGCTGATCGGTCGTAAACCTGTAACCACCTGCTTTCGTTTCTACAAGTGATCTTTTGACAAAACACTTGGCTTCTTGTAATGTTATGGACGTGAATCTACCATTTACCATTCTTACCATTGCTTCATCGATAGAATAGGATGGTAGCTTTGAAAGATTTAACCTTTTTTCACTCTCCAATAATCCCATTAAGTTTTCCTTTAAAAACGTTGTAGTTTTTTCTGGTTTAACTGGAAATGTTAGAAACGCATCTATGGACACTATTTTCTCAATATTTTCTGGAAAGATGCCAGTAAAATACATCCCTATAATACCCCCAAGACTGTGACCCAGATAATAAATTTTGGTCCACTTAAAATGATTAAAAACTCTTTTTACAGCAAACACATACATGATAACATTTAGAAGCAATCCTTCTTGAAAATGTGAAGACTGTCCATGACCGGGTAAATCAATACACACATAATAGAAATATTTTGGAAGCAGTGGTATTAGTTGACTAAAGGAATCACAGTTATCAAGAATCCCGTGGACACACAGTACAGGCATACCTAATTCATCTCCCCATGTCTTTCCTGCAAATCAACATATACGATGTAATTAAAATTATATTGATATGGCAAAGGACATGCTATGAGGTGCAATCTAAAAGGTCCTGGAATGAACATCTCTGTAGGTTAGTTACATGAATCACCGCTAGATAGTTACTCTAGTTGGTCTAGGGAACTGATCAGTTGTTAGGGAAGCGGTGCCAGTGTTTTGTTAGTTACAGTGCTCATTTAAACGCTGTTTGATTGTGTAACCGGTTGTTTGTGTAAATGAGTGACTTGAAAGAAGCATTTGTATTAAATTTTATTTTAAAATCAGGAAAACGGCAAAGAAAACTCATGAAATGTTAAAACAAGCTTTTGGTGAAGATGCAATGGGTAAAACACAAACCTAAAAATGGTTCAGAGGGCAGAATGTTAATTAAAGATGATGAATATTCAGGATGGCCAACTTCAGAAAGAAATGATCAAAACATTGCTCGTGTCCGCGAAAAAATTCTGGAAAATCGTCGACAGACCATCAGGATCTTTGTGAAACTTTAGGTTTGTTATTCGGAACTTGATGTAAACTAATTTTGACGAAGGAACATCAATGATTGATGGGGATACATTGAATTGCTGCCAAGTTTATTCCATGTTTGTTGACAGAAGACCAAAAACAAAATCGAGTTCAAGTATGCACAGAACTGAAAGCCCCATTGTGGAGCTGACTTGAATATCATTTCAAACATCGTAATGGGTGATGAATCGTGGATTTTATGGGTATGACTCTGAAACATAACATTTATTGTCTCAGTGGAAATAACCAAATTCCCCAAAACCTCAACAAGTTCGTAGTAACACCAAATCAAAGCTCATTTGTTTTATTGATATGAAGAGTGTTATCCACAAGGAATTTCTTCCATAAAGACAGGCAATAAAGGGAGAATTCTACAGGGAAGTTCTAAAACATCTGCAAAAATCAAATTCAGCGAACAGTTTCTCAGATGTTGCCTAACAAGTCATTTGTCTTGCATCCAACAATACACCAGCTCACACATCTCTGATTGTACATGAATTTTGCTCTCTGTAAATTTTATTGTCATTCCCAACCTTCCGTACTCCTTTATTATTTCCTGAGCTGAAGATATGACAAGGGACAAAGGTTTGACATGATAGAAGAGATACAGGAAATAACAACCGATGTCTTGAACATATTGACAGACAGTGACTTCCAGAGGTCCTTCAAAGTGTTGAAATTTCGCAGAGATAAGTTTATCAACTTAGGAGAGGATTACTTTAAAGGATCTGGTGACAAATAATTCTTATTTTGTACGTATATTTTTTAAATAAATGTATTCGGGGAACTTTTTGATCGCACCTCATACATTCTTCTTCTACCTTGTAGAGAATTTTCTGCTAACTTACATTATAATAAAGTAAGTATAATACACTAAGACCAAGTCCCTTTTAATTTGTATTTCAGTGCTGATTTTGTGCTTCTAGAAATGACATTGTTCTGAATATTGAGCATCAATGAATGCATTGGTAAACTGATTGACTTATTTGGATGAATTTTGAATTATAAAGGGTGAATATATTGTACTTTTGAAGAAGTGTTGAGATGAAATGAGCAGTGAATAGTAATTGAAAACAACTTATTCCCAGCCCATATGTATATCTGTAAACAAGACATGACATACAATTTCTATTTACACTACTATGACTCAATCAACGGAAGAAGCACTTTCGAGCCATGGTAATGATAAATTGATTTTTAGATGGATTAAGATCATGTTGATAAGTAGAATTGTGAAGTCTTTGCAATATGGGACAACTTGTAGGGGTTGGAGTAACTAATAATAAACGACTTACTTCTTTCAATAGCCTACTTGTATTTTTTAACACAACTGTGTTAGTGCTTCAAAAATTTACGGTTGGAGTTCCACAGGGAAGAGTATTGTCCCTCTTTATTGTGGAATTTGAAGTGGATGATCTAAACAGAAAGCTCAAAAATACTGAAATGTGTCCTCAGAACTATGGTGATACTTGTTATTGGCAAGTTTATACTAACTGTCTTTGAGCTGCTCAGTGTGAGCGGACTGAGTTGTTAGTCAAGACAGTAGCTGTTCCTTTCACTAGAAGAAAGAAGTTGAAGGGCTTGGATTGCAAATTCTCTAGGAGTAGTGTAATAAACAATCAGATACCAAGAAAACACATTTGGGAGTAGTTTTACACCAAAGACTTAACTAGAGTATGCAGATAAATCATGACATTAACAGAGGTAAAAAGGGTCTGAAGTTGAAACAATCTTATTCCTCCCCTTTGAAACCTGGAATGGCACATGGTACCATTGTGGTGGCAAGACTGACAGGAATACATGGACTGACATGTCTTTCAGTTACAAGGGTAATCGAGGGAAAACAGATGGGGATAGGTTAGGTTAGGTTAGGTCATGGTACCATTGTGGTGGCAAGACTGACAGGAATACATGGACTGAGATGTCTTACAAGGGTAATCGAGGGAAAACAGATGGGGATAGGTTAGGTTAGGTCATGGTACCATTGTGGTGGCAAAACTGACAGGAATACATGGACTGAGATGTCTTACAAGGGTAATCGAGGGAAAACAGATGGGGATAGGTTAGGTTAGGTTAGGTCATGGTACCATTGTGGTGGCAAGACTGACAGGAATACATGGACTGACATGTCTTTCAGTTACAAGGGTAATCGAGGGAAAACAGATGGGGATATTCACTGAGGAATCTGCTTTTAGAAAATATGGCCTATGAGAGGAAATTGCAGTGGACCTGCTCTTTGAATGTTAACATCTTGAGCAGAAAAGGAGTGATATATTTGGGTTTTGACGAAGAGCTTGTCAATCCCTCCAAGATAACCTTGTTAGAAAGATTCTAAGTTCATGGAGCTAATGAATCTTCCAGCAGATGACTATGGAGTAGTACAACATTTGAAAGCACATAAGTCCTTGTGGCTGATGTACACAATGATTAGACTGCCTAATAAGATGATCATTTTGTTTGTTTATAATCAATAATTTTGCTTTTTTCCCCCAAAAATTGAGTGGCCTATATTCTTTTAGTTTAATTTATGTAAATATCTAATATACTTTTTAGTCAGTATTGAAATAAATTCTAGTCATTAATTACAACGTCGGATAATATCAATCATCTGGAATAACATAATAAGAAATGAAGTCCAGAATGAAGATGATTGCCATGTTCTAACTTTGAAGAAGATTGATGTTAATTGAAGAAAAATATAATAGGCGATGAATTGCCTAATAAATCAGCGATGAGTAAACATTGTTCAAAGGAAAAACATTACTTCAAAATAGAAAACTCTGTGTTGTTGAAAAATGTTACTAAATTAAACTCAATAGATGGATGGGAAACTTTTTATATTAACAAGTACCACAATATAACTGTTAATAATGAACTAGGCCGGTACAAAATTCTATATTAAAGTAATATATAAAATATAGTATTAGATGTAAAATTGATTAAAATATTGTATTAGTTAGATGTTAGCTTTAAGTTATTTAGATTGACGCTAGGCATTTGTTAACGCCTTAAAGTTAGACAGTAGGATTATGCCACACCCCCTTTAGTTTTGTATAAATACAGGGGTTGGCGCAGTGCTGGTTTAGTTATAGTTTATTTATTGTAGCTCATGTATCACTGAGGATGGTGACTTTGTCGTTGAAACACGTTTGATTGAATAAATGTAGTTTTTGTGAAATCTTGTGTTTGAGTTTTTGTTCTACATTTAAGCTTTGGATTTGTATATAAAAGAAGTCATTTTTCCCATCAAACAAAGCAAGTTAACTAATGTAAGCGCTCTGCTTAACATTCAATTAAAACTATTTTTTAAATAAATAAATGGTATGAAAACATTACCACATTATTCTCACGTACCTATCGCCCAAAATGTCAGTTCCATAATTGTAGGTCGAAAAATTAAAATGAACCAACGATGTCATCTTTGAAAAAAATATTTATATGTTTAAATACGGTAGAGGTGCTTCACTTTTGTTATAAACACGTCTTAACAAAAAACAAATTTGATTGAAATCAAGCTTTTAAACACATGTTTGGGTCAATTAAAATGTTAGAAATTCACTAAAATTTGAGCGAAACTGGTAAACCCTTAAGAAATTATATCTTTTATAGCAGCACCATGGCAGATTTTTTGTTTTTACCAATAACTTCGAACTAACATTTTTCGAGAAATGGCGACCAATATGTTTGTTTCTGTTCTTAGAGGCTAAATTTGAGCATAATTTGATAAAAATCATTACGGCTCATTTTGTGAATATCTTAATTCAATCTTTTTTTATTACTTATGACATCCACCCCTAAATGTTGAGTTGGTTATCAAATATGTGAAATAAGTCTTGAGATATGAATAAAATTTGGACTTTTTTCGATTTAAAGGATTTCAAAACGTATATAAATCCGCAAAAAATTCAAATAAACTTTTGAACCAAGCTACACATAATTCAAGGTATCTAAATTTGTTTACAGTCTGGAAATCAAGAAATCTTTCACAAATAATACCTAATTACAATTACGAGTATTATCAGTTACTCAGTTTTTTGATTGGCAAAATATTAATTTTTTTTAAAATTTTTTCACCACTTGTTTCCTGCAATTTGTCTCACAGATGACACTGGAAAGTTCATTTTGAATATTAGGATAAGTATATTTGGCAGTTTTAGATTATTATTATTTTTTTTTTTACAGTTGTCCTATTTCCACTTCCCTACTAAGTTGTAAAACAAAGCAAATCTGTTACAGTTTCTACATATACATAGTTTTCTTCATACATATTTGTTTTCGCCATTCCAACTACTGATTAATAATTAGATATATTAATAAGACTTACCGTCACAATAGTCTATATTTGTCTGTAGTTAGCCTATATCACTGTGATATAACTACAGACAAATATAGACTATTGTGACGGTAAGTCTTATTAATATATCTAATTAATAGTTTTCTTAACTTCCAAATACTTCATCTATTGATACAACTCAAGCGTCTTCACTAGATTTCTTCTTTACCTGCTTAAAAGACTTCTATGAAACCACAAAACTTTTATAAGCCAAACTATTTTCATGTTGTCTGAATACAGCATTTGACTCCATTACTTTCTTCCCATTTAAAAATCCTTCATTTATAAAACTGATCCAAAATAATCGACAAGAGAAGTAAAATAATGAATATTTATAATACTATATTCCAGCCATAGTTGATTTTGTACAATGAGGATTGAAAATTTCACTTTCTATTTTGAAGGATTAATGCCTCCGATAAGGTTGTCTTGGCTCATTTGTTTGTTTTAACAAGATATTTTTAATTTGTATTGAATATTTTCGATGTTCATGCATAAGAAAATGAGGAATTCAGACTTGGTTTTCCATTTAATTCTTTAAACAGATCCATAAATTTTTATTTTTCACTTTTTTTTTTCAGAATCGTAATGTTTTTTTTTCAAATATAAGAATTTCATCTTCTAAATCTTGTACATTAATTTCACTAGCTCTACCACAGTTTTTCTTTTTCGAATAAACAGACTAATTATTTAATGCCGAACCAAAATAATTTTGATTACCACTACATTTTGACTTTATGAAAACAATAATTAACCAAATAAAAGCATCTCTATTTAAACAGAGAAGCTGCCGTAATATAACAACAAAATATTTCGACAGTGAAGAATATCCAAGACAGGACACAAAACGTGGGGAATACAAACAATCATACTATATTACGCTACAGATTTCTGTTAGGTTAGGATACACACTTGTAGTTATTAATGTTTTCCATAAAATTAAGACAAAAAAAAAAAAACCTGCCATATTATTTTTAAAAAAAACATCTTTTTGACAGTGAATAATATCAAAGACGGAACTCAAAAAAGAGTACAAACATCATAATAGAATATACTATAAATTTCTGTTAGGTTACGATACACTCTCAACCTTACTGGGAGGAATTATTGTTCATTTCATTAAATAATTGTGATGAAAAACTGACACAACATAACAACACAATTTTTAGACACAGAATAATATCGAACACAAAATAAAAACAGTAACAATCACTATACTCACACTAACTAAAATAAAGACAAAGTCTAAATTGTGTAAGATGGAAAACTAATTGAAGAATTAACATTATAACAGGGTTTATACTCACATTAACTAAAATAAAGACATAGTCTAAATTGTGGAAGATGGAAACTAATTGAAGAATTAACATTATAACAGGGTTTATACTCACATTAACTAAAATAAAGACAAAGTTTAAATTGTGGAAGATGGAAACTAATTGAAGAATTAACATTATAACAGGGTTTATACTCACATTAACTAAAATAAAGACAAAGTCTAAATTGTGTAAGATGGAAAACTAATTGAAGAATTAACATTATAACAGGGTTTATACTCACATTAACTAAAATAAAGACATAGTCTAAATTGTGGAAGATGGAAACTAATTGAAGAATTAACATTATAACAGGGTTTATACTCACATTAACTAAAATAAAGACAAAGTCTAAATTGTGTAAGATGGAAAACTAATTGAAGAATTAACATTATAACAGGGTTTATACTCACATTAACTAAAATAAAGACAAAGTCTAAATTGTGTAAGATGGAAAACTAATTGAAGAATTAACATTATAACAGGGTTTATACTCACATTAACTAAAATAAAGACAAAGTCTAAATTGTGTAAGATGGAAAACTAATTGAAGAATTAACATTATAACAGGGTTTATACTCACATTAACTAAAATAAAGACAAAGTTTAAATTGTGTAAGATGGAAAACTAATTGAAGAATTAACATTATAACAGGGTTTATACTCACATTAACTAAAATAAAGACATAGTCTAAATTGTGGAAGATGGAAACTAATTGAAGAATTAACATTATAACAGGGTTTATACTCACATTAACTAAAATAAAGACAAAGTTTAAATTGTGGAAGATGGAAACTAATTGAAGAATTAACATTATAACAGGGTTTATACTCACATTAACTAAAATAAAGACAAAGTCTAAATTGTGGAAGATGGAAACTAATTGAAGAATTAACATTATAACAGGGTTTATACTCACATTAACTAAAATAAAGACAAAGTCTAAATTGTGGAAGATGGAAACTAATTGAAGAATTAACATTATAACAGGGTTTATACTCACATTAACTAAAATAAAGACAAAGTCTAAATTGTGGAAGATGGAAACTAATTGAAGAATTAACATTATAACAGGGTTTATACTCACATTAACTAAAATAAAGACAAAGTCTAAATTGTGGAAGATGGAAACTAATTGAAGAATTAACATTATAACAGGGTTTATACTCACATTAACTAAAATAAAGACAAAGTCTAAATTGTGGAAGATGGAAACTAATTGAAGAATTAACATTATAACAGGGTTTATACTCACATTAACTAAAATAAAGACAAAGTCTAAATTGTGGAAGATGGAAACTAATTTGAAGAATTAACATTATAACAGGGTTTAAATATTATGTTGATTCACATCCAATAGAGTTAAATTTCTATTTCAATTCTTAAAAAATTCACCAATTTGTGAAAGCAGCCAGATGGAGAGGAACACTAGAGCACATTCAGAAATAAAATCCTAATAGAACCCTGCCCTGAGAAACCCTAAGAATCTTGATAGGAGAAAATTATAGTTTGAAGGACATATCTAAAAAAAAAAAAACACAACTGGACACTTGCTGTGGCATACCACGGATACTGAGGTCTCTGGAAGTCTAAATCAAGAAACAAGAAGTAAACAACTATTAAATATGATGTTTTCTACAAACAAGGTTGTTAGTACATTATCTAAAAAAAATTTTTGATCTTGTAAGTGATCTGTTAAATTATCATTCAATAAACCTGCTTTGAACAGCAAATTATTAAATAAATCTATTTTATTGAGAATAGTTGGGCGGGCCTTCTTAATTCTGATTATGCCAAGAATCACTCTTGGCATTGTCTCTGCCTGACAGGTTCCATTTTGAATAAGGTAAATTAGGATACATACAAAAAAGAAATTCCATTTCATAAATAAGTGTATCCCATTTCTTGTTTCTAAGTTATTACGAGTTCAAAAGTAATCAAGCTGTAATAATTCGAATTTGCCCCTAACCACAATCACTAGAAACCTAGGTTAGGGGTTAGGGGCAAATTCGAATTATTATTGTGAATTTCACCACAGTGCTCAACAAGATTGTATCCTAATCAAGCTGTATCCAATATTTTCTAACATATTGAATAAATATTGTGCATTACTTTAGTGTGTAAAAATGTAAGGAGATGTTAGGCCTATAGAGTGATTTATCTTATAGTATGCTGTAACAAATTTACCACTCTAGCAGTAACTCAATACAGTAGAAGCTCTTTTAACCGGCATTCTAACAACCAGCAATTTCTACTAACCGGCATCAGCCAAGCCACTCATTATTATATGTGTAAAACTACACTAAAAACACTACTGATACACTAAATAATCATAAAATAAATTGTATTTACCAAAATAATATAGACAAAAACACTAAACAACAATTCACTGCCGGTATTGATTTTCACTAACATTGATTTTTCTTATAACCATCGATAAAATTGTGCAAAATGAATAGAGCGTCTTTTACTCAGAGTTACTACATAAAATAAAAAGATTTTAGCAAACCTTGTTTAATTAGATCGCAATCGCAACTTTAGCACTTTGGCCGCGGCAAAATAGATCGTGATTGCGACTTTTAGCACTGGGAGGGTTAAAAACTAGATACGCACGATTTTCCGGCAAAATCGAATATCCGGCATGGCTCTGGTCCCGACCGTGCCGGTTAAAAGAGAAGCTGTATAGCTTTTTATGATGGTTTAATTATTTTTGTTTCAGTATTTTTGAACAGTCTACACTTACCTCCATTTTTTGTAAACTAGTAAAATTATACTTTTAATGATGGAAAGGTGAATTATGACAATAAAAAGTCCTACAAACAATAATTAAATCTGTCAAATATAACATATTAGTGTTATTTAGGATAGGTAAGATTAGTTGTGCATTCTTAGATACAAATAATTAGAAAGAGTTTAAACTTACGTTGATAATAAACACCATCACTGTCTGGCTGACTCAATGATCTTGATTGTTACGGTCACTCTCACTGATATTCACTTGACGAACAAACATACCAAGTTCATAAATAAAATGTATTATTATATTTTGTTTAATCTATTTTATGCCCGTCAAGATTTATGAAGACTGGGAAATAGGAAACAAACGGAAAAACACAACGCTATCAACAGGACTCAAAACTACGTAACCTTAGACGATTCACTATTCCGAACTACAGTGAGATAAGCGCACACCTAACCCAACTAAGTTCCACCGTCCCTCCAAAAAATTTAATAATTACCATTCACCAATGACAACTTAATGAAACAAAACAAAATATAATGAACTATGAAAAATATATTTCTCAGCAATACAAGTAGCTTTCATCTGATAATGAATTTCATAGTGGGATTTTTAACAGTAGTACAGTATAAAGCAAGAAATATTATTGAGGACATTCGCATCATTTATGTACATAAATAAACTAAAATACACCACATTTCAAGATATAAATCAACTGATAAACCTAGAAGATGAAAAAATTAAGAGTGAAATTAGGTAGCCATAAAAAAAATATAATAAAGCATTTAAATAAGTGCCAATTTGGAAACAAAAATTAGTAAATTAAGAAAGGAGATCAGTAACTCAGGACTAAAGCTAGGTCTGAGAAGTCAAAATTGTTAAAAGATGCAAAGATAATTAATACAATGGGAGGGAGGGGGCAAATAAACGAAAAATAATTGAAGCCTTATATATGAGTATAAAGCAATCGGATAATCCTGTCAGCTAAAAAAGTGTAAAAATAAGGCTATTATGGTTACCATCATTGATTTTAAAACTTAAATAGATTGCCCATCTCCATGGAATGCAATGAAGCTGCAATTAGCTCTAGTGCTTCCTTCTAATGACCTACTTTTGGTAACTTCAAAAGACAGCATACCATATTGCATGATCAGACTCCTCCAACACTAGTAACCTAAACCCAAAAAACTACAAGAATTTAACCCATATATTGAGCCTTACATTATCATATGCTATGGGGCTTCTTTTTAGAATAAATTCAATGCTTCCGTTAATACTAACTGAATTAAAAATTGAAAATCAAAATTACTCTACTTTAAAAAATAGTAACATTTTTCAGTTAAATCTTCACAAGTACCACTCAGTATTTACTGGTAAAATACATTTTGTATAGAATTTTCTTGAAATCTACAATGTCTATAGGTAATACTTCAGAAAAATTGGAGGAAACAACTCTAAATATCTAAAAAAAATATATAAAAAATTGTTCATTTACCATATAATTTGTCACATGCTGGTCGCAATCTTCAATCTTGATTAACTGATGTTAAGTGTTACTTTATGCTGTATTATATTATTTTGTTAAGTTACTAGCATCTACTTGTAGTGTGCATGCTTACAACTTGTGTTAGGCCTAATTCTCTATTTTTTTAGCTTTTACCAATATATTTTCTATCGAGTATTGTAAAGAAAACACAATTTCACAATAATTACTTTGGGTCTTTTCTATTATACGACCGCATGGCTCAAATTATTTTCTATACTAACAGCATGATAATAAAGTAGGTTTTCTCACCTCAAAAACCTAAAGATGAAATCATCTATAAAATAAATGGTTTTATTGTTTTTCACAAAATACACAAATATACAAAATAGAAAAACACACTAACACAAACTAATTACATGTGAACGTTTTTATGACTTTTACATTTCTGGTTAGGTCTGGGTTAGGTTAGGTTAGGTTTTACACTTCTGGTGACAAAAATACTACAATATCTTTGATAATTTGAACGAACAGATCAGTTTTTTGATGGTGTTTCCGCCATAGAAATTTACATAAGTAAGAGTCAAGCATGTCCCTGCTTGTGCCACACTCTTTACGATTTCGTCTTTTTGCCGACGCCCACACAGATTCTAGTATACACAGAGTATGAGCTCCAGATGCGGTCGTATAATAGAAAAGACCCATTACTTTATTTGTACAATACAAATACAAGATGATGTTTCATGACTAACCCATCATCCTCAGTTCATAAACCCATAGTTTAGTTCTGATATGTGTGAAATATTGACCATGCTTAATGTAGTTATGTGCTAGAAGAGTTTGTCTGCATGTAATAGCTGTGGACGATGGCTTAGTCACTGAAATATTGTTTTGTACTTGTATTGTATAAAGAAAATTGTGTTTTATTATTTTTGGAACTTTAATGAAAACGTCCTAGTTGTACAATATTTTATTTTTATTTATTAACGACTGCAATGTTTTATTACATAAAACTCTTAATATATTACTCGAAAATCAGCAGTTTGAATATGAAAAGTTTTATTGATCAAGTAAAATAGTTTTATGTATTAAATAACTACAGCAATTAATTATACTACGAATTTGTCTAAACAATTATACTAAACATTTGTCATTATGTCTAACCTATATTATATACATCGATTTTGTAGTTTTTAGATTGTGATTGTTCAGTGGGAAAAAGGACCTTTGAATTGAAAACATTATTTATTCTTAAGAAGTAAAGTAGGCTATGTAGTAAATGAAAAAAAAAAAATCCTGAAAATTAGTGATCTTGTTTATGTAAACAAATAACAAATCTGGAAATTGCACCAACACAAATACCCTACTATATCACTTGCACTGGAAAAAATTACTTTTCAGTAAGACTGAATGTACCAAACCCCAAATGAAAACAAAAACAAAATTATTCTAGGCCTACCACAAAGACCAACATTATTGAACATTTTGCTCACCTGCTATTATACCCCAAGGTACAGGGATACTAATTTCAGTTACTTTTTGTTGTTTTTCCATGTCCTAGGAACAAAAACAAACGCTTTTTAGTAGGTCTATATAAAAACCAACTAGGGATTCAAACTTCAAATGTCGATTTAAATATTATTATTTCTTCAGACTATTATTATGTTAACAATTAATAACATAATTGGAAGAAACAATACCGCTATCTTCTTTCTAGTGTCCCAAGCCAATTATATTTGCATATAATAATATATTAATTATACGTGATCATATCAGTTACAAAATTATTGTACACCTAATTTAAAATTGCATGTCATCCTATTAAAAAGCTTACGTTTTACCTTTACACTCAAAAAATCGAACTTGAATAATTAATTATTAAAACAAATTGACTTCAAAGTTCAAAATGACAGACGCTTTTAGTCAGCTGTGGAAGGTTAAAATACAAACAGCTGTATACGTTAAATATCTAAGGATCAAGTATCCAAAACGTTATAATCTAGAGACAAGAGAATAATAATTGCCATAGGGATTAACAGAGTTACGGAAGTCTTTCATAATAAAACCTATAATATATTATGTTGATATAAAACAAATATTTGGAATTTAGGACATATAAGTTCTAATGGCTTAGAGATGAATACTATATTATATCGACTAAACTATTTTTTATTTATATTACATAACACTAATAAATAAATGCAGACACCATTACAATTTTGGGAATGTTATAATATGTCCTGTAATTACTTGAGAGAGTTGTTAACATCTCGCAATCAAGTAGTTTTTAATCTAGATTTTATTTATAGTGATTATAGGAATGTATCAAATAAAAACGTGAAATTTGTTTTAAATAAATATGAATGCAGATGAAATGATTTGTCGGAAATTAACAACTTTTGATATCTGCATTTGAGTTTTTATAATTATTATCACAGACAAAATTGTATCTATTTTATATTTCGTACTGTATTATCAAGCTCGCATGTTTCCTATTTTTAATGTGTTTATCCCTACCATGTAATTTTGTAAACAGTGGTTTTTGGTGTGTCCGGACTCCGGACTTGGCCGGACTTGCCAAGTCCGGAGTTTCTTTTCTTTCCTTTCCATTAATTTTCTGAAGATAGCCAAGGTGGTTGTATTCTATTTTAATTATAGTGATTAAAACTCAGCTGTTCTCCATAATTTTCCTTAAAATGTCATTTACTTCATCAGTATACGATTGGAATGTTCTGAAATCGGTAAATTCTAAATTTTTGGCGACTTTAAAAATTATAGCAGTTTCTCAAGGTTAGTACTTATCAATTAACTAAAAGGTTTAATCTAGTTCCATTTGATGTAACCTATATGATAATGACTGTTTCTTTTTTAACTGGCCTAATCTATCTTGAGTAGGGTGCTTGTATTTCTTAAGATATAATAAATACCTTAATTGGATAGTCTTTTTTGTACTTGTGGTAATTCTGAACATTTTTGGTAATTGTTTAATGTAGTGCCCCAATTTTAATATATATTTTTTTGTTCTACATACCTGTCTTCATAAGTATAGTAAAATTTTTGGTAAATATCGGTTCTAGATCATCCTTCGATTTTTCTATTAAAAAATCATGAAAACAAAGTATTTACCTTGTAATGAAAGGATCAGATAATATTATGTGGTGCAATAAACATTTCAAGTCCCAAAATGCATTTCTTCACTGTTAAATAACACAGAAAACAAGAGAATACAGCTGTTAGGTAAGTCTAATTAATGAAATGGAATGTTAATATGTATGGCTACGTTAGTGTATTTGTTATGATTATCTTATTTTAAAATAATTAGATCATTTTTAATTTCTTAAGACTTTTTTAAAGTCACAAAATGCATTAGTTTATTAGAAAATAGGAATATTAACGTATTGAAATCGACTTCACAATTAGTAGCGTCTAAGTTGCATAAGTTACAAAATGGGACGTAAATTACATCGGTGAGGTCAAGTCAGGTGGCTATATATAGGAAAACAGCAACATCTACATTCAAACAAACACAAGTAGGCCTCCCGCAGGGAGCTGTCCTCAGCTCATTGTTGTTTAATATATACATAAACGACATACCAAAAGCCTTACCTCAAGATAAACTCAATTGTGCAATGTATGCAGATGACATACTGATATGGACGGCAAGCAACAACAAGAATAAGAACATTTTTAACTCAATGAGTGGTAAGATGAATGCAGCACTGAGGGCAATGGCAGAATGGAGCGATAATAACAACATGAAAATTAACAATCAAAAGACAAATTGGTAATTATATAGCAGAGTAGCCTCACTTCAAAATCAATTTTTAAAGGTTTTATTCGTCAAATAAATGTTGGAAAAATATTTTATTATCGGAAAAAAGTGTCGGAAAGATGATTACATAATATAATTACACAAGAAAATCTTAATCAGAGTCAAATTCTGCTGCAAATTCGGTAGAAGAGGAATTTATTGAATTTAAATGTATTTCACTCGTAATTCGCCATAAATGATGAAAACGAGTATTATACTCATTGTACTTTCTCTTAAACATAAATTCGGCTATATGGCCATGGAAATGTTGTTTTGAATTTCCATATCGCGGCACATTTCCTCGCACCTCCCTCCATTGACGTTCAATTGTCTGCGTATGTGCTTCAGTGTACGCATATGTAGGGCTGTATTATTATATGTCATGAAAGGTTTGGCCAGGTTGCTATATATATAAGCAACCTGGCCAAACCTTTCGTGACATATAATAATACAGCCCTACATATGCGTATTACACCTGGCCAAACCTTCCGTACGTTTATTGAAGTGAATGTCATGAGTATGAAAGATAACACAGAGTTAATTTTTTCACGAAAAAACTACTTGTGTAATTGTATTATTGTATTATGTAATCATCTTTCCGACACTTTTTTTCGATAGTAAAATATTTTTCCAACATTTATTTGACGAATAAAACCCATAAAAATTGATTTTGAAGTGAGGCTACTCTGCTATATTATTACCGACAAATTACCAACTCTTTTCATTAAAAACAAAGACACAGGAAATACAACTTCAGCTGAAGGACACGGCAATACTGCAGAGTGGAGGTAACAGGTACTTGGGGCAAGAAACTGAACATAAAAAAGAACATACAAAATATATCAAATCAAAAATCTCCTCCAAGAGTAATATACTGAAAAGACTTGCAGGGAAAAAGTGGGGAGGAACACTGGGCTTGCTTAACCAAACCTACAAGACATACATTAGACCAAACTTCTTATAGGTTGGGGAGGTCCTTGTCTCAGCTGGCAATGATACTATGAGGAAACTTGAAACAAGCCAGAACAAATGCCTGTGAATAGTAACGGGATCAGTAAAATCTACACCAATTTCAGCTCTTCATGCTTTTACAAACACCAAACCACTGTCTGATGAATAAAAATGCCAAGCAATCATAACTTACGAAATAATTCTACACAGAAAACATAATAACCCCTGGATTGTGGAACCACTAGTGGAGCACACGCTAAAGACACAAATGAGCTTCAAACACCTTGCTCTTGAATGGAGACCAGACAGTTCAGCGGTTGAACAACCGACACAGTTGAAGAATCCACTAGACTACATGAGATACAAGATCCGCACACAACTCACATAACCAATTGTAATAACACACAATTATTATTATTATTTTAGCCTAGTTGGGTCTTGCTCTAGCACGTTTACTTTAAAAATATAATGGTTAACTAGTAACAACAACTCAATTGTTTAAATGACTCTTTATTCTCGGGTCTTACTAAGGTTTGGGCCCTTTTTTTAAATGTGCAATTATTACAATTATGGACATATATCTTATAATTTACAAATCAGCTTATAGTATCAATATTAAAAGTTCTTAAAGTTCAATTTTGATAATAATAAAATCTATATATTTACTACTTAAGTCCAGTTCACCATTATTCACATGTAGTTCACCTCTGACATGTTTGTATTATTAAAATATTTACTTGTCTATAAAATCCTTCTTTTTTTAAAATTGCTGAACAACGAAAATTAACCTTGCCTCCATGAAATTTTTTATAGAACTCTTATTCTTTTCTTCTAACAACCCGGGCTAAAATGCAGTACCGCCATCATTGGTATTTTTTCCGCTATCGGCTTTTCGTATGGCCGTGCATTCAAACATATCAAATATATATATATTTTTAAATGTCCTTCCATAGTCATTTTTAAATAGTATATTAATTTGTAGACATATCTG
Source organism: Aphrophora alni (assembly GCA_963513935.1). NCBI lineage: Eukaryota > Metazoa > Arthropoda > Insecta > Hemiptera > Aphrophoridae > Aphrophora > Aphrophora alni. The sequence continues at coordinate 45,835,034 of OY740778.1, read as the reverse complement.
AAGTTAAAATTGTTTTTAAAAAAGGTTTTAATTAATCCACATTCACTTTTTATGTATTTATGTTTTTATATATTCACTGCCTAGATTTCAACAATAGTTCTAACTTTCGCCGCCATTTCGCACTGTTCCACTTTATTGTAATAATTCTTTGTAAACACTAAAACTAACCTAATTATGCTATTCAACCAGTTTGTTATTTAAATTAACTAATACACAATATACATTGAATTTGAATTAAAAATAATTATCTAAACATGAAATAAATTACAAAAGGATAATAAAACGTTCTTATTCAATCATTTTAGGTTATTAAGTAAAGTTACTGTATTGTTTTTTGAAATGGAAGTAAGTTTTATTTAAATTAGCTGTAGTTATTATATTATGACTGTGCTTTATATTATTCATTTAAAATTTCCAAAATCTTTAAGTTAATTAAATTATTAGGCTAGGACGAATTTTGAAGTTATTACATTTAGGCTATAACATTTTATCAACATATTTTATTAACCTTTAAATTGTGTGGCCTATCCAGTTTGACTGTTACACAATAAACAAAGCTAATGACAGCCCATTCAGGGTCACCCAAATCTCTTTGGAGACTATCAGCACTTGGTACCCATCAGACCAGTGGTTGCGAATATATATATATATATATACAGATGGATCCAGATTTGAGGGAGAAACGGGAGCAGGAATACATTGTGAGCACTTCTCCCACTATTTTGCATTAAGTTCAGCCGCTACTGCATTTGAGGAAGAGTTGTTTGCAATTAATGAAGCACTTAGACAAATAATAATGAGACCTTGGCTGAACAACAACACAGTGGTCCTGGTCGATTCCAAGTCTGCATTGCAAGCAATAGCTAACAATGACACGCACACAAGCTCTTTAATTGAATCCATCCAGAGCAAGTACAAGGTGGTAAAAAATCTTACCAAGGAAATAGTAATGCGATGGATTCCATCACATAGAGGCATAAAGGACAATGAGTTGGCCAGACGGGGAACTCACATAGTGCAGAAACCAAGAAGAGTGCCCACACGTAAATCAAGGATCAACACCCTCAAAAGTAAATCACAAATGGAATCTGCCAGCAGAGTCAAGGAGGATATCAAGAACAAGCCGTATGAAGACATAATTAACCTGTACGAAGAAATCAAAGACTTGCAGAGAGGAGAATCAGTTGTACTGTTTCGTCTAACAACCGGACATGACTGCCTGGCTGAACATCTGAAAAAAATAAAAATACTAAACCAAGACAAATGCACATTATGTGAATGCCCGAACTCCATCATGAGTTCACGCTTATTTTTTGTAGCAATATTCTTAATGTCTTCTTCTTCATATATTGATTCCTTTTATATAATTTATTTGAATTTCATGTGAAGGTTAAAATTTTAATAGGTTCGCGTAGATACCAAAGATGAACAAAACATATTTATATATATATATATATATATATATATATATATATATAAATTAATTACACAAAAATATGACGTGTATATGAAAAGAGTAGTATTGATTTTTTGTTTGTTTTTTTTTTTTTTTTTTCCAACAAAGGTTCGGCATATATTGATTTTTATACTTCTTTGCCTTTGAGCCATATAATATAATATGCCTTTTTTCCGATAATAAAATATTTTTCCAACATTTATTTGACGAATAAAACCTTTAAAAATTGATTTTGTAGTGAGGCTACTCTGCTATATAATTACCAATTTGTCTTTTGATTGTTAATTTTCATGTTGTTATTATCGCTCCATTCTGCCATTGCCCTCAGTGCTGCATTCATCTTACCACTCATTGAGTCAAAAATGTTCTTATTCTTGTTGTTGCTTGCCGTCCATATCAGTATGTCATCTGCATACATTGCACAATTGAGTTTATCTTGAGGTAAGGCTTTTGGTATGTCGTTTATGTATATATTAAACAACAATGAGCTGAGGACAGCTCCCTGCGGGAGGCCTACTTGTGTTTGTTTGAATGTAGATGTTGCTGTTTTCCTATATATAGCCACCTGACTTGACCTCACCGATGTAATTTACGTCCCATTTTGTAACTTATGCAACTTAGACGCTACTAATTGTGAAGTTGATTTCAATACGTTAATATTCCTATTTTCTAATAAACTAATGCATTTTGTGACTTTAAAAAAGTCTTAAGAAATATAAAATGATCTAATTATTTTAAAATAAGATAATCATAACAAATACACTAACGTAGCCATACATATTAACATTCCATTTCATTAATGAGACTTGCCTAACAGCTGTATTCTCTTGTTTTCTGTGTTATTTTTTAACAGTGAAGAAATGCATTTTGGGACTTGAAATGTTTATTGCACCACATAATATTATCTGATCCTTTCATTACAAGGTAAATACTTTGTTTTCATGATTTTTTAATAGAAAAATCGAAGGATGATCTAGAACCGATATTTACCAAAAATTTTACTATACTTATGAAGACAGGTATGTAGAACAAAAAAATATATATTAAAATTGGGGCACTACATTAAACAATTACCAAAAATGTTCAGAATTACCACAAGTACAAAAAAGACTATCCAATTAAGGTATTTATTATATCTTAAGAAATACAAGCACCCTACTCAAGATAGATTAGGCCAGATTTTTATACTTCTTTGCCTTTGAGCCATATAATATATATGCTACTCTTTTCATATAGGCTACACGTCATATTTTTGTGTAATTAATTTATATATATATATATATATATATATATATATTCCGTCTTTCGTTTAATTTTATATTTATAATTATTAATAATAAATCTTTTTACATGGTTTTATTTTTCAACTGTCCATAATAAATTCTGCCATATTTAATATATAATACACTGCCTTGGTAGCCATAGATCACAGTTGTAATATCGTCTGATGTTTGGTCTGCCGTAGGCTCTAGTTAAACTCACTTTATATGAAACACTTCACAACACTCACTTGGATTTCATTTACCAAACTGTTTTAAGCCATTATTAAATAAATTATTTGCACTTATAAACTAGTACATATATTTTAATAACTATTTATATAAATCACATTACGTATGCTGTTGTCATTTCATTTATACATCGAACTTTTACTAGACTATCTTATTATTCATAAAGTGTAGGCCTATATTTACGTAAGTTTGTACTTTATTATTTAAACATAAGCTCATTTTATTTAGCCTTATTACTTTTATTATTTACTTTGTGTTTATATATCTTTCGTCATTTAATTCTATATATTGTCAATTGACTTATTCCTGTAGCCTATCTAACCTCAAAGGTAAGCTATAATTTAAAATCCTATAATAAGACATTAATTTTATTTTAGCTGCCAAAATATATATAGTAATAATAACATTAGTATGTTCTTTTTATTACTTTTACATCATTTTAATTGTATTCATAATTTTCTAACTACAGTCAACTCTCGATTAACCGCAATCGGATCAACCGTGTTGCGGCTTAACTGCGATACCAATATTCCAATATTTATTGTGTACAATGTGCAGCTGTGTTGCGATAATATTCGTAGTTGGGTCGGAACAGTAGCAGGTGCGTGTCGACCTTCAAGTTATTTATAGCCTGTGAGTCACGTGGTGCCGGCCAAGGTCATGTCCCTCGCCCCACCTACCCGCCACCAGTCGTAGTTCAGTACGTTTCGGCTCGAGTTCAGTTCGCAGTGCGCAACAATGGCAACCAAACGTAAGCGTGTCGTTTTATCGATTCAAAATAAGTTGGATATTGTACAAAATATAGAACGAGGTTCTACTGTGAAACAAATGTGTGTCCAATATAACATTGGTGATTCTACAGTGCGGGATATTGTGCGTAACAAAGATAAACTTTTATCATTCGCTTGTTCGTCTAATACAAACTTTGGTATGGCAAACCGAAAAACGATGAAAAAATCCACGTTTGAAGAGCTTGACCAGTGCATGTTAGAGTGGTTTTCGCAGCAAAGAGCTGAAGGGACGCAAGTATCGGGGCCAATATGTATGACTAAAGCCAAGTTTTTCCATGATGCACTTGGTATGGAGGGTGATTTTGACGCGTCATCTGGATGGTTTACGCGATTTAAACAGCGACACGGTATCCGTGATATTGGTGTAAAAGGTGAATTGTTAAGTGGAAATACCGAAGCTGCTCAAAAATTTATTTCAGATTTTGAAAAATTTGTTATGGATGAGGGTTTGCGCCCAGAACAAATGTACAATGCAGACGAGTCAGGCCTGTATTGGAAATGTCTACCGACCCGGACTCTAGCTTTCAAACATGAGCGATGTGCACCAGGATATAAAGCCTCTAAAGAACGGATGACGATAATGACCTGCGCAAATGCAAAGGGTACACATATGTTGCCTTTAGTCGCCATAGGAAAAGCAAAAAAACCTCGCTCCTTCAAAGGCACAGAGGCCAAAAACTTGCCAGTTAATTACTACAACAGTAAGTCTGCGTGGATGAACTCTGAGATTTTTAAACTGTGGTTTGACAACAACTTCGTGCCTCAAGTACGTAAATATTTAAAGTCAAATGGACTCCCGGAAAAAGCTGTTCTTTTATTAGACAACGCGCCCTCGCACCCGAATGAAACTACTTTGAAATCATTAGATGGCAACATTTATGCAAAATTTTTGCCTCCCAATGTCACTGCGTTAATACAGCCAATGGACCAGGGCGTAATATCTGCACTAAAGAGAAACTATCGTTCAACTCTTCTTCAAAGGAGGATTGAAGAGGGCAATGACCTTAAAACTTTTTGGAAAGATTTTACAATTCTCGATGCTATTTACGAGATACATTCTGCTTGGGAAAAAACAAAACCATTGACAATTGTACGGTCCTGGAAGAAAATCATGCCAGATACTGCACATATTTGTGAAGAGGATGAATTTAATGAAGCTGATATTGTTAGCAGAATAACGGAAGCAGTAAAAACAGTCCCAGGGGGAGAGGATGTGGACAATGACAGTATTAATCAGTGGTTGAACTGTGACGTGGAAGACCAAGGCTACGAACTGTTGTCAGACCAACAGATTGTTGACAAAGTTAAGGGTGTTGGCGGGGAGGGAGGTGAAAGTAAAAGTGATGAAGAGGTGGAGGGAGGGGCAGCTGCTCACGCCGCCGCACACGCACAGCAGTCAGTTTTGCATGGGATGGCCTTGGCAAACGTTGAGTCACTGCTCGAGTACATTGAGAGCCAGGACGATGCTCTCATCACTGATAAAATTGTTTTGAGAAACCTAAGAAGTAAAATAAAGAAAAAGTGTTTCTCAGCACAAAAACAGAAAACCATGACTGATTATTTTCAGAAACAGTAAAGTTAGACTAAGCCTATTCGAAATGTGTTTTTTTTTACTTTTGCAGTACAGTAATTTAAATATTTTCCCGTGAAGTAGTTTTAAAAAAAGTGTGTTTATTTTGTGTGTGTAAATAATTTGTTTAATTTTTGTGTATGATAATAATAATAATGCTCTTTTACTGCAGTTTATGAGGTATGTATGTTAATAAAACTCATTTAACCTGTTTATTTTAAAATTTACTATTGTTTTTACCGTTTTGCGGGTTAACCGCGATTTTACTTATCCGGGAAGCCTTAACCCTATATTATCCCGGATAATCGAGAGTTGAGTGTAACTTCAATCTGATAATTGTTTATGCTATCCCTATTGATACCTATCCTTTAAATTTATTATAATATAAATATATAGTTACCTTACTTGACCTTGTAAGGTAAAAACAATATCCGATCACCGAAGTCATTTTATAAAGTATAGTGTGTTGCCTTGGACTGTTTAATATATAATATAGTTAATTACCTTAGAGGTTGTCCTCAGTCCGTATTATAGTTATGGCTACAGCGCTGTTTCGCCAAACACTGTCGGCTTCGTCAGGCTTGCACTAACACATAAACATGTAACACTAACACAACATTAACACATAAAATCAGAGTATGACTCGTCGTACATAAATATTAAAATTGTTCGTGGCCACATTATAAGGTCTTACTTGCCCAGCTGTATGTAGAGTACCATACAAGGTCCTTAACTGAATCAATTCAAAAGAAGTATAAAATAGTCAAGCATATTACCACAAGAAAATAGTTCTGCAGTGGATCCCATCACATGTAGGCATACAAGGCAATGAGCGAGCAGATGAACTGGCCAAGCGAGGAACTCACATAATACAGAAACCAAGAAGAGTACACACCCTTCAAGCGGATTGGCGGACTGAAACGAGCATCTCATCTTGAGTTCACCAATAAGGTCAAAGAGGACATAAGAAACAAGTCCTATGAAGATGTATTCGACTTGTAGAGGAGGACATCTGTTGCAATTTTTTGACTTACAACTGGACACTGTGTGAAAGTCCAGATACCGTCATGAACAAGGACCATCTCTTGGTCTGGAGAAAGCTGGATAAAGAGAAGCAGAGGAAAAAAAGACCTCCCTGGTCTCTACTGGGAAGCAAGATCAAAGATGGCGTGAGCCAACAAGAGTTATTGGACAACAACATTCAAGATAGTAAATGTGTTATTGCTCGATGTTTACTATTAAAAAATATATTTGTCATCGTAAAAAGTATTTGTGGTAATTATGCAATCTGCCTTGTCTTGAAATTTAGTTAAGAAAATCATTGAAATTGTTTACTACCTACCTTATTTTGAAAAATTAGATCATATTAGGTGTTGCAAGACACTTTTGAAGTACCAAAAGACATTAGTTTAGTAGAAAATAATAAATATAAAAGTACGAAATCCAGGTTTGGTTATTTTAATATGAAGCCAATCCAGCTGTGGTGACGAATGTCTAAGTTAATAGTTATGACTACGTTACTCAAGTTAGTGAATTTATCATTGCTCGACTTGATGTATATATCAGTATTGTCAGTCATAGCATGTCCTAAGTTTGAGTTGTTGTTATTTATTATTTGTCATTAAAAAAATAAAAATTAAAAAATAAATAAATATATCTATACATACATATATATATATATATATAAACCTATTTGTCATAATTCTTCAATCATACACCATCAGAATAGACCTAATGAAACAAGTGATCATATATTCACTAGCTTGACTAACATAGTCATCAATTTTATATCTTTTTTTTAACCAAAAAGTTGTTGCAATTTTTTTGGCAATGCAGGCTGCTTTAGATTTGTTTTTAATGTTTACAGAAATAAATGTAATTAGGAATGATGTCATTATCCAAACATGCCTTATTGAATTTTATGTTATTTGGTCATTCCAAACATGCCATCACCTGTTTTTTTTTCTTTTTTGTCCCTTTAATTTTGGTGTGGAGATTTCAGTTTCGATTCAAGTTTGTTGCCAGTCATATATGTGAAGGTGTTATTTTTAGCCATTTATTTCTTCAAAATGTAATTTAATGTATTGCCGAATTCACATGATATGTATTTTGTTTTTTTGTTTATTCGTTGGCTTTGGGTACTTTTTCTTGTGCCTATTTATGAGTTTGTCAACGATTGAGCTTTTATAACCATTAGCGATGGCAATGTGTTTGATTATGTTGTCTCCTTGGTTATATTCTTGTTGTTGCATTGGTACAGTTAAGAGACGTTGTATAAAGCTGTTATAGACAGCCATTTTTTGTGAATAATGGGTGTTGAAAACTTGCTTGTATTGTCAGGTCGGTGTATGTAGGTTTCCTGTATATGCTGAAAGATGGTTGGTTGTGGCATTTTTTAAAAATAGATCTAGGTAGTTCAGTATATTTACAGTTACCAGTTCCAATGTGAATGTCAAATTAGGGTGCATTCCATTTATGTAGTTCTTGAGGATTTGCAATTGTCTAACTCCGCCGTTGAACAGAATGATGATGTCATCCACGTACCTATGGTAGAATGTTATTCCATTTCTATACTGGTTGGATTCTGAAATTATATGTCTATTTTCGATATATTTGAGAAAGATTTCCGACAATATACTCGACAAGGGAGTGCCCATTGCTAAACCTTTGTTTTGTGGAAAGTATTCGTTGTTGAAGCTGAAGTAATTTTGGCATAAAACTGTATTGAGGAGGTGGACAAGTTCGTTTATGAATTTTTGGGTTAGGTTAGAAATTTTCAAGGTTTTTTTCTTATGACGTGAAGTGTTTATTCAATGGGATGTTGGTATATAGATTTACAATATCAAATGAGGCCAGTTTGTGGCTGGATTAGATTTTATCGCTTTTATTTTGTGAATAAGGTCCAAACTGTTTAATTGGCTGTGATTTGTCTTAAATACGAAGTGTTTCCTCAAGATTATGTCGAGTGTTTTGAAATGTTTTATCCGGGTGCAGAAATAAAATTGACCAATGGTGTGATGGGTAAGTTAGGTTTGTGAACGTTAGCTAGTCCTCTTAATCGAGGAGCGTGGGGGTTAATAGTTTTAGAATGCCGTATTATTTGGTCAGAAAGTAATGTGTTAGTATTGTTCAATGCTATTGTTTATAATAATGTATTGTTATTAAAGCATTATGTGAATACAGCTTATCTCTAATATATATGATATGGCTTGTTTGTCCTTTTTATGTTGCGTACACAGAATTTTTTTGTATAGGGTTTGCCTGTAATTTATTTCAGTTTATTTATTTATATTGATTGTGGCAGCAATTTGAATTTCGGGCCTGAGGTAAAGTTTTTAGTGTGGCCTGTGCATTGATTATTTCTGTTATTAAATTTTGCTGGTCATGACGTGGAAAGTTAAACTTCAATCCCCTATGCAATAAGTCAGTTTCACTTTTTGAAAATTTGATGTTGGTGAAAATTGATAACACGGGGGTAAAACTTGTGATCCGTGTATGTTGTATCTGTGTGGATTTTCTTCATGTTCATTAGTAGGCCCTAATTTAAATTTATTCCTTTGAGTTTTATGCTTGCATGAGATGATCATGTTAACATCTCTTATTATATCCTCGTAAACCTGATTAATTTGAGATGGGTGCAACAAATTGTTTAATTAAATGTGTTTCATATACAATAGCTTGTTTAGGTTGTCTTTCTTGCTATATAAATATTTTATATCATTTTTAACCAAGAAATTGTTGCTATTCTTTTGGCAATGCAAGCGCTTTAGATTTGTTTTTAATGTTTACAGAAATGTATTTAGGAATGATGTCATTATACAAACATGCCGTATTGAATTTTATGTTCTGTATTGTTTTTAATTCCTTTAAATAAGGAAATAGGATTATGGAGACTAATACAACTTTAGATATAAATTTAAAAGGAGTTATGGATAAAAATACAGAAGAAACAAATAATAATTTTTTGGAATTTGAGAATAAAATGGAACAAGAGCAGAAGCATATAGAAAAGAGATTGGAAAGTAAGATGACTGAAATGAGGAAGAGTTCATAAGAGAAGTATAAGCAAGTAGAAAAGAATGTTTGTGAATTGGAGCAAGAGGTGAAGGAGGATTTTAGATTATTTGAAGGAAAATTAACTGAACAAAATGAAAGTACAAAAGGGGAGATAATGATAATGAAGCTGGACATGCAGAAACAAGTTGTCAATTGCACTTAAAAATATCTGGTACTGGACTGCACTGCATAGGCTACTCTTGCTAGCTATGCACATATCCAAAGTGCACAAATTCAGCCAAAAGGTCGCATTATAGTAGTGAATCGAGACATTGGTTACAAAATGAACTCCCAGTGGTTTTAGCATACTTTGATTTCAATTTAGTGATAATATAAATTAAAAATAAAAAATTTTTCAGATGATATGTTTATTCATTTTTTTAATGTATTTCAGGATATAAAGAAGATTGTGCTTTACTGGTGACACGTAGCGGTGAATTATATGCAATAGGCAAGAGTAGCAAAGGCTGTTTATGTCTAGAAGATGTGACTGAAATAGAAGAGCCTTGTCAAATAAAAGGCGTTTCTGAGGTTGTTGGTAAGGAATAAATAGAATCATAAAATAGAGCTCAGAGTTAGGATTAAATTTAAACTTATTATCATTTGACGGTATGACTAAATGTTTCCCAAGATTAATAAATCCAGCATTGAATTGATCAGGAGTTCTGGGGATGTGAGGTATAATCTTTTTGTCCCCACTGTTTGTTTTGATCATTTTCCAAGCAGTTTTATATTTGTTCTTTGATTTCAAAATTAAATCATCATTAGCTTGAATTTTAGCAAGAGAAATTTCTTTTCTATACTTTTTTAAAATCAAATTATATGTGATTTTAAAAGCTGGATCAGTCTTAGACTTGTCATATGCCATTAACATTACTATTTTTAAATTTCTTAAGTAGGGAGTATACCAGTTAGATTGTTTCTGTTGCAAACCATTTCTTTTTTTTTGTGATTCTAGGACAGCAAAGTTCAAAATTACTTACAAGTAAATGTGTTAAGAAATAAATTAAAAGTGTCCTCAAATTCAACTTCCGCTTCAATGTTTTTGGACCATTTGACATGTAGGAGACTAGATCTAAGACTATATATATATTTTCACCATTCAATATTCTAAGTGAGAGTGATTTAAATGTCTGAGTTTAAATGCTTTTGAGTTTGCATTTCTAAAAAAATGCCTTTGTGGTCAGACAGATGAGGATAAAAAATATGCAGTTTAAATTTATCAGATTTTTAATTAATGCTCACATTGTCTAAGCATGTAGAGTGCCTAGTTGGCTCTCGATTAAGGCAAAAGAGATCAAGGGCTTCCAAGCTGTCAATGAAAAACCTATTTCTATTAGTTAACTCTCTTATGTCATGGTTAATATCTGTAAATATTAATATATTACTTTCTTTGTTCAACTGCTTTAGCTTCTCAATATCTTCAATTAAAATTTCCAAATAAACGTTCGTACACAATATACTGAGACGACAATAGTCTTATAAATAGGATACACTCAATACATAAATAATAATAATTTGAATTTGCCCCTAACCACAATCACTGGAACTTAATAAAACACAATTATCTGATTGATTGTTCTTTATTAATTATATCCACTTAATGCCCTGATGTACATTTCGATAACATGGTTATCATCATCGGAGGGTCTTGCTTATAAACTAAATCTAACCTTACATATCTATTACTAAAATAAAATAAACCTAAAACTATGATAACCTGAGTGTAGGCTAAAATCCCTCCCACTCCACATATCAGTTGACCAGTAAGGGCTTGGGCTGGCCCTTTGTCAAGTTATTGTTATATGTCTTTGACCTATGGAGTGGGGTGAAAGATAACTGTACCTCTAACAAAGCTGATGAGAACAGGTGGCCTACTCCTTACAAAAGTCATTATAACTTAACAATACAAAATAATGTGACTACTTAATTTATTACATCTGTATTTTCCCTAGATTACTAAGAAAGTTAATATCCATGTGTATATACGTATATACACATACACACATCTATATACACATATATACATACATACACATATCAACATACACATATACACATGCATACGCATACACATACAAACACATACACATACATATACACATACACACATATACATATATACATATCTTACAACTAATTGAATACATAATATGTTACATTGATATACTTAATATATATTTTACAAATAATAAAATACATATTTAAATTCTACTTCACTTGTTACATAAATAAATGAACTAACTTGATATCTGTGTTGATCTTATAACTAAAATATGTAGTTGATTTTACATGATTTGAAATCTGTATTTCCTTAAGAATACCGTGAAAGTTAATATTTTGGTTTCAACAAAGAGAAAAGACAAGAATTAGGGATAGGTCCTTTATCTGCATTCAATAACCTATCATCATTGTCTTTTGCTATGAAAATGCTTTCATAACTATTCAATAACTTGTTAGAGATTACATTCTTTACTAATTTTACGTTATTCGAATCTAAATCATGATTTGTTTCTAGTATATGTTCAGCTACACTAGACTTTTCTGGCCTGTCGTATTTGATGTGAGATAAATGTTCTTTAAATCTAGTCAATATTTTTCTCTTTGTTTGTCCAATATATTTCTTATCACATGTATTACAATTTATTTCATAAATTCCTGACCTCTCCAACAACGGAATTGTATCTTTTGTGTTACCTAATAAATTTTTTAGAGAGTTTTGGTTTTTGTAGGCTATTTTAATATTAAAATGACTGAAAATAGAACCCAGACCGTTGGTGAGGAATGAATCATGAGGTAAACTTATATATCTAACTTTAATTTCTTCCGGTTGGAGTGTTGTGGAATTTTTTCTAAGATTTTTTAGTTTCTGTTTCCTTAATATATTATCAATAATTTTATGATCTAACCCATTAAACTGAGCTATTTCTTTTATATTATTGATTTCTTTTTTCCAACGCTTAAAAGTGAGAGGGATGTTAATGGCCCTGTTAATCATACTATTAAATGCTGTTAATTTGTGTTGAATACAATGGTTGGATTCACTTAATATGAATCTGTTATTATTTGTGGGTTTTCTGTAAATGTCAAATTCTATTCTATTTTTATTTCTAATACATAACAAATCTAGAAAAGGTAAACTGTCGTTTTATTCTACTTCATGAGTAAACGTGATAGAGCTATGTTTACTATTAATTTGACCAAGAAAGTCATTAACACTACATTTGTTGAGATCAAAAATTGCAAATATGTCATCAACATACCTCAACCATATTTTAGGAAAATAGTTAAGGGTATTTTGTAGCTCCTCTTCAAATTTACTCATGAAGAGATCTGCTATAAATGGTGACAGGCTATTACCCATTGCTGTACCTTCTAACTGTTGGTAAAATTCATTATTAAATGCAAAGAAATTTTGATTCATGCAAACCTTGGTCAATTTTACAAGCTCATTAATTTTCCGAGGTTCGACGTTATTTTTAGTTAACAATTCTTTCAGATATTCTATGCTTTCATTAACAGGTATGCTAGGGAAGAGTGAACAAACATCAAATGAGACCAAGATTTCGTTTCTTTTTAGTTTAATGTCTTTGATTTTGTTTATAAGTTCTAAATTGTTTTTAATTGAATATGAGCTAAATTTGTGTTTTAATCCTGAAAACTCTTCAGCTAGCCATTGTGAAAGGAAGTAAGTCGGTGAGTTATTGCCTGATACAATAGGTCTCATCGATTTACCTTCTTTGTGTATTTTTGGAAGGCAGTACAATCGTGGTAATACAGGATTAGAAATGTGGAATTTATAAGTATCTTTTTTAGGAATAACATAACTGCAATTATTTATAGCTTCGTTGGTGATCTTAATGCATTTGTTTAAAGGATTCCTTTTTAATTTACATAAGGTCCCTCGTCCAACATTTTGGTTATTCTGGAGAAATAATCTTTCTTCTCTAGTATTACAATTGTACTCCCTTTATCCGCTTTTAAATAGAAACAATCTTTTGTCCTCATGCCTTTAATTAATTCTAAATCTTTTTTAACAGTGGTATGTTTAATCAAGTTTTTATTTAAATTATCTTGAATTTTGATTTTACATGCGTTTCTGATATAATTTTTCTCAGACTGTTTCATGTAACTAATGTTACTTTCTATACTGGCTACTATGTCTTCCACTGTGTTATTATTATAATTTGGAAAACAAAACTTTAATCCTTTACTTAAAACATTTATTTCATCTTTATTAAAAGTCTCACTTGATTCGTTTTTAACTAACGGCGGGCATTTATTAAGAGTTGGTGTAGACCTATTTACAAGATGTTCTTTATTTTCTACTTTAGAGATGTCAATAAATTTATTATTAAGGTTCTTAAATTTAGTTTCTTTTTTATGTTCATTAATTACATAAATTTTTCGACACAAATCATCCCATTGTTTTGAGTTACTATTTTTTGCTAGATTGAGGTGTAATTTAAGTAGTCACATTATTTTGTATTGTTAAGTTATAATGACTTTTGTAAGGAGTAGGCCACCTGTTCTCATCAGCTTTGTTAGAGGTACAGTTATCTTTCACCCCACTCCATAGGTCAAAGACATAGAACAATAACTTGACAAAGGGCCAGCCCAAGCCCTTACTGGTCAACTGATATGTGGAGTGAGAGGGATTTTAGCCTACACTCAGGTTATCATAGTTTTAGGTTTAATTTTATTTTAGTAATAGATATGTAAGGTTAGATTTAGTTTATAAGCAAGACCCTCTGATGATGATAACCATGTTATCGAAATGTACATCAGGGCATTAAGTGGATATAATTAATAAAGAACAATCAATCAGATAATTGTGTTTTATTAAGTTCCAGTGATTGTGGTTAGGGGCAAATTCAAATTATTAGTGTGAATTTCACCACAGTGCTCAACAAGATTGTATCGTAATACATAAATAGTTAACATCTTTTTTTTGCAAAATGAACCTACTCCTAGCAAAAATAGCAACCCCTCCGCACATCTTATTCACTCTACAGTAGCTGAATTTTAGTTGAAAGTCATTGGTAATGCATAATTTAACCTCATCTTTAAGTAGCCAATGTTCATTTGAACATATTAAGTCTCATTTAGAATAATCTATTATAATCTCTAGTTCTGGTACTTCTTCCTTATTGACTGAATATTTAAATGAAAAAACAATATGGACTTTTTTAGTTCTCTAAATAAGGAACAGGTTTAGAAAATACACTATCTATATCTGCAAGATGTGTGGCGATGGAAGCAATCTCACCAAGTTGAGAGGAATCATCATCTGGTGCTAAAGAGCCCACAGAGACCTCACCCTGGTGTTTTTTTCAAAAATATCCCTAATGGATGATGTGAATGGATTTTGCTGGAGACTTCTCTGTTGAACCAATTTGGAAAACCTTTCTTCATTATTAACTCGACGGATATTCCCAGTTGACAGCCATCTCTCTAGTGAGTGATCTTCTTAATACAATTTATCTTGAGGGTTTTATGGCTTAGTAGATTTCTGGTTCTTTACCGTGTCTCAAGAATGGTTTTCTTCATAATTTTATTTATTTTACTGGTAATCAGTTCGGCCCACTGTTTCCCCTCCCTTATTCAAATCTTCACTATGTTCAAAATGAGAAGGTAAAACTCTGGTATTTGTAAAGTTATTGTATACATTATGGACATTTTTGTTGACACTGGAATTTATGTGTTCATGGATGATATGATTCACATTGTTCACTAAGAGTTTTTTTTAAAAGTACTATTAGGAGGGATAGGTATCATATTAATTATAACATTAGTCTTAACTCTCCTAGTGTCGGTAGTCGCTGTAGGACGATTGGTACTCGCATACGGGTGCTAGTATCGCTGCGTATACGACTGTGTATTGCGTCACAATAATACAGCTGTTTCATCTCATCATTCACTAAATGCACTATGTTTGGTATCCTTAGAAACAGCAGAATAGGGGCCATCTTTTGGTGCACTGGTTTAGTATATTTCATGATCTGCTAACTAAACAAAAACTGTTTTGAGATACTACTGTCAGCTGTTTCACTGGCTGAATTGCTAACCTCATTGTCGTTGCCGTGTTTCTTGTTCAGTTTTATTCCAAATTCTCAGTAACAATGGATAGAGAAATATTACTTGTGATAGTGAAATTGACAGATTATTAGATGAAGATGTGATTGACATAGAAAGTGCCAGTGATATAGAAGGTAATGTGGAGTGGATAGTGACAATTCAATTACTGACTTTTCCTCGGGAAGTAGTGATACTCTACAGAGTAATTTGCAGTTGGCAGCAGGTTCATAGTGTTAGTTATAGTGTTGTAACATTTTGTGGTTGTATATTATATTACCTATATAAGTGTATATTTTCTAACAAATTAAAAAATTTGGAAGAAAATGGCTATTTCAGATTTTTTATATTAGACAAACAGCAGTTTTTAGAAGATTGGTCTAATTTTAACATAATTTTTTGTGAAACATTTTCTACCTTTGGGCAATAACACACAAAAATTCCTATAAAAGTATGTATAGAACCATTTTTTATCATATTCTCTCTTTTGTTCTGAATAATTTGATGTATCATATATGTGTCTAGACCTAAATCTCAAATTTTAGTGAATTTTTAAATTAAACCTTACGTTTGGCCTAAAAACAGCGCGGCAATACTAATTATATAGTGAACACTCGGAGGGTTAAAAGAAAGTGGTAAAATATCATCGATTGATTCCCTAATTGTCTTATCATAGTTTTTACCAGGTTTAACATCAATTGCATCTCCAAACACAACCAAGAAGTCATCAACATAACATATAACTTATAAAGGTAAATTCCCTTTAACAAATATGTCACTGAAGAAGTCTAGCCACTTGACATAAAACTCACTGCTATTCACTTACTTTTTCCACTCACAAACTTCACTTTTTACAAGAGCACAAATCTACTTGGCCTGCAACAGGGTACTTTGCAGTTTTAGTAATATCTAGTAATTGATGAAATTGCAAGAGAGTTAAATGTAAAGTCATGACTCAGCATATTCAATCATCCACGATTCTTTAAATTTTCAAAAAGTTTGTGCTCGCTGGGTTCCACATGAATTAATCAGCATCCACAAAGACAATCGTTTGAAAATTTCCCAGAAGCATTTGAAACATTATGAAGGAGGAGACTCATTTCTAAAGCGAATAATAACTGTTGATGAAACATGGATTTATCATTTTGAACCAGAGAGTAAGGGACAAAGTTTGGTGTGGAAACATCCTTCTTCTCCTACAGCAAAAAAGTTCAAAACTCAGATGTCTGCAGGAAAGGTTATGATATCGATATCCAATTTTGTGGTTGACTTCAAACCTAAAAGTCAATCAATCAATAGTGACAGCTACTGTGAGTTACTGCATTTATTGAAGCCAAAAATCAAATCCAAAAGATGTGGTAAACTTTCAAAAGGGGTGAATTTGCTTCAGGATATCGGTCAACCCCATACGGCCAAAAACACAGATGCCTTGAAAATCTTTATTTTCATCTGTTGGATCACCCTGACCTGACTCCAAGCGATTTTAATCTTTTTGGCCCATTAAAACAACAGTGACGAGGGAATCATTATCGATCTGATGAAGAGGCCATTCACAAAATTTTGTGAAGACAACACCAAAAAAGGAATTAAAATGCTCGTTAAAAGATGGACTAAGTGCATAGAAGTAGGAGGCAATTATGTTGAAAAGTAATGATATTATTATTTACATAAGTATAATAAATATATAGATTTCTTTCAATTTCACTTTACTTATTGACATACCCTGATAATAAATATGTTCACTGTATTTTTTTATCAACTCATATTTTGTTTTATAACAACAATCTCTATGAGATATGATTAAAATCAGGATTTTGATTTCAATAATTTTGTGTCATTCGTTAGCTATTTATTAGTTTCTTAACTTAATTGATGTCTAGACATTGTTATTTTATAGTACAAGTAATGTATTTGTATTGTGAACAGGTGTTTCTGTATGTGGAACGTATGGCGATGCTTTGGCTTTTACAAAGGAAGGCAAGGTCTATGTTTGGGGAAATAATACCAGTGTTAAAGGTACCTCTCGTAAAATACCAACTGTAATTACGAGCCTTCTAGATATTGTAGATGCAAGATGTGTCGATGGGCATTATCTTGCCCTATCAAAACATGGAAAGGTAACACACATTGTTCTGTTCTTTAAATAATGTGCTTCTTTATAATAGTTTTGAAAATATCAGCATGGTAAACACTAACATAATTAACACAATTTAGCCTCCAGTTTTTCAGATGACTTCCTTCTTCTGAAAATAAAAATGGTTGTGAAAGACCCAGCACAAATATATTTTGTTGTAACTACAAATACAAAGTTATAAGATTACTTATTACCTTTAGTTTGTTGTGTTTCAGAATTCTGTATTATCAATTAAACTTTTCTTCATATTAAACTAATTTTTTCTGTGCACATTATTAATTATTTATGGATATTACCATTTATTTATGTATTCTTGCTATTTATTATGTTTTAACTAAAATTTTATGTTTTACAAAAATTTTGTTTTTGGAACGATTTTGGTGAAAAACCCAAACCGTTTCAGCACGCACACGGACGTATGGACAGACAGACAGATAGACAGACAGACAGACAGACAGACAGACAGACAGACAGACAGACAGAATCATTCATGTAGGACACACTGAAACGGTTTGGGTTTTCACCAAAATCGTTCCAAAAACCAAAATTTTTGTAAAACATAAATTTTTAGTTAAAACATAATAAATATCAAGAATACCATTTATAAAATAAATGGTAATATCCATAAATAATTAATAATGTGTACAGAAAAAATTAGTTTAATATGAAGAAAAGTAAAATTATAAAAGTTTTGTCAATTTCATTAAAAAATGAAACATTCAAAGTGTAGGGGAAATGGGATAAGGCTGGACTGACAGGAGCCAACAGGTCGAAAGAGAACAATAGAGTTGCTGATCACGTGACACCTCGTGTCCAGACTAGACTAAATAATCTGATTCAACTTGTTACAAAATTAATTCACATGCTATTTCCTATGTTAAATTTTAAATTGTTTAAATTTTGATTAATTTACATGTTATCACCAAATCAATGTTGTTAATGTCAAGTATTTAATAATTAGCTGAGAAAATTGATAATAATTATTGTTATTATTTGAGAATCCATATACATAAAAGCTAGCCGAGGCAATTCAAAGACTTGTAAGAACAATAATTGATTTCAACAGTTTATTATTTGTATCATTATTACATTTATTTATACGTTTAATTTTGTTTTGTTTTTATATTATTTTAGATTCAATAAATACCTTTTTGAGTTGTTTTTCTCACAGTCCTTTTTTTTTCTTTTGTGACATATGTTTCGCTTTTAATTATCAAACCAGATTTTATCCAGATTAGTCTTCCATTGTGTTATATTTAACAACTTGTACACAACACTTTCAAGTTATACACTTGCTAAGAAAGACGTATACATTAAAAAATATACTGTTGTTAGGATATTAGTTTTTTGTTATGAAGGAAGACCAATTTCCAACATAACCTCTATCTCTAGATTGTAAGCATGGGACATCTTCCAACCAATAATAAATAATAAAACAATAAATGTTAAGTTTAAATAATATACAAGTAACGTCAATAGATTAATAATATTCAGAATAAACATTATATAGAAATAAGAAAGTGTAAAGTGTTCTTAAACAATATCTAAATGATAGCTAAAACAATGTATAACATTGAAAGTTTAAATTTCAAACTGTGCGCACCGATCAAATTACCAGACATTGAATAAAGGAAGTTGAACCCTGAAAAACTTCCCATAAGTCTCAGCGAGCGTTAGCTTCGCTAGGAAAAAGTAAAACATGGAGTCAGTCTTCGAGAGCAGCCAACGTCGAGCAGTCACGTTACATATCGACTGCGGAGACTCAAATTCAGCACGACAATGGCGGACTGCTAGTTTTTGGGAAGTTGAACCAAATACAAATGGTTGGATAGACAGTTTGTGAGTAGAGTGGACAAATTTAAAACTTAATAATCACGAGATAAAGTGAATTAAAAGAAATGTTAAAAACTCTATTGTTTGAACTTTATATACATGTTTGAATCTCATGTTCATAATGATACATTTTAGTCTTTATTAATTCTCCCATGGAGAGAGATGATATAGTTGTTTTTTATTTAATAAAAGGAGATTTTTTGTTCTTTAGTATGTCTGGCTAGATTCATTGTGTTAACCTGTACCACGTTGTAGGAATAACTGCTAGTACGATAGAGAGTGTAACCCTGTCCCTCAGGTAAATTAGTATTGTAATTTTAAAGATGAATTTATAAGAACGCAGACTTATAAATATACAAATAGTTTGATTTTTTATTTAAAGTAAATAGTAGAAGTAGAAAGATTAACTTCATACCCTTACACATGGCGCCCGATTTTAACTCTCCTCCGAAATAGCAGTTGTGAATATAGCGTGGTACATGGTTTTACGCATTTCTAAAATCGAAATTAAAGTAAATTCAAATAAAGGGATAATTGTAGAATACAAATAAATTATAATTGAGAATTGATAATAAACAGCAATTAAGATGGAAACAGATAAAAATAACTTAGACGAATCCGGTTTAGGAGCTAGTTTCACCGAAGTTGAAAGCATGGCAGAAATAAATATCTTAGAAGAGGTTAGGTCGCCTAAAGATGAAAAATTAATATCATTAAATGATCTGGTAGGATTACTAACTAGTTTTAAGGATGATATTAAATTAGATAGTGATAGTAAATTTGAAAAGTCCGAAAATAATTTTAAACAATTAAGAGAAGAAATTAAAGACGATATGAAATTAAATAAATTAGATAGTGACAATAAATTTGAAAAATCTGAAAATAATTTTAAAGAAATGAAGGTAGCTATGAATAATCAATCTGAGAAATGTGAGGTTAATTTTAAACAATTAAAAGAAGAAATAAATTCAAATAAGGTTGAAATAAATGATAGATTAGAAAACTTTGATAGTAAATTTGAACAGATGAAGGAAGAGAATAAATTAGCCTTAGAAATACTTAACAATAAGTTTGACACTCAAAATGCTAAACTTGAAAAATATAAATTAGAATTTAGAGAAGAATTTAATGGTAAATTTGATAATTTAATAAAGGACAGCATAGATTTTAAAAATAATGTAGAAGAACAGCATTTAAAATTAAAACTTGAAACTAAGGTGGAAATAGATAGCTTTCAAATAGAAACTTTAGACATTGTGACTAAAACAGGTGAAGAGATTAGGACAGTGGTTGATAAATTTAAACTAGAACAAGTAGACAAACTGTTGACGTTCGAATCTAAAATAGAATCTGATAATTAAAATAATTTTGAAACATTAGAGATTAAACTAGTTGTTAAGTGTAATGAACAGGATTTAGCCATTAATAAAATAGATTGCAAATTATCAAAAGAATTACAAAATTTAAAACATAACGGTAATTATGGCGTTAAGCATACACTATGGCTAAACGAAAAATTCAATGATGTGTTAATCACAGAATTCTTTAATGAAACAAAAGGGCCTCACCCAAAAACATTTTTAGAATCACTAAAGGTATTAGAAGATATAAGAGAAAACCATTGGGATATCATGGTTTGCTACATGAAAAAATATTTAAAAGAAGAAGCCTACACTTGGTTTGAGGCACATAAAGATGAATGGACAAACTATGATATGTTTAAAAATGCCTTTCTTGATAGGTTTTGGTCTCAGGAAAAACAGGAGAGTTTCCGAAGTAAATTAATGTTAGGTCCGATATGTAGGGGCCCAATAAAAGAGATACATAATTACATCATTAGATCCTTTCATAAAACTCAATATTTAGACCCACCGATGCCAATAAACTCATTTATTAAACACATAGTGAAACATGTACCAGAAGGTCTGAAATTAGTACTACTTGCAGCTAGGCCAACTGACCTTAACAATTTAGAAAAAATAGTAATGGATTGGCAGGAAAGCCAATCCATAATAAATAACGACTTTAATAGACATGCTAATGTGATAGAAAATAGGGGTCTTTACATAGATCATAGAAATAGGCCAAACATGGGTAATGCACAATTACCAAATAGAAACTTTCAAAACCAAAATAGTATGAACTACCATAGTATGAACCAAATTAGACCAAATAATAATAATTTTAGAAGTGATAATAATAATTTTAGAGGACACAACAATAGTTTTAGAGGAAACAATAGCAATTTCAGAGGTAACAATAACAATTTTAGGGGTAATAATAATGGTAATTTTAGAGGGAATAGTAGTAATGGACCACCACCAGTAAATAGGGGCTCTGAGAATCGAAATGTAAATGGAAACAGTAGTAATAGGGGAAATGGGACAAGGCAGGAATAGGTATGGCCGGATTACTGCCGGAAGACATAAATAGGCCTATAAATGATAGTGAGGTTAAGAGTTTTTCGTTAATAACAAAAAAGATACAACATGATGAACTAATGATTTTAAATAATGAGGAATTAATTAAGGAAGATAATTAATTATAATGATATCAACACTAGTAATGTAAAAGGGGAAATTATTGAAATTAAAATTAAAATAGGTCAAGGTGAATATAGTTGTTTAGTAGATACAGGATCTGAGATTACTGTCATTAATGAAAGTACATACTTAAATATAAATAAAACTTTAAATAATTCTATAATGGAACTTACTGTATCAAATTTAATTGTAATGGGTGTGACTGGTACTAGAAGTAAAACAATTACGAAGCAAATTTGTATAGAAACTAAATTTGGCGAAGAAATAATTCCAATTAATTTTTTAGTGGTAAATGGTTTAAACATAAATATAATACTAGGTTGTGACTTTTTAAGGAAACATGAAGTAAAAATAGACTTCAAACGAGAAATCATTTGTTTTGAAATAAGGTTTTGAATCATTAAACCAGGTAAAATAAGAAACTTTAACGCAAAATTAAATATAAACAATAAAGAGAAATTCATAAATAGGTCATATGCTATTCCACATTCCAAGAAAGATTTGGTAAATAAAGAAATAGAAAAATAATAGCCTTAGATATTATAGAAAACTCAGATAGTCCATACTCTAATCCTTTCGTGTGTGTAATCAAGAAAGATGGTTCAGTGAGGTTATGTCTAGATGCTTGGCAAGTAAATAAAGTGATTATAACAGACAGGGAAGCGCCTGAACATATTGATGACATTTTACAACGCTTTGAGGGAGTCAAATACATAAGCACTATCGATTTGGTATCGGGGTTTTGGCAAATATCTTTGGATGAAAATTTGAGAAAATATGTTGCGTTTAACTTTAATGGCAGGAATTTGCAATTTAAGAGGCTACCTTTTGGACTAAATGTAAGCACATCTATATTTAAAAAAGGCCTAACACAAGTTTTGGGTCCTGAAGTGACAGAATTTGCAGTTTTATATGTAGATGACATCTGCATAGCATCTAAATCTTTTAAAGAACATTTAATGCACCTAGATAAAATATTTGATAGATTAAAAAGATTTAACGTTACTTTAAAACTAAATAAATCAAACTTGTGTAAAAATAAAATAAAATTTTTAGGTTATGTCATATCTGACTCAGTAATCATGCCAGATGAGGATAAAGTAAAAGTAATACAAAATTTTCCCAGACCTAAGAGCTTAAAACAATTACAAAGCTTTCTTGGACTTTGTAATTATTATAGAAAATTTAGAAATAATTATGCACAATTAACCTCAAACTTTAAACATCTGTTAGCAAATAAAACTATAAATAATAAGAAAGCATGGGACTGGAAAGTTAATGACACACATACATTCAATGAAATTAAAGAAAAGTTTTTGGAAAATATAACATTACGTCATCCAGATTTCAATAAACCTTTTTATCTAAATACCGACGCTTCTGATGTAGCTCTTGGTGTAGTTCTATATCAAATTGACAGTTTAGGTGATCATTTAGTAATTGCATTTGCCAGTAGAAGTTTACAGGATTTTGAAAGGAAATATACAATAACAGAAAAAGAACTAATGAGTATTATATTTGGATGTAAAAAATTTAGAAACTACATTTTAGGCAACGAAACGATAATAAGGTCAGATCTTAAAGCTGTAATTTTTCTTTAAACATTTGTAAACTCACAAATGGTAGACTTTTAAGATGGATGTTGTACTTACAGGAATATAATATTAAGATTGAATATTGTCCTGGAAAAGAAAATGTTGTAGCTGATGTTATTTCTAGAATTAATGAAACTGAAACTTTGAATAATGATGACAAGAATGTGATTAAAATTTATAAAACAAAACTTGAAACACAAAATTTAGATAGAGATAAAAAATTGAGAAATTTATTTAAGGACATAATAATAAAGCAAAATTTAGACCCAAACTGCAAAAAAATAATTGATATGATTAATTTGAATGATGAGAAAAGTGAGGAATTAAAAGAACACTATACTATTTATAAAGACATATTATTTTACAAAAAGAACGACACATTTAAATATAGGCTATATGTGCCTGAATCAATTACAAACTTAATTATTGATGACTATCATTCAAGATATGGCCATATAGGAATTAATAAATGTTATAAATTCCTAAAACAAATATTTTTTACTCCACAATTTGAAAAGAAAATAAAACAAAGAATTAGATCTTGTATAATATGCCAGAAAAGTAAGGTTAGCAACAGGGTTTGATGCAATGTAATGTGCCAAGTGAACCTTTAGAACTTGTAGCAATAGACTTATTCGGAGAATTGCCGACTAGCAAGGGAGGTGTCAAGTACATATTTGTAATGTCAGATGTTTTTTCAAAATATATAAAATTGTATAGTATCAAGAAAGCTTCGGCTAAAATTTTAAGCGAAAAAATTATAAAAAATTACATAACGGAAGTAGGCAAACCAAAAATGATTTTAAGTGACCATGGTAGTCAATTCACATCACAATTATTCTATGAAACGTTAGGTTGGGAAGGCATACATTTAAGAAATACATCTGTTTACCATCCACAGAGCAATCCTAGTGAAAGATGTATGAGAGAACTAGGTAGAATGTTTCGCACCTATGTACATGACAACCACAAACAATGGGCAGAGTATGTACCGTTCATAGAAAAGTGTCTGAATTATTCCATACATGACTCCACAAATTGCATTCCTTATGAAATAATGTTTAAGAAAAAGTGTCCTAACTTCTATGAGAACTTAATTACATACCCAGAAAAAGTAAAAATAGATTTTGATGAGAAAATAATAATTGCTAAAAATAATTTAAAAAATAAAGCTGAGGCTAGGGCCAAATTACATGACAAAAATGTTAAACCAATAAAATATGAAATTAATGATTTAGTTTTGGTAAAGAACCACTACTTGTCGTCTTGTTTAAAAAGTGAAATTAAAAAATTCTTTCTATTATATAGGGGACCATATAAAGTGTTAGACATTAAAAAAGAAAATGCATATGTGTTAGGCGAAGTAGATTCGGGTGACAAGGTTGGCACATATAACGTAGTTGAATTAAAGAAGTTTTATCCATCAATGAACAGTTAGGTAGTGTAGGGTGAACCAAAGGGAAACTTCGGAAAACAATGTCACAGGGGTTCATTGACCTGAGGTCATTGTGGGGTTCATATTGAATTAAGTAGGTATGGATATTCAAACTCATTTTGGACAAAGGGAGGTGAATTCTGTGGTGACATAAGTGTTTACTAGTATGATCAGAAGGACATAGAAATGGTTGTAAATGGTTCAGGTGGTTAAATATTAGATATTGATGCATAAAATTAAAACTAAATTTTAAAATTTCAACTAAAATAAATTAAAATAATAGTAGATGGTAGTATGTTTAAATAAAAAACAAGATTAAATTTGAAGATAGGCTTAAAATCCGTTTAGGCCAGTGTTAGAAATTGATATTTGTACATAGACAAATACGAAACTTAAATAAATAATATAATTTAATGATAGAGCCTTAAAACCCGTTTAGGCCAAACTTAGAATTAGTATTTGAGGAAAGAACAAATACGCAAATTTAAATAAGTGAAACATGATTTATAAAGTATATACTTTAGAAAATTAATAAACTTTAAAATTTTGATATCTATATTTTAACTTAACTCATAAAAATTCAATAATAAATAAACCTTTTAATGATAGAAATAGATGAAACTCTAAATTAATGATTAGATGATATATATAATTTCTGGATAAAATTTTAAACTAAACCGAGTTGATGAGTAGTTAGAAGCCAAGGCTATTCCAATTAAAAATAAAAATAAGATTTATATAATAATAAACATAATTTACATCTGACATATAATAAGATATGGTTAATGAAAATAAACATAATGATGATGAATGATTGTGAGTGTGAGCACGAAAAATGCTAAAACAGTTAGTTTTAAGTAAAAACATCCATTACAAAAAACTATGAGGACTTGTCCGAATAATAATTACTCGTAATGGATGTAGAAAATGATGTTATGTTGCCTTGTGCACATTGGAGACGTTAATGAATAATTTGGATGGAAAACTTTCCATTCAAATTACTAATTACCAGGGCGTAGCCGTAGACGATCATAGTTCGCCGAAGTTCCTAAAGTGCTATGTACCAATACGGTGATTTTTGTTTGTTGGTGTCAAAGAACCTTCACTAATTAAGTAGGAGATTTTTGTTTGTTGGTGTCATATAACCTTCACGTATCACTACGGTGACATCTGTTTGTTGGTAACAAATAACCATCACGTAATTTTAAGTGTAAAAACAATAACAATAGAATAGGCTAGGTTCATACATTTCAGACGGTTAGGTTAGCTTGATGACTTTATATACATTAGATAAATAAGAAGTAGATAAATAAATGATAATGATTAGGATACTTGATTTGGTTTTTAATAATATCAATAATATAGATAAAGTTCAGCAGAAGAACTTAAGTGAACAATGGTAAAGTCATAGATATAACTTTAGATACTTTATAATAATAACACAGGATTTACAAATGGCTAAAAAACAATAATAAATAATTCAGTGGTGATTATATTTTAAATAAGATGAGATGTTTTTGATGAAACTTTGATGAAACTTTGATGGATATTAATAAATAGATGATGTAGATTTTTAAGGAAAGTGAATAATAAATAATTTTTTTTTGAGGAGATGTTGAGATAATGTTAATGAAACTTTTAGTAAGGAGAGTGATTTCAGGAAGTTAATAAATAGTTTGGATTGTGATTTAGTATTTGGTAATAGGAAATGTTAATAAATAATAACATGTAGTCTTTTTAATAAATCAGTAAGATTAATGAGGTTTTTGAGGGGGTCAGTTGATGATGTTCTGCGATAAGGTTCTATGATTATAATAGACTAGAGATTCCGTAATAGACTCTAGATCTTAATGAGGTTCTACGATGATATGATAGACTAGAGATTCCGTAATAGACTCTAGATCTTTGATGATATTCTACGATTTTGCTACGATGATATATTAGATTAGTGGTTCTGTAATGGACACTAATGCTTTGATGGTAATTTTTAGATTCCAAAGGGAATACTCTCATTCTACGAGTGTGATGATTTTTTTTTAATAAGACAAGTCTTATTCACAAACTGATTTATTAAAAAAAATTTTCTTTAAAATGAAAGTAGGCAATGTACCAAATGACTGTTAGAGATGAAGTTGAGATAGATTCCTGAAATCCTAGGTAAATAAAAATAATTTAACTAAGAAATAAGAATGATAGGGAAAAATTGAATTCTCAATTATGAATTTGAGGGATGGGTTTTTTGATTGGAAAAGAAATCTTCTTTTTAGCCATAAAATAAATATGATTGTATGTTTTAAAAATTTTTATAATGTGATGTGTTTCATAATTTGTCAATATGTAATAATAATAATAAATATAGATGATTGTGATTTTAAAAAGATGTAATAATAATAATAAAGGTAGATGATTTTGATTTTAATAAATGTAAAAGTGATGATGAATAAAGATGACTTTATAATGATGAAGAAGTTAATTATAAAAATTGTAATGATGAAAAAATAAAAAATAAAAATATGATTTGAAATAATAATAATTGATTGTGTTAATGAACAAGTTTGATGATGTATTTTGAAATGATGCTGATATGTGATGTTTGATTTTATGATGTGAAAATTCTACTAAATTTTGTTTGTCTATGATTTGATGATTATATCTGTTGTTCACATGTATTATGTTATACCTTTTCTGCTGTTGTAAAAATATAAAAAATTGATAATGATCCTAAAATATGCACATTTGATTATGTTTTGACATAGTATGTCTAATTTGTGTTGTGTTTTAAATATTGTTTGTATTATGATATGATTTGATGATTATCTATTTGTTGTTCACATTTTATATGTTCTAATATTGCCTGTTATGACTAGTTTACACATCAAAAATGATTTTATACTGTATACCTTGTGATGTGTTACTTGATTCATTTAAAAAATTCATGTTTTGATATGTCATGAATAAAATACTTTCATCATATTTTTGTATTACTTTCTGTAATCAAACAGTATATTTTATGTAGTAAATTGCTAAAAAATGACTCTGTGATGAGCACTCTATAATATGATTTTTACTTGACCTTTGATTTCTGTATTTTGATACTTACTTACTTCTTACTTCTTGTGCGTGTATCTGATATCAAGTGATATCAACCACACGGTGTCTCTCATAAACAAGGGCAGCAAGTCGCCAAAAGGTGTTGTTCGACAGTACTCCTTCAAGGGTGCATTTTTCTTTAAGTCTCGCTTTAAGTATCTTTCTAGGAGCATTTTCTGGACCAGGGCATTGCAGAAGGATGTGTTGGAGAGTTTCTTCCTGTTCTTGGCATACCAAACAAGTGGGCGAATCAGCCAGTCCAAAACGGAAGAGGTATGCCTGAGTAACGATATGCCCGGTTCTTGCTCTGGATGCGAAAGTCGATACTGAACGAGGGATTTCCTTGTAAATTTCCAGGTTGTTAGGTGTTTTCTGTATTGAGTATAAATGGCGACCGTTTATCGCGTTATTCCACTGTTCAACCCATCTAGATTGCAATGTTCTGTCACAAAGAGCAAAACCGGCACTCAGAGAAAGATTTCTGGATGGAATCGGGCCCAAACTTGCAGCTATTCTAGCTATCTTATCTGCTTCTTCGTTGCCATGTATACCACAATGTCCAGGAACCCACTGGAACCAAATGTTTTTACTTCTGAGTTTTCCAAGCATAGCGTGAATGTCGTTTACTCTACGGTAGTAGTTCGATGGTTTGTATTGCTTTAAAATCTGCAGTGCACTCATAGAGTCGCTGAGAATACAAACATCCCGCTTTTCCACGCTGGCGATGTGAGCTACGGCTGCGTCAATCGCCAACAATTCTACGTCTGTGCTTGATGTAGAGTGTGCAGGTACATAGAATGACTCATTGGTGTCGTCCACAAAATATCCTGCTCCAGATTTCGCATCAAGCTGGTTCAGTGAGCCATCTGTAAATATTCTATAATAGTTCTTGTAGGAGTCATTAATAGTTTCTAATGCAGCTGCCCTCTGAACTTCAGGAAGGTCTCTCTTAGAGACATTGTTAGTTAGGTGGAGTCTTATATTGGGAGAGCAGAAGGTCCAAGGAGGGTTCTGGTTTACTATCGGGATTTTATCAGGCAGAATTTGGATGAGGAAGGATGTGCGGTGATGAAATGAGCGCCTATGGTGGGGTTTCCCTTTCTCGGGCTCAAAACTAGAAACCAGCTGGGGAAGTGACAGGTTTTTTAGATGTTTATGCCAGACTATTCTGTCAAGGTGAATGTCCAATGGCTCGATGTTCAACTCTATTTCCATCGCATGCATAGGGGTAGTTTTTGGACAGCCTAGGCAGAGTCTCAAAGCTGAATTCTGAATGCGCCTCAGTTTGTCTAGGTGGGTGTTAGCTGCAGAACTCCAAACTTCCGCACCATATAGCATTTTGGACCTCACAAACATAGTGTATAGCTGTCTTAACATTATTGTGTCTGCGCCCCAGTTTCTACTTGCCACTGCCTTAAGTAGGTTCAGTCTGCTTAAACATTTCTTTGTTGTTATCTCTATATGTGTTCGCCAAAGTAGTTTAGGGTCTAATGTTATTCCTAAGAGTGTCGGGTTCGTATTAAATGGAATGAGTGTTTCTTCCAACCTTAAATGCGGTATATAATCCTTGAGTGAATATCTTGTTGTGAAAAATGAACATTCAGTTTTAGCTAGAGAGATATTTAGACTCCATTTCATTGTCCATGCATTTATGTTGTTTAGGGCTTCTTGGACATTATAGGTGGCTTTATGAGGGTCTCTGTCTGTGCTCCATATAGTTATGTCATCAGCAAAAACACAGCCATCTGTCGAGGCAGGAATCGTCTCTAGCATATCGCTTAGTGCAATGTTGAATAAGGTGCTGCTCAAAACAGAACCCTGTGGTATACCACCGACAACTTTTATCTCCTCTGACTGCGTGTTATTAACTTTGGTTTTAGTTGCCCTATGTGTTAGAAAACTCTTTAAGAATTTTAGCATCTTCCCTCTAATCCCAAGCATCAAGCAATGTAGGATTATGGTGGAATGGGGGATTCTATCAAAGGCTGCTTCTAAGTCGATCATGACGGCCGCTGTCACAGCTCTATCAACAAAACCACAATAAATTGACTCTGTGAAATGCAGCAGTGCGTCTACAGTGCTCCTTTTTGGTCTGTATCCATATTGTTTGGGATGCAACTTTTTTCCATTTTCCAATCTCCAAACCAACCGGTTGTTGATGATTCTTTCCATAAGCTTCCCTAGACAAGATGTTAGGGATATTGGTCTGTATGAATTTGGCAGTGTGGGGTTTTTTTGGGGTTTCAAGATAGGAATAATTGTTGCAACTTTCCAGTTTTGTGGAATGTTTCCTGTATACCAGATACTGTTGAAGTAGGAAAGGATTCGTTCAAGAAGTTCTGAGGTTAGGTTTGACAGCATGGAGTTGTGGATGTTATCTTCTCCTGGGGCAGTATTCCGTATCTCAGATATGGCTTGCGAAAGTTCATCCATTGTCAATGGAGAATCTGCCAAGTCTGTGTGTAGGCATAGGAGGTCGAGATTGCATGAAAGGTATTGTTCTTGTTGAGTCATGGCTTTTGGGTAAGATATTGCAGTTGTTGACCTTCCCGTATACACCAGATTGAAATAATTAGCCATATCCTTGTTATCTCTTATAATTTGGTTGTTTTGGGTCATGATATAGTCTATTCTGGCACTATGTCTTCCCTCAATGCTCTTGAATCTCTTCCATGCCATGGAGGAAGGTGTATTAGAGTTAATAGAGCTTACAAACTCTCTCCAGTTGTTGCGTTTTGCCTGCACAACAGCTTTCCTGCACATTGCACTTGCACGATTAAATACACTTCTACTCTCTGTATCTCGTTTTTTCATCCATTGTCTTCGAGCTATTTGTCTGTCCTTTTTTAGCTTGGTGAGAGCGTCCGTCCACCAGATGTTCATTGGGCGTGTTCTTCTGTTTTTTACTTTGGGTATGCTTGCCTCTGCTGCAAACTCAATTGATTTTTCAATGTTTATTAGATGTTCTGAGTCTTGAAACTTGTATTCATCTAGCTTCTGCTTAAACAAATCCCAGTTTGCGCTCTTAATTTTATATTTTGTTTGTGGATTTGGGTCTTTACCTTCCTTGGCTGTTCTTGAGTGACGTACTTTAAAATATAACGGAAAGTGATCACTGCCCAGGTCAGGTCTCACGCACCAGTCTTCTATCAATAGAGCCAGCCTTGCAGATACAAGGGAGAGGTCGATTGTACTGAGAGATCCCGAGCTTGGAGATTGGTAGGTAGGATTTTTGCTTCTATTACAAAGAATCATCTTCTCATTTTGGATCCACTGGTGGACTATCTGTCCATTTTGATTTTCAGGTCCTTCATTCTAGCTGCGATGTCTAGCATTAAGATCACCAATGATCAGAAAATTCTGTGTTTTTGGAGTAATCTTCTCTAGTTCATGCAAAGTTATCCCCTGGTTGGGAATGTATAGATTTATAATAGTCATTTTGAGTGATTTATTAATAGATATCTCAGCAGAGATAGCTTCTAGATGGTTCGTTGAAATCTTGATGACATTGTCCACATACAAAGATCTGTGAACAAAAATCGCCAATCCACCTCCTCTTTTGGTTTCACGGGAATGATTGATTAAATTGAAGTTGTTAATTTTAGGATGAAAGAGCTCATTGTGTGGTAGAGAAGACTCCTGGATGCATATTATCTTGGCATTTGTGGTTTCAACCTCTTGTTTGAGTTCTGCTGTTTTGTTCCTCAAGGATCTCGCGTTCCACTGCAAAATGCCCACACTACAAGCGTCCTCAGACGTTATTGGATGGGTGTTCTGTCCATTTTTCTTCTTGCGTTCAGGAAAATTTGTTCCTAGAGAGATATGAATTTTCAGTTGCTTTGCTTGTGCAGTTAGTTTATCTCTAGTGTCTTCAGCTGTTTTTCTGCAGGGGCACCAAATTTCTACTCTTCTGTAGCTGCTCACTCCTCTCCTTCTCATAATTAAATACTTATCTATATTAAGTTGTGCTCTTAATGTTTTAAGATTGTCAGGGTAAGTCCATAAAATTACTTTTAGTCTTTCAGGATGTTTGCGATTTGTTAACTTGTAATCTTGTCGGCAGTTCTGAGAAGAACTTTTTTGTTTATTGCTAGTCATAAGGTTTATTTCCTTGTTTATAAGAGGGCTGAAACTCATATGAGCAGCTACTGCTGGCGTTCAGTTCACTGTACTACGAAAGGATGTAATACAGCTATCCAGGGGCAGGACGTGGACCAACCAGCTCACCCCCTTCTGTATTTTGATGTGTCATGAACAATATTATGTTTTGTTGAAAACATGTTGAGAAATGATTTCTGTTTATGTTGTATGTACCACTTTTAAAACTTATGATATTTTTGAAATTTATGTAACACTTAAAAATAATTTATGATTTTTTGAAAAATCTGTAACACTGCAGAAAATTTATTATGTTTTTGAAATTTATATAATATTTACTAAAATTGATGATGTTGTAATTTTTTGATATATTGTGTTTTTAAAATTGTTAAATGATAAACAAAATTTTTAAATTGTTATTAGAACTGTTCTTGACTCCGTAAAAGGTGGCATGTTGGTTGGAGTGTCCCAGCTTCCATGCTGTTTCTTCGAGATTCTTATTTCTGCGTAATGAGAATCTCGAAGGAGGGGGTTTCTATAAGCATGGGACATCTTCCAACCAATAATAAATAATAAAACAATAAATTTTAAGTTTAAATAATATACAAGTAATGTCAATAGAGTAATAATATTCAGAATAAACATTATATAGAAATAAGAAAGTGTAAAGTGTTCTTAAACAATATCTAAATGATAGCTAAAACAATGTATAACATTGAAAGTTTAAATTTCAAACTGTGCGCGCCGATCAAATTACCAGACATTGAATAAAGGAAGTTGAACCCTGAAAAACTTCCCATAAGCCTCAGCGAGCGTTAGCTTCGCCAGGAAAAAGTAAAACGTGGAGTCAGTCTTCGAGAGCAGCCAACGTCGAGCAGTCACGTTACATATCGACTGCGGAGACTCAAATTCAGCACGACAATGGCGGACTGCTAGTTTTTGGGAAGTTGAACCAAATTGCAAATGGTTGGATAGACAGTTTGTGAGTAGAGTGGACAAATTTAAAACTTAATAATCACGAGATAAAGTGAATTAAAAGAAATGTTAAAAACTCTATTGTTTGAACTTTATATACATGTTTGAATCTCATGTTCATAATGATACATTTTAGTCTTTATTATTCTCCCATGGAGAGAGATGATATAGTTGTTTTTTATTTAATAAAAGGAGATTTTTTGTTCTTTAGTATGTCTGGCTAGATTCATTGTGTTAACCTGTACCACGTTGTAGGAATAACTGCTAGTACGATAGAGAGTGTAACCCTGTCCCTCAGGTAAATTAGTATTGTAATTTTAAAGATGAATTTATAAGAACGCAGACTTATAAATATACAAATAGTTTGATTTTTTATTTAAAGTAAGTAGTAGAAGTAGAAAGATTAACTTCATACCCTTACAAGATAGCCTCAATATTTGATGTCTGACAATAACATTCACTCAATAACAATAATAACAAAACAATAAATTCTTCAAACAATAATACTGATATTGTAATTTTTATACACAATTTATAATAAATAAATAAAACAAACCTTCAAAATAAGAGAAATATAATCCCAAATCAATAACCGCTAGACGGCTTTCACATGTCATTTTGTTCACAAACTTAGGCTTCATTCCAAGCTAAAAACAATAACATGAAAGTATCTTTTGCCTATATCAAGTGCTACCAACATGTAGAATGAAATCTTCTCTACAACATACTATAAAGTTTGATTACAAAAAATTGATTCAGTAATCGATAATCTTATTTAGTAAACTGCACTGAATGTCAAGTGAATTTCGTTCCGTTAGGTTACTATTTTCGTCAAGTAGAAATATCTTTCGATCTACGAGACACAGAACAATTTGTAAACTACATAGAAAGAGAACAATTTGTTAGAAAGAGAAAGATGTGATCTATAGAACAGTGTTTTGTTCGACCTGTTTGACAGAAAAATAGATTTGTGATCATATGTGAAAAAGTGGCATCGCTTTTACTAAAAGGAGCACGGTTCAAATCTTTGACGTTACGCATCAAAAATATGCGAACTTCAGCAATTTTTGGAATATTATTTAATATCGCTTTGTGGTATTTTTTTTTTGCATGATTATGTATCTACGGAACATTAGCTTTCCAACACTATTTTTTTTGCGATAGGACGATCCTAAGTGGGCGAAATGTTGAATTGCAAAAAACGTGTTTTATAGCCAACTTGTCCGGGAGAATGGGTACGATTTTGGGTCTTTAACAGTTGGAGGGTTAAATGGTTTTACTGTAGGTATGTAATTTATAGGTTTGTGCTGTGTATTATATGTTTTATGTATAGTATAATAAGGTCTTTTTATGTCAAACTATTAAAAAAAAAAAATAAATCTCTTTATTTTTAGCATTCTTGTAGATTATCCGGGATGTCTGTGCCACTCAATTTCGCGGATAATCAGGAGTATACTGTATCTACAAAAGTATTCATTTACAATATAATTATTTGTTTAATTTTCATTTTATGTTTATCTCTCTCTTCAACTTGTAGCTCCAAAAATGTGGCAAAAAATAATTGGCTTTCAGGCACTTTATGTGAATCTACGTTAAAGGTGAAATGATTAAAAATTGTATGTTTTGTGGACTCTGTATTGTAACATTATGTGACCCTAAACAACCAATATAACCTTCCTTGTGTTTAAATATTTCAGAATAGTTTACCTAAACTATATATAAATATAATTCAATCATAATCAAATTTTTAATTAACTAATGATACAAATATTTATTGTGAAATAATACATACAAATAAAGCCTAACCTAAATCTATCTAATAAAGCAAAATCAATCTAAGCCTAGACTAGAGTTGGGAGAATCCACCAATAATATAATATATAACTAAATAATATCACTTACCATTGATTCAATTACCTTAGGTTAAACATAGTGGGTATTGTTAGTCAGGTTAATTTAAACACAATATATTTTGAAATGCTGTGTAATAATACTGTGAATTCATTTTACACTCAACCCAAATACAAAAGATTTAGTTTTTGTTTGTTTTTCCGCAAGTTTATAAGTTGCACTTCTATTTAAAAAATAAATTTTGTTCATAATAGTTAAGTCATTCTTCCACTTTTATATCTGCAGCTAATAGCTACAAGGGATGACATTTGTTACAAATCTGTGGTCTGGTTTACAGCTCAAATGGTATTAACTATTATTGAAAATATAGTTAATAAATATAAATCATTCTTTTTATTTATTTCTATCTTTGGTTATTAAATTTATATTTTTCTATCTAGCTTGTATGTATAAAAAATCAAAATGAAATATATAATTAATTTTATACGACCCACACTTTCCTGACTT
Source organism: Aphrophora alni (assembly GCA_963513935.1). Classification (NCBI taxonomy): domain Eukaryota; kingdom Metazoa; phylum Arthropoda; class Insecta; order Hemiptera; family Aphrophoridae; genus Aphrophora; species Aphrophora alni. Next base: position 45,799,514 of record OY740778.1, on the reverse strand, counting down.
TGTATTAAAAAAATAATAAAAAGAAGAAGAATAGAGTATAAAATAGATACTCCTAGTCCTCGAATACTCTAATAGTGTCAGGGTCGGAAAACAACAAAAGTTGTTTCAGGTAGAGTTGAGGGATCTAACCCAAGCCATGAAGAAAGGTATCAGCTAGAGGTGTCCTCCAAATTTCCAAGCCTGTATTCACTAAAGTGAGCCACTAAGGTTTCCTAGATCAGTAATATGTCTGCTTTAAAAAAGGCTTTTGGATTATTAGTTATTCATTTAGTTTTGTATTGAAGATAATATTTTACAGGTATTTTGTTCAGCGTTACATTAGTGAGAATACATTCTGATACGGTTTACTTTAATTTACATGTTTGTATTTGTGTCTTTTTAGGTGTACGAATGGAGAGGTGTGGAGTGTTGTATGGCACAATTAAGTATAACTCCCAATCTACAGAAAAATAGTGAAGTAATAGTTGCTATTGTGTGTGGACGTTACCATTCTTTGGCACTTACTGAGAATGGAGATGTAAGTGCCAGCTTAAACAACTAAAGAATCCTTTAAAATTATCTTGTTAATATTAATAAGTAGTTAGTATTAAAGTATTATTTGTTAAGATTTTTAAAATGGAGCAAATATTTGTTCATATATCAGATAAATATAACTAAGAGTTATCCTCAAAACAGGCAATTATTACCTTGTTGTGAATCACCACTGTTCTGGTGATGATGATAGGTGTGTTGTCACTCATGGATCTTTTTTCACTCGGCTTTGCCGTCAAAACAGTGGCACTTTATATTGTAGAATTTTAATATTTATTATTTACTATTTCCAGTTTTCATTGTAAAACATAAACATATGTCAAATAATTGTGTAATAAGTGTATTGATCCTGGTCACTAGAACAGATTTAGATTGTTTATTACAACAAATTATAATATAATATATTTCTTTTTGGAAAATGCCAACTAGCTTAAATAACTTAATTAATACACGCACACAAGTTGTACATGTCAAAAAAAAAATGTATATACATATATATAATTTGAAAATAGATCTTCTTTAACTTATTAAGCTGCAGAAGATTAAATCAAGATATTAAAACATTAATTGTGTTTATAATCGTTTTTCAATTTATATATACATATTTGTTGAAGTTTGTGTGTTTGTATATGTTTATTAATTAAGTTAAATTACAAGTTTTGTCCTATGTTTTACCAAATTTAACGTTATTAAAAATACCTTTAGTAAAAAAAAGTATTAAAAAATTTATTTTAACACTCTACTGATTTTATATGTATAAAAAGTAGGCTAGTAGGGTTTTAGTTTTAAATGAAAGCAAATAAGAGCAGTTTGCAGCCTAAACAACTTCATAGCTTTCTTAATTTCCTGAAATATTAAGTAAAATATTTCTTTTTTGTTCGAGATTCAATGAGAAACCTGGAAATTTACTCCATTTTACTGCACAGTACACATATATCTTGCATACTTGAAATCATATTTTATTATTACATGATATACCCTAAGAGTTTTCCTCCCTGTAAATACTGATTCAATTAATCAGTTCTCAGAAATGTACTAATTATAAATGTAACTGTTAAGACATTCTGAACTCACTAGATGTTTTCATGAAAAGGATTGTCTAATTACTGTGTCATATGTAAAGTTGGAAATATGTATACAAATGAAATATTTTTTAATTAATAAATAATTATAAAATATATTGTTGTTTCTCTTCCCTCTTGATTTTAATAAGAAATTTCTGATTTTATTAAAATAGTTATTTTGTACAATATCTGAACAGAAAGGATAAGAAATACACAGTAACCATTTATCTAAAACTGTTATATTATTAACAACAGTTCATTATACATAAGTAGAGTAGCATATCTGATATAATGCTATATGCTCAGTGGTATTTTAATCAAAAACACAAACACCATCTCTTTACAAAGTGTATATTTTGTTCTTCTTTTTTTATGTCCACACTCTATTTCCAAAACTTGTTAATTCCTTCTCCAAGACATTGTAATATATTTTATAGTAAAATGAAAAATGTCTCCGATTAATTAATTATTTTTGCAGGTATACCAGTGGGGATATGCTTTGGGTTCATGGGAAAAGCCAATGTGTAAAGTCAGCATACCAGAAGAAACTGTTGCCAAGGTACTGTCTTGTTGTTTTATTAACTTTGCATATACAGAAGAATAAAAATAATGTAAAATTATTTGTGATTAAGAGTATTTAAAACTTGTGATATGTTTGGATTTTCAAACATTATAAAACATACAGCTTGTGTGTACACCCTTTAGTAAAATGGTGCTAATTTTCATTGTCTGTTGTCAAATGTTAATTAAAAAACAAATGAGGTCAGGCATCATTGTGTGTTTTACAATTAATTAACTTATAAACCATTATTTTGTTGTGGCCGTGGCTTAATTGATATGTGTCATAAACCTGCACATTTCAGTAAATTTAATAATTATTTGTTTTTCATCACTTTTGATCAATATTGTCTATTGTCTGAAAAATATAGGGATTATTTAGACTAGACAAAAGTAGCACAGTATTGTTACATAATTTATAACTATATTATAATTTGTTGAAAAAAAATACTGTTTTGGATAATAAATTACCATTGATTCCTTACTCAATTTTAACTGATGTATAATATATAAAATTGTATAAGTATAATCAATAGGGATGTGCAAGCCCTTGAAATTTTGAGCTGAGTTTCAAACAGTGAGTGCAAAATGATTAATCCCTCGATGTTATGAGCCTGGCTCGATTTTTCGAATGTTCCAGTTCGGTTCGATTTTCCGAGCCTGGTTCAATTTTATGTACTCGACACAATTTCCGAGTAGGTCTTGCATTTATGAGCCTGGTTTGGTTTCCGAACAAGGCGCAAACTGATGAAATAATACTACAATAAACACTATAAAATGTGAACTAATAAATGGAGAGAAAAAAAACAGTTAAAATTGATATCGGAAATCAAACGAAACACCCACATGATATTTATCTTTAGTTACCTTCTCATGAGAACAAAATAAGTTTTTATTAACGTGTTGTGAGTTATTAAATTTATAACAGGAAGTTACCAGGAGAAAGGAAGTAAGCTGCTTTAGTGTTGTCCTCACTTGTTCGATTCAAATGTGATGACTAAATGTCAACGCTCATCATTGAAGACATAGGGAAACCAAAATGTTTCCTTTTTGTAATAGATTTATATAAACACCCAAATAAGAAAATCCGATTTCAAAATTATAACTCGTAGAAAAATTGAATTTATATGCTTTATGTTCAATTTCAAGAAAACTGAGAAATTAATAATTCACGTCATTTATCTAGTAATACGTGTTATTAATTAATAATGTCAAATTGGTTACAGCGGGGCCTTTTTTAAAACCTAAACAATAATCAGGGGGGTATTAAATAATAGAACCTTACATTTTTGTTAGAAGGGACGCAATAAAAATAAAAAAAGTGTTATCATCGAGAAAGTGAATAGACCAGGTAAAGCAGTGATTGTGGGGGAGAGGTGTGGAGAGATAATAATATCGGCGGGAAATAAACATTAATGATTCTACACAAGGAACATAAACACTAAGTAGAAAGCTTTACTTAAGAAAATAAGATTGAATTATTAAGTTATACTTGTAACTCTTAGTATTTTTATATTTCATTACAAACAATATTTTACTTTTAATATTTAAAAGAAGACTATTTGCTTTAAACCAGCTATTCATTATGCTCGAATTTGTTATTGCTACAGTTGCATCATCAGCAAACAGAGTCAATTCAGAATGTAAAATACTCGGTGCAATATCATTGATATATATATATATATATATATATATATATATATATATATATATATATATATATATATATATATATATACCATGTGTCCTAAAAGTCCCACCCTCCTCCTATTTTTTTTATTAATGGAAATAGACAGATTTGCTTTGGGGAAAGTTTAGATAACCAAAGGAGGATTTTTTGAAGTATCAAAATTTTCAACCCTAACCCTCAAAATGGGGTAGTTTGGAGGTAAGTCAAGAATTTTAAATAGCAACCCCTATTGAGTGATACCTCATTTTAAAGGTCTTTTCAAAATAAGAATAATGGCACAAACAATACAGACTGGGAAAACCAGTTGTTCCACCAAGAACCTTTGGTCTCAACAGTAATGAAAACCAAAAAGTATAACTTTTTAACCAAATATTTACAAACATCAAAGGTTATAATTTCTACAATTTAAACCTCATTTATTTATTGAAAATTTACTAATGAATTAAAATGTATATAAAGATTGCAGTTTTCATTGTTACTTATGTTTATTCCTTTGTTGGGGAATTTATTCTGTAAGATCTGAAATGTTTGTGACTTGAGTTTCCATTGCATTACTTTCAGTTGCTTTGTTGATAGTACTCATGTTGCTGACGTTTCTGAATAGTTTTTGAGACACCTTTACTTTTCTTGCCACTGATTCTTTTATGTACCCTTCTGCTAGAGTTGCGGATTTCCAACTCCCTTGTCTTTTTAGGGTTAACAGATCTCCTCCTCTTCCTTCTTCTAACATAGTAGCTTAGGATCTTCTGGTTGAGTGGCCAGTGTAGCTCTCAGAGTTTTCCAATTTAAGGTACTTAGCTTCAGGAATGAACTTATGGTGTGGACACCAACATTTTAAACGTAACATCTGCCATTTCTATATGAAACAAAAAGTCTCATTCATGTGTGGAGGACGTAAGTCCATGCATTTGTGAAACAAATTACATTGTTGAAATGGGCATTCGTCATCTGTAATTATGAAGCTCCTGTTTTTGTGTGTTTTCCCATTTTTTTAGAAAAACAATAAACAAATATCCATTGTCTTTAACATCGCCAACATTTAAACAGACTTGTACAGCATGCTCCAATTGTGCCAAAGGCCAAAATGACGGTCAACAACAACCAATTGTCATCGGGTTCTAATCATGAACTGTGTAATTTGTTCAGCAGTCAACAGATTGGTTTTTTTTGAGTTCGTTTTAGATAAGCTATGGTTTTAAAAAACTTTGAAGCGTCAATGTTTTCTTTAATTTTTAAAATACTCTTGATCATTGAAAATATACTCCATGAAGTAGAACATTTCATCTCTTTCGATTTTTCTACCAAACACACAAGCTAAATATCATCACTTACTTAGTTAGACTGAAATTTTTCATTAATACACCAATCAATGAACTTTTTATATTCGTCTTCATATTTATCCCTCAATTTTCGGGAAGCAGATGATTAGTAGCTTCCGCTGTTTTACTTAATAAACTATACGATCATTTAAATCTTTCTCAAACATTTTATAATAATTGTTCAGTAATATTTCTCACAAAATAAAGACAACAATAGTGTTTGTATTTTTTTAACATTTATACTGCTAGCTATCTTAATAAGAACAGCTGATTTCAAATATATAACTATTACTGATAGAAGAAACATGCTACTAACATGCGCAACTGGTGTTAAAATGGATAAATACATAGCCATACAGGAAAAATCTCCAGCTGTCTTTCCCAGAATAAATCGGTAAAATATCACTTACAATATTCACAGCTGTTATTGAAAATGATTTATTTCGACATAGTGTGATGAAAAATATTTTCCAATGCCTTTACATCTGTGGGAGCTGTATCAGTGCATAATGGGATCTTTATTTGAATTAATTCTGTCTGAATCTTGGCTCATATACTTAATATACAATCTTCTCATAGCTCTTTAGAGCCAATAATGTAACACCTAAAAAAGCGTTAATTGAAATTTGAATAATAAAAAATAACCGGGAATCGAGATAGTTAAATGGGGAAGGGGAAAACGTAAGTCAAAGACACGATTTATGTTATAATTTAAAATAAAGTAAATTCAATTAACATAGATTTCCAAACACAAATAAATAATAATGTATAGGATTTAAGAAATATTTACTTATAAGAAATTAAATAGTGTTGTGTGTGTAATAAAATTAATAAAAGAAACTCGTTGTCAAGTGAGAAATGTTGAACAGTGTATTCGATGAGATGCGAGAAAAGTTATCACGGTGTCAGTGGGAAATTGAAGGACAATCTTTGGAGCAAGCAATGTGAACCCCGAAAGAACAGGAAATAGGAATTCCGGCATGCGGTCTTCAATCTAGTAAGGAGCTTAGAGGAATAAGGTTGTGTAAAAAGTATTTGTCAGTAGTCTGAAGAGAACGGTTGAGTGAGTTGGACTTGTTTAGAACATAAAGAAACTTTACAAAAATGTAGTACAAGTGTTAAATATAGAGTTTTATTTCAGAGTCCTAAGTAGAAGTTTGGAGGAGATGGTTGTATAGGAAAGAGTGTTAGAAGTGTTTATTACGAATCGCGTATTACGAAAATAGACAATCACGCGAGTAATATCAAATACGGTCGAATGATGAACATTCATAAAGTGTAAAAAATGGACTAAAAAGTTAATAGACATTCTTAATATAAACATTCTGCGAAGTGTAATTGAAATGGTTTCGATGGACCTCGTTTTCCGCAGACAGAATGGAAAGACTATCATCAAATACCATGCTTCATGGACCACTATTGCGTAATGCGTTCTGCGACAACGGTCTGGTAAAACGTGTTATTTAACACAATGAACTTAATTCATATATTGTATAAAATTTAATATGTTTCATGTTTTAATTTTTGTAATTTGATATTTTAATACTTATATTTTTTAAATGAATAAATAATAAATGTCTACTGACATATTTCTTTTGTCTGAAATAAACTAAATTCAATACTAAGTAACAGATAATTTAATCTGTTTGTTTTAAGAATATTTCTGTTGCAACGTAAAGTTAAATTTAAGTTTTTAAAAGAAATTAGTCCTCCTTCAGAGAAAATAAAAATAATTCAAATAGGATGCTAGCTATAGTTGATTTTTTTGTAATAAATGCTAATGTATGAATAATAACTTGTCTGAATAAATCTATGTTAAAATTTCAGTATATTCAAGAGTTCTTCCTTTAACCAGGTAAATCATTGTAGAGTACACTTTAAAAAGAATCCATACCCGAGATTTTAAAATAATTAGCTTCACCTTTTCAAAATTGATGTTCAAACATCTGGCGCCCATAAATGCTGTGCAAAGTTTAAATTCAGTAATAAATAACTTTTATTTTAATTTTTTTTTTTATTTGTAATAGAATATATATAAAACCGTCTGTTTTATATTTATTACAATTGACGCACCAACTGTGGGGCGATTAGTTAGTAAAGTAGTTCCCACCTTTAGTTTTATATTTATTACAATAACCATCAAACGCTGGCGGTATGGTGAGCTCCAAATGTCAATATGGTAGAAAAAGAAATGATATCAGGATCTCTTTTGGTCGTCCAATTCACAGCGCCATATTTAGAGGTATGTTCTATGAGGAAAAACACATTGGGTTTACTGCAGCCCATTGAAGAGCTTTGGACCAGAGGACAATTATGGGTTATGAATTATGGGAAATCCCAAATTATGTGGGAACTATACTTACTTCTCATGGGCATTGGTTAATAACGTGCATTTAAACAATTATAATAACTACCTAATTGTCAAAAACATTATATTTTGGTTATATAAACAGATTGTGATTTTCCTTCCATATAACCATCATATCTCACAAGCCCTATCTATACCCCATGTTGTTCAAACTTTCCTATATTATCGAGCTAGAAGAGCCCCATGGAATAATCATGTAAAATATTTTCAATCTTGAATCTAATTATTATTTATTAACTTTAATAACTGATATAAAATTGAAATTTTGATTATGACCTTCTACGGTCTATAACTTATTAATTATTCATTTTAAGGAATAATTTATTTTACATGATTGCATCGTAAGAACGAGAAATAGGATTATAAAAAATTTTATAAAAACACATTTTTTTAAAGAAAATGAGTTTTCATTGTCTTAGGACGTAATATTTCAATATTATAAAAGTGTGCCCTTTTGATTTGTAATGGTTTTAGGGTAACCTACTTTCACTGCTTTGTTTCTGCTAAGTAACTCTTTCTATTTTGGTACTTGTAACCTTGGCATTCCTTACAAGTTATCTTGATACGGGCCAAGCCTTTCTGGTCCGTCTCAAGGTCTGTATATGAAAAAAAGAAAATGGCGGTGTCGCAAGTGATTGCATTTTACACCAGCAAAAACAAAATGGTTGGCAGTAGGGACATAAGTTGGTTCCATAAGACCTGGTACGTGTAACTTACACACTCACAAACTCAATGACCAAGAGTTTTTCAGTTGGAAAATCGGTTGCAAAAGCAGTATTTCGGTTGAAAAACGGTTGCAAAAGCAATATTTAGGTTGTAGAGTATTTCGGTTGGACTATCGGATGCAGAAACAGTATTTCAGTTGGTAAATAAGTTGCAGAAATAGCACACTCATATAAGACACTTTCAAACACAGATCTCGGATTAGGTTAAGATCTCATCTTGGATCACATCTTCGTTCACAGTGCCGTAAGTTAACCTTACAAATTTTAGTTACGACGTGTAACATGTTACATAGAAAATCATCTTAAGTCACAACTTCGGTCACAGATAATATGATAGTCTAAAATATGGTACACTATAAAACATCACAGACTTATACGAAAATGCAGGTGATGTGCTCTAGTGAGCTGAAAATTAAATTATAATTCATATAACAATAACAACACACAAAGTTATAATGATAATTCAATACACTGTATAATAGCGCACACATACAATGATTTCAGGTTAGGTTAGGTTACGGGTCATGGAGGAATGGGTCTGGGTTGGGGGTAGCCATGGGGGTGAGTATAAACATGGGGTTGGATTTGGGATTCTGGGGCAAGGGAACTCTCTACTGTATGAGCTGACGACGGTGGGTAGTATACTATAAACGGTGAAATTATAAATCATATACAGTATATAAGACCGAGTAATACATTCTAATAGCAGCGGAATATTAATTTTTCATTCATTATAATACATATACAATCATGGACGGCCTCGCTCCGGTAGTCCTACAGAGAAATGTGTTATATTTTTAACTGTAATAACATCACTCCCTACAGAGCATGGCGACTTATATATTGTCACTATAGAAGACAACAAGTAATACTATGGATGATAGCTGAGTTGATAGTCTCTGGCTTCAAATGCAGACTTCTTAATAATGCAGACTCTTATGAAAAATAATGAAACTGTGATGGTGAAGTTACTAGGAATATGCTTGGATAGCACGCTTACATGGCAACCCCATATATTTAATCTTTGTAACAAGTTGTCTCTTGTCATTTATTTGTTAAGAAAGCTGAAATTTTGTGTTAGTAAGGAAATATTAGTAACAGTGTATTTTGGTCTGTTTCAATTACAAGCGTTATGTAGTATTAGGCTCTGGAGCAATGCCACCTCAGCTCATCGTGTGTTTTTATGGCAAAAACAGTCAATTAGAATTATAGAACATATTTCAGATAGGCAATCTTGTAAAGGAAGCTTCATTAGACTAAAAATAATGACTGTGCCTGCCCTGTACATTTTCTGTAATTTAGTTTATGGTTTATGTAAGACATCATATTTAGGATTTTAATACTATAAGTTCTACCCACGCATTTAACACAATATATAAACAAGACCTTATTACTCCATATGCTAGAATGAGTAAATCTTATAATAGTTTTATCTATCAGCAATATAAATTATTTAATAAATTACCACTAGAAATTAAAGAGTTGTCTGAAAGTCAATTTAAAAATGTCATTTCGGGTTGGCTTTAAATAAAAAAAAAAATATTAAAAATTAGAATTTGGAAAAGAATTTTTTTAAAATTTGTTAATCACTATAAGAAGAATAAAGATATTCATTAATTGTTTGAAAAAAATAAAAAACTTAAGCTATTTTTTAATGTTAAAATCTGAACTTTTCAATTCTTGAAAAAATCGCGTACGTTTTGTACTAGCAGCTAAACAATGAAAAATGAAAGACTTTCAAAGAATGATAAACTAATTTATTGATTACAATAAATTGTAAGTAAATAATATTTGAGAACTCAATATTTTTTTGAAAATAAATTCTAAATTTAAAAAGAAAATTTATACAAATAAGCTAACTGAACGGAAATTACAACTGATTCTGCACAGTTTGTTTCTCATATAAACCTAGTCATTGTTTTTTATCAAAGCGTACTGTACACAACTTTTTTGTACACTCCAAACAAATCGGTATGCCACACTTTTTACAAGGATATTTAGTTTTTCTTCCTAGTCTAGGTGGACAAAAGCCGCATCTCCTTCTATTTTCGAAGAAATCTTCAGAATGAGGTGTCGCCTCCTCTTCAATCTTCAGGATTCTCCTGATGCTGAGTTTCAATTCCTGTCCAATGAAGCCTGTCTGCAGTCTTCATTGCATGAGAGGGGAAACCAATGACTTTGCCAATTCCTTCATAAAGTCCATTCTTGATAGACGTGAGGTTCTGCTGTAGGCCTGGTGAATAATATATCCGTTGGCACCAGCTGACACGTTCACAATGGTGAAAAAAATTGTCATAGGCCATCTTCTTGACCTTCTGCTGGATGAGTAGTTTGCACATTGCTGATCAACAGTGTCGACTCCCCCTTTTGTTCTATTATAAAATGCAACCATTTCTGGTTTGTCAGATTCAAGGTCGTCTTCTCTGCCGTGATGCATTGATGAAATCATGAGAACAGTTTTGTTTTGCTTAGGAACATATGACAATAAAGTCAACTGTTCTGTAAATCCATAAAGAGAACTCTTTTCCTCCCTACTTCTACTTGGTAAAAACTGAGCTGGTACTTCATTTTTGTTCTTTTTAGCGTACCAACTGTTGTCAATCCTCTTTTCAATAGCTCTTTGGAGAGCTCTATAGATGAATACCAATTGTCAGTGGTAATGTTTCGGTTTGTATGAAGCTGTGGTTTTACAAGTGTTAGCACAGCTTGTGTAGCTAACAAGAGATGTTCTCTTTCTTCCTCAGTAAGGCATTTACCATCACTTTCTTTACCAGTATATATATATATATATATATATATATATATATATATATCCATTTATTAAGTAATGGGTCCTAGCATCTGTTAGACATTGAACCTTAATGCCGTATTTGTTTGGTTTTTTGGGCATATACATTTTAAAACTGCAACGCCCTCGAAAAGGAACCAGCATTTTATCTACACAAAGTAAAGCTCCAGGTGTGTAGAGTTCTTGACAGTCAGTTGTTGATGAACTTTTGAAAAATATTTGAAATAGCTGCTGCCCTATCTTCTTTTTTTCTCTCTTCCCTATCACTAGGGTCGTCAAATCGAAGAGCTTGCAACAGGAAAAGAAACCTTTCTTTTGTCATAGTGCATCGAAAAATTTCACGACCTGTACCATCTGTTGCAAATAGACTGTGCACGGACTCTACCGGACTAGAATACTGCTGAGTAAACTAAAAGTCCTATGAAACCTCTCAACTCGACCATGTCACAGTCATGCACGTATGACAAATTATGTTTTTTATAGCATACTCTAAGATTGGTCCACTTCAAAATCTCCTCTAGGATATCCTCAGAAAACAGCAGGTTCCAAACTGCTTCAATTCTTGGGTTATCGCCAAGAGACCTGGCCTTGGGACGTAAACCTGGCAAATTGGTAACAATATTATGTTGCCTTGTACTCACATTTTGGGCTGGAATATTTTTTTGCCATATAAATGGAGGAATGTTTTTCTTCTTCATAACTATAGTTTGCTTGCCGTAATAGTATTGTAAATCTCTGCTTACTCGTTGTTGGGGTATTTGGTCGGTTTCCATTTCAACCACCTCATTTTCACTTCTGTCTTCTAGTTCCTGGTTGACTTCTGCACTCGTTGTTTCGGGATTATCTACTTCCACTTCTTCTTCCGTATCAGAGTCATGGTCAGTCTCTATCACAAAACCTGGATCAATATCACTGTCGTCATTGTCATCACTTTCAAATAAAACGTCATGAACAAACTCACATAAATTTTCTTTGACTTTAGAGCCACGAACACTACTTCTTTTGGTCATACATGATGGTGGATCGTCCATTTTACAAATACAAAAAAGTTCTATTAAAATATAAAATTAAAATAAGAGTATACAATAAAAAAGAATAATATAGTTATACACAACTTTCAACAGTTTGTCGCACAACTACTGTGCCTGGGTCTCACATACACAGTAAAAAGTTTCACAAACACTATGCCGGGTCTGAGAGACACGTTTCCGTAAACAACAGCAAAACCGGTTAGACTGTGGCGAAGTCACTCTCACTACTGAAGGTCTCGACACTATTTTGAGAAGGTATCTGGAATGGGGAGAGCTCAGGTTGTTAAGTGAGGGAATTATGAAAACAATAATTTCCCTCTGTGACTGAGAGACCCATGCATAGTACTTAAGGGTTAATGTCTCTAAATGTGTTAAGATGATGTTTTTTAAAGTATGTATTTGTAGTTTGATGTACCCGTTTCTTTGACTTTTGTCCTTTAGATTGTAAATGTTTATCGGCAATAAAGTACTTATTGACTTACTATTATTACCAATAGTTCGAATCCTACTAAAGAAATAAAAATTGAAGCGTGTAACATTACAGAGCATGATGTCTAGGGTTTAGTGACATCACAAGATGGCTGACAAAATGGCGGTAAAAATTGAGGATGGGGAGGGGAGAGGCAGGGTCATTATGTCACATGACCAAAATGCAGCCTACTGTTCTAAAGTGTCTGATCCTCTACTCCAACATCACTTGAAGTCTCCATTTCACTTTAGTTGTGTATCCTTCCAATTTGATCCCAAAACATGGCCTCTTTTAATTCTAGATCTGCAAGTGTAAACTTTTACCTTTTTTTAAAAAAAAATTCATAAAAATAGTAATATATATTGTTGTAATGTATAATTGTGAAAAATGTTGATAAATACAAAAATCAATTTAATATTTTCATATGAAAAACACTTATTTACGAAATTTGCTAAAAAGTTAAGCCTAATTTGAAAAATTATCAAAAATTATTACTATGGAAAACACAACTTCTTATTATCATTTTTCTCAGAAAGGTGCATAAAATTTACTTGTGTAATGATAAAAATTTTAGATGTAGAAAATTTGGAGTTAGTATATCAGGAATCAAAAATTCGTACAAAAACCGAAGCCAAATAAAAGCCTATATTTGCATACAACAAAATTTTTTCTACATATATCACTGAAAAACTTAAATTTCACCAAAAAAATAAATAAACTCTAGAAACAATAACACACATATTGTAACTTGTATAAACAAATTATAATAAATAAGTCACTCTCTATAACAAAATAAGTTCACAATAACAGAAATAAATCGATCCACTCACAGAATACTATGAAATATGCACGCATATTAAGGACACAAAAGATTGTAAGACAACAGAATTTCAAGTTCAGAATGCTTATCTAAAATTAGGCCAATGATGTAATGGGTTGTACCAACTGAAAGATCTAAATTTCATTTTCCTAATAGCGTGTAGAAAGGTTACAAAATATCAATGTAAGTAATCGATATTTCACATTTAACCCTACAAGTGTTAAATCACAATTGTAAGGGTGTTAACACTACAATCTCATCTTTCTTGTGGTATAAGTCAATGCATTTTAGAACAAAGAATGGAGCAGGAGTTAGTGTCTCAAGACGGCCATTTTTCATCCAGTTTTCCTTGAAATCGAAGCGTTCTTGCACCTTATCCAGTTTATTGAGTGAAGTGTTTAACGGTTTTGCGTCGAGTTTAGTAATGTCACACAATTTATTTATTGTAATATGTTCGTACAATTTAAAATACGTATTTCAATTCTAGAGTTTTGTTTTTCTTTGAGTGAATGTAATTATTACAGAGTTTTTCCTCTAGCCTAGCCTAAACCACGTTTTTCACAAAAGTTTTCTTATGAAATATTGAGTTGTGTAGAGTGTAATTTGTTCATACAAGTTATAATAGGCTGTTATTAGTATATTTTTTTCGAGTGAATGTAAAAGTTACAGAGTTATTCCATATGGCTCTATAACCTATGTTTCACAAAAAGTGTTTCTAGGAAATAATGTTTCTATAAAAACTGAATGTCATACTAAACTTAAGTACACTAAATCTATTTTATTTTACTTTATATTTGCTTTTATATTATCATTTACACATATTAGAAGTATGTAATTGTATTTTGGATTCTACAAATATTTTAAAATAAGTTTTCAGCTATTTTATTACATACTTGTATTGGTGAATTTTAGAAAAGACACCTAACCTAGCTTTTCAGCCATTTTTGACTTTTTACATAAAAAAAATTTTCCTAATGTAAATTTTAGATTTTTTTTTTACCAAGTATATTGCAAACTTTTGTATATTTTGGAAAGTTTCTAAAAAAATTTTCTATATGGTTTATATACTTATTTCTGTGGAATTTTGTCTCGGTTACAGGGTAATTTTGTTGATTTCGTACATAATAACTCCAAAATGTGTCCATCTAAAAGTTTTTGCATTTCACACATAAAATCTATGCATCTTTGTGAGAACATAGGTAATTAAAAATTTGGGTTTTGAATAATAATTATACTTTTGGTGAATTTTTGTAAATAATTAGCAAATATTCACTTTTTACGTAAAAATGAAAATTTTATAAATTGATTTTTCTTTTTAGCAACTTTTATCCACAAATATATTAAAAATCTCTAGTAATACTTGAAAAAATTCAAAAACAAATTTTTGTATAGTGTACATTACCATTTCTGTGAAATTCTTGCCTCCGTTACTTTCCGGATTTTTGCTATTTGACATAATAACTCCAAATTGTTTACATCTAACATTTTTTTTTTCACTACACAGCTAAATTCTATACACCTTTCTGAATATAATGATATATAGAAGTTGGGTTTTCCATAAATATTACTATTTTTGGTGAATTTTTGAAAATAAGCCGAACAATTTCCCTTTTTTTTCATAAACCAATTTTTGTTTTTTTGAAAATGTAACACTTTTTTCTCAAAATATATTCATAAATATATTACAAATCTCTAGTACTACTTGAAAAAATTATAAAATTTTTTTGTATGGTATACATAACTTTTTCTGTGAAAGTCTTGCCTCCGTTACATTCCGATTTTTTGCGATTTGACATAACTCCAAATTTTTTACATCTAACATTTTTTTTCACTACACAGCTAAATTATATGCACCTTTCTGAATATTATGATATATAGAAGTTGTGCTTTCCATAAATATTACTATTTTTGGTGAATTTTTGAAAATAAGCATAACAAATTCCCCTTTTTCGTAAAACAATTTTATTTATTTTGAAAATGTAACAAATTCATTTTTTTTTTCTAAATATATTCACAAATATTATACAAAACTTTTGTATATCTTGAAAAAAGTTGGTAAGCTATTGATTTTGGATGATACAGGTTTTTCTGAAAAATGTTAACTTCATTTTTTGACATCTAACATACTTACTCCAAAACCCTTTCAAAAAAAATTCTATGCATCTTTCTGAGAAAAATGATATCCTATAAGTTAGGTTTTGTATAAAAATTAAATAATATATTTTATTGATTTTTAAACAAACAAAGAAACTTAACATGAACAGTTCTAGGGTTAAGAACCGTACCGAAAAGAAAATGAGTCTAGTTCGGTTTGGTTATTACTTCGTAGAATGTAATGTATCTCAAAAACTGTGACAGCTAGGATAATTTTGAATATGTAGTTTGAAAGAGAAAGAAAATGCCATAAAATATTGTCAACTTGTGGTATTTGGAAAAGAATTACAATTTACAAAAATTATATGCTTAATGAGATCACATTTTCTTAAATTGTGAAGAACCCTAGCAGCAAAACACTCCAATTTCATTGAAAAATTTAATTTTTACTTTTTGCTGTATAGAATTTTGGTTACATAATTATGAATGTTTGAAACATTACTTTTACAATGATGTAATACAAATTTTGATACAATTATATTTACTAAGCTCAAAGTTGAATTGAAAAATGTAATTTTTCGGCTGTTCAAACATGTTAAAATTCTTCATTTTGTTTAATTTTTATAGATTAAAAACTATAACAGTTAGAAAGATTTGGAAAGCACAGATGATGAAATATTGTATACAAAGGTGTTACTATAGAATATTTAGACAGAAATATGGTCTTGTGAAAATTGGACAAAGAATGACATAAATTTGTGTTTCATGACCACGCAGTTGTTGAGTTACTCATTTTATTGTATTTTTTCTTTACATGAATATTAGTGTTTGAAATATTAGCTTTACAACAGTATTAAATTTATTGTGGTAGGATGACTTTTAGTGGGTGAAATGTTGAATTTTTTGTATCAATTACCACACATCGTTCATCAACACTTTTAGTGTTTAAAGTCGGTTGAGGGTTAATTATTCTACACATACCAGCAACCATCTCACACTTAGTTAGGTCTTCCCACCATGGTTCCATCCCATCTTGTTTAAGTCAACCCATCCATGTTTTACAGAGGTGTCAAATTGAACCAAAGGGTATCCAGTGTTGTCCATCTACTTTCTAGTGCTTCACTCTTTATTTTTTATTCCTTTCACCCAGAAATTGGTCAAAATCAACCTCCCCAAACAGGCCACAATTGTGTCTCATTCAACTGTTTGTTATAAACCAATTTTGATGAAATTAAATTTTTTCGGCAGTAACAGCACGCTTCACAATAATTTTTCTTCTATTTTGGTGGAACTTAGAAAATTTCAACTTTTTTGTCACTATTTTAAATTTAAATTTTGCCATAATTACTATTAATGTTTTTAATTACACCTTGTAACGTCAAAATTATCAACCTAGCAGATTTAATTTTGTGATTTCCGAATACCTCAATCATAGGCGTCCATCATCTACTGCAACCTGGTGGACAGATTTTGAACGCAGCCTCAGGCGATCTGACTCTGCACTTGACCCTTAGCAGATAAATTCAAGGGCAGAGTCTATAAAGTTCGGTTGTAATGTAACGTCGTGCGCACATGACCATTCTTCTGTCTTTTTAGTAGTCTCCTTAAGTTATTTCAAAATGAGTCAAAAATTCGTGCGAGATTAATAACAATAAAAAAAAACAATACTAAAATTATATGTGAAAGTACGTACTTCAATGGTGTGCATATCTACCGTCTTTCATAACATCTGACCATCAAAAAAAAAACATGTTTCATCATACCAGGTAACTCAAAGATTTTCATTTTTGAGTAAATTAAGTTGACCATATTAAGAAAATATGTATTTTTATTTCAGGAATGTAAAATTTAGAAATCTTTTCAATCATAATTAAATTTTAAGTTATCTGTAAATTCTTTTAAAGCGTAAATTCATATAATCCTTAAAAAATCAAAGTAATTAATCTTCATTATAAAATCAGTATAAAATCAAATTTATAATCTTCAACTAATTATAGAATCAAAGCATTAATTAATGAATCATTTATTTTAATTGCAACTAATATTAAATTGCTTGTAAATTGTACCAGTTTAAAATTCAAACAAAAGCAAAAGCTTCCTTTCTATCTTTAATAAGATAAAGTCATTTTGTAATTTATTTGTAAATACATTTATGTAGCATTTTACATTTAAAGAAATTGCCCTTTTTTTAAATATAACTTAATTACAGAAAAATATGTTGCTCATAAACCTGTCTAGGAGTGTTAGTGCTTTGTTAATCGGCACATGTATGTTTTGTGCAGCAAAAGCTGGTTTAAGCAAGAGGGAACAAGAAACTGAGTTCTAGCAGAGTTTCAAGTTCATGCAAAAAAACTGAGGACTTCCTAAGTCATAAAAAATAAAAAAGTAAAATAATGAACAATTTAGTCTGAGCGTTAACTTAGTGAAAAATAAATTTGAACTGTCTCTGTAGAATAATTTCAAATATTTAATGAGCTAGACGTAAAATTTCTTTTTTAAAAAAAATATATGTACAAAACGTAAAAGTAAAAATGGATGTGATACGCATGCTTTTTCGGCTTCACGACCCCAAAGGGGTTAATCTTCAAAATTAAAAAAAAAAAATTGACGTCAATATAATTTTTTTTTTAAATATATAATCTGAATTAGTAAATTTACCTTTCTTAAAATATGTGGTTAAAACTAATTTTTCTTTTCAGTTGGCCAACTTAGTTTTAGAGGTTTAATTAATAAATTGTCATATATTATGTGTAATTCATAAGTCAAAAGTTGTTAACTTTAATATACGTAATTTTAAAACTAAATTTTGTAACTCTTAATATTTTGATGAATTGTTTCTTTTGTCTTTTTAAAATTCACTCAGTAACTAATTGTATGAGGGGGGTTAATTCAAATAATGTGTAAAACTTTCTTTTTTTTGGGGCGTATAATAATGTAATAAATACTTTCAATTGTTACCTTTCAGATAGTTCTACTTACTTATTAAATAAGTCAATCTGCTAATCTATGTTACATTTTTTGTGTAAATGGTTAACTTGTTTTTGTACAGAGGTAAATAAATCACAGGTCAATTGAAATTCTAATTCTTCTCTTTCAAACATGTTACCAACCTGGTTCCAAAAATTTAACTTTTAAGGATCTCCTTTTGAAATTCTTAAAATAAAAATAATTGGTAACAACCTTTGTCTTGTTAGGTATGTGAGGGTTGAGTTAAGGAAGCCTCTTCAATACTTACATTTTAAAGACTTAGCCCAACAGACACAAAAATTTCCAAGAATTGAGTCACAAACAAGGTTAGCTATCGTTGTTGGATATCAGTGCTCAGTTTTGAACATTTCCATAAGATTAAAATAAATTTTAATCCATAATGATGATTGTGAGATGTTTTGCTTCTGAAAAATTACAAATTTGTTTACATTGTCAAGATATATTTAGCCCAAAACTAAATTGAATCTGGTTTGCCATTATTAAATTCTCTAAATTTCCATCTGTTATGAAGTATGCGTAAGCCCAGTTGCCAACATGAGGGAAACATGTGAAGTTGTTATTAAATAATGTGGCAGCAGTCTGTCCCACCAAGTACTAAACAAAATTACAAATAGGGAAAGTTACGTTCCTCTTTGCTAAGTGTCAAATTATCTATACATGTTTTTTTTTTTTTTTTTTTTTAATTTGTTACTGAGGAGGTATTTGATTATGAAAGTATAAGTTTATACTCCATTTATTTTTGGTGACACTGCAACATGCTTTCAGCAAATTGTTAATATTACCAATGTTAGCTAAGCTATGATTTTGTTGTGATTGTAATATCTCTACCAGTTAATTTGTAATGCATGATCTTAGAAGGATAACTAAACTGTTTATGCTACGCAATAGGTATAGTAAATAAATTAGTATCTCAGTCACAATGTTTTTTTCTTTATTGGCTATGAATTTATGTTTTAGGTGGCGTGTAACTACTGTCAAAATTTAGTATTGACGAAGACTGGAAAGATATTTACTTGGGGTTATAACAACTATGGTTTAGGAGATCCCAGTGGTAATACCCAATTGGAAACTCCTGTTCAATTGGGAAAGGAAATATCCAGGTATAATAAGTTCCATTATTATACCAGCATGTGTAACAAGTTATAATAGTTTGTTTTAAAAATATTTTAACATGTGCTGCAAGTTTTTGATTTTCATATGAAACTGAATCCATATTGTAAAAACTTGAAGATTAATTCATTAAATTAAAACCATTTTTTCATTTACATTCGTATAAGCTAAATTGGAGCCACTGGAAAAGTCCAAACCTGAAGAAAATCTTAATTTTTGAAGTTATCTGTGAGCCACTTAGCTGTTTAATTTCTCATTACAGTAAACATCCTCTAATCCGTCACGACTTTCGGGGAAAAGAAATTTATATCGATAGCAAAACATCAATCATGCTTTGTTCAAGTTTGTTTGCGATCAGAAGGCACAAGGGAAAACATTGTGCCGGACAAAGCATATCAGAATGCATAGAGGGGAGGCCAGTCATCAAATGCAGTATCACAAGGCACTCAGCTTCAGTTGACTTCAGATGACATCGTATATGTTCGGGAGCCAC
Organism: Aphrophora alni; assembly: GCA_963513935.1. Lineage (NCBI taxonomy): Eukaryota > Metazoa > Arthropoda > Insecta > Hemiptera > Aphrophoridae > Aphrophora > Aphrophora alni. The sequence goes on along the minus strand of OY740778.1, from coordinate 45,779,466 downwards.
CTGTTCCCTGTGAGCCACCTGTTCCCTGTGGCTTTGTTTACGCTTCACATTCAGTTTCCGCCATTTTAATTAGTGTGAAGCTCAGGTTGCTATATCAACGTCAAATATTGTTGTTTAGTGTTTTGTAGAGTTTGATTTTGTGTTGAGTGATTTTATAGTGACTGACAAGTGACATGAGTCCTAAAGTTAAAGTTGTGTCTTCAAAAGAAAACATCTAACACTCACTTTGGCTATGTTTTCGTGAAGAAGAAAGCTATGGAAATCGTATGACAGGGTTGTCTACAATTTTATGACTTAAAAAAAAAGAAAGACAAGTTGAAACAGTTTTTGAATTAATCAGAAACTTTGAAAAATATAATTGAAAGGCAAAGTTTAAGAAAACTCAAGTTAGACCAACTAGATTCGGTTTTGTACAATTGGTTTATAGCAAAAAGAGCACAGTTAAAACCCGTAACTGGTCCTATGGTTGTTGAAAAAGCAATGCAATTTCAACAAGATTTGAACATTACTACCTATTGCAAATTTTCCGAAGGCTGTGTTAGGAGCTTTAAGACTCGCCATGGTATCAGCAAATTAAATATAACAAAGTTAAATTCAAGTCTATTGTGTCTGAAAATTAACTAACAGCTTGTCAAATTTATAATGCAGATGAGACCGACCATTTATGGTGTTTATTTACCAAATTCTACCCTTGTTGGTGAGGAAGTGAAAAGTGTTGAAGGTTTTAAGAAAAATAAAGATCGGTTAACAGCTCTGTTGTGCTCCAATTCATCCAATGGTCACAAACTTAAACCTTTTGCGATAGGAAAGTTAAAGAAGCCCAGTGCCCTAAAAAGTGTGATAACCTAAAAGATGTGCGATGTATGGAGTACAATCAAGTGCATTGATGAATCAAAAATTATTTTTAAAATGTTTTTTCGAAGACTTTGTGCCAGATGTTGAAAACAATTTTGATAAATTGAAATTGCCTGAAGACAGTAATCTGGGTGTGCACAATAGTTTCCTTCTATTTTAAAATTAATATTGTGCTTTAAAGGCTTCCTTTTTTTTGATTAAATTCCAAGCTGTTTTTGACAAATTTTTAGAGGATTGAATTATTTTATTAAGTTCATATGACTTTGCGGCTCTTATAACCCTTATATATATTTTTTGGTAGTTTGAGAAGTATAATTTAAATCTTTACTCCATTTATTTATTACACTATAAAATTTAAGATTCTGACTTAATTTTAAAGTTCCAGACGTTATCCACTTGTTACTTTATATATTTAGTAATGAATCTATTCTTCTTAAAAGGACATGTTATGTTTAAGTAAAAAAAACCACAACTAAAAAATTCTGAGGTTTGGTCATCAATTTGTTCAAAACTGTCAATCCTACTCCAGTCTTAATTTTGTAAAATCAGTTTCAATGACTGTGACTTGGCCTCTGACCAATATGAAGAACTATATATTAAAATTGTTTTTTGAAAATAAAAAATTGGACGAAATACATTTAGTGTGTTTCAACGAATATTAAACCTTAATACTAATATATATGTATTGAAATGGACTACTTATAACTTTTACTGTAGACTTGAACTAAATATGTATCCATATTATGGTTTATAACTGTACAGTTGATAGATGAATATTCAAAGTAAACAAATCAAAATTTTGGGGCTACCCAAAAACTTGAAACGTACGAATGGAAAAGTGGTTAAATGAAGTTAAACAAAGCCTGTGTCTCCTGTCCATACAAAATCTAATGAAATAGATAATGATTATTTTAAAACCATTTTGGAATTATAAAGACGATTTAAATGTTCTTAAAAATATTGTTTTACCTATAAGTTTACAATCTGAAATGTTACAAAGAATACATGAAGTTCATCTGAGTATAAACAGATACAAAAACCAAGGCCAAGCAGTTTTATTTTTGCCAGAAATAAATGCACAAATTTATGATTTAGTTAATAACTAACTGTTTTACTTGTCAAAAATATAGAAATAATAATTGCAAAGAACCGTTAATATCACATGAGGTACTTGAACTACCCATGGAAAAGGTTAGTTCTGATTTGTTTACACACAGAAACATGGGTTTTCTATGCTTGTACCAAAAAACCATTGCCATTTGTTATTAAGATGGAATTTTTACGCTTTTAAACAAATGTTTGACCTACATAAGACAGTTGTTTAGTTATTGCTAAAATCACTATTGATTGCTGCCATTGTGATGCCACTTCTTTAAAATTGTTTTTATGTTAATATTTATATAGACCTGTAAGTGTATTCAGGTTGCAACTTTACCCAATTTGTAATTTTGAATTCTAGGTTTCTAAAGTGAAAAAAACAAAATATTAAAAATATAAAATCCTGTATATAAATATGGTAAATGCATGGGAAACTAAACTGAAAATTCATGATCTCATCATTTTACACTGTTTTTGCAAGTTTTCTACTTGTAATTTTATGCAATTTCTTGAAAGTTGTAATTTTTTCTCTAAGTGCATGACTAGAAATCAAGAATTGTATGCTCCTTCTCCCATGTCATTGTGAATAGGCCTGTCGTTGTCGGCTTTTCCCTTCATCATTTTGGACTTCTTTTTTCCCGTAATACGACAGTCCTTTGTTATTAAATTTATTATACCCCGTCCAGTGACTCAGAGGTCTTCCTTCTTCAATGTTCTTTCTTTCAAACTGGTCATTTTTGCCTTTCCCGATAAACCCCCTTTCTGGTATACCGTTTCTATTGTATTGGAATTCTTGTCTATTGGAAGGTTCCCTAACGTTTGTATGCGGCAACAGTACGTTTTTAAACTCCATTATGAGTTTTATGAACTCTGTTTTTGTCGATATGACCCTCGTTATTATGGCGACAAGTGTTTTGCTACTTTGTGGACTAACTGTGGTTCAAGTGACCCACATTCCAATAAAATCTTTTCTACATAGCTTACAGTCTGTTCACAAATTGGCCCTCTATATCTGCCGAATTCTAGTCTATCATTCTCTTATCTCCGCTTGTATTATTTCATTAAAATATTTCTCTTTAAACACATGCTCGAATTCACTGGAGCTTTTTACTGTTTCCCGATGTAACTGCCACCATATAAACACTTCCTCCCTTAAGTATCTATCAATCCAGTTTACATTTTCTCCCCAATAATTTTCCTTTATTTCTGTCAAAACTCTTAAAAATTGCATTGGGAATCTTTCCCTTCCCGTGAAGCTAATGTTTCTCATTATTTCCGGTTCGTGATTAATTATTTCTCCATTTTTAATCTTATTTAAGTGGTCATTTACCTCTGTAATTTTCGTCTGTAGTTCATTTGTTTTTTCTACTTAAACCTTAACCTGACCATTCGTTTCTGAAACTTTATTTTGGATTTCCACATAGCTATTTTCGTTCTTTTCCCTACTTTCGCTTATATTGGTTTCTATATCCGTGGTCCTAATTTTTAACCTTCGAACTGGTAGACAGCCCGGTTTTAACAAATGACTGAGTCATGGAAACTGTCATGGCTCACTTCACCAACTATAAACCACGTATTTTGCAATTCACCATTACGCCCACTTAGAAATGTCCTATCACAATTAATAAAATACCGTTGGAAAGCTAATGTTCCGTAGATGCATAATCATGCAAAAAAAATACCACAAAACGTTATAAATAATATTCCAAAAATTGGTGAAGTTCACATATTTTTGATGCATAAAATCGTAAATTTAAACTCTGCGCCTTTTCGTAAAACGCGACGCCATTTTCCCCGATATGATTACAACTCTATTTATCTGTCATTTAAGTCAACTAAAACACTGTTCTATAGATCACATGTTTTTCTTTCTAACCGTAGATTACAAATTTTTCTGCGTCTCATAGATCCAGAGATATTCCTACTTGAACATAGAACAAACTTGACGAGACGAAATTCAATTGGCATTCGGTGTATTTTACGAATAGACGTAATCATTTCTCTATGTTTTTAAAAACATATATTTTTCTTTACAGTATGTTGTAGGGGTAATTTCATTCTATAAGTTGGTACCACTCGATATAGGCAAGACTAAGTTAGAACGTTTTGTTTTGATCTCTGAACATATGCAATGGTGCGATGTAAATACTGTAACAAAAGACGTAGCGCATATTGTTTGGGAATACATATTTATTTTATTTTGAAGATTTGTTTATACAAATTGTATATATTTTGTATACAAGTTACAATATATGTGTTTTTATATCTAAAGTTTATGTTTTTAAGTGATTTTCTAGTGTGTGAACAGTTTATATTTGGATAACCTAAAAGAATATTAAGTCTAGCCTATATGCAAATTTTCTTATATTTTAGTGTTTTATATGATTATACAAGTGTGGCCCAGCCAAGGAGCCCGCCAAACCAAAATCCTAATAATAATAAATTAGAATATAATGAAAAGGGATTTTTAATTAATAAAATATGGATTTTGATGAGCAGTGCAATATGAAGTAGAAGAAGGGGAGGGGAGAGACGAGGAGTGGAGGCCTTGAGCTAGCGAGCCGACAGTGAGTCTTGTCCGAGAGCCGCTAGACGAAAGACCGCCACGGGACGAGGTCAGTCCATTTTTCGGCCACGTGCTATTAAATTCATCGGTATGCTTTTCGGCCACTTTTAAGGCTTAGTCTTGCCGTTATGTCTTTTTCTTAAATTGTAATAAATTCTGTAAACTTAAATTCGGCCATATAAATAAATATAATATTTAATTTCACTTGCGTTGCGTGCGTTCATTAGCGTCCTAACCCGACTCCTTGGCCCATCCTGACAAGATTCGGCTAAGTGTACACGGTCTCCAGCCAGCCGGAGCTTCCAGCTGCTCAAAAGAAGTGGAGACGGTCACACAAGTGAATATATGTGTTATTCTTTGTAAAGTATATTGTCTTAGTAAAATCTAATGATTTTGTCTTGGGCCTAGCTTTAGAAAGTTACTAATTACGCTTAAATTGTTGAGATGTCTAACCTAACCTCAACCGTCAGAGTATCACTTTTTAGTCAAAATCGTTGTTTCTATTTTGAAAATGTAACAAATTATTATTTTTTCCCCTAAATATATTCGCAAATATATTACAAATCTCTAGGAAATGTTGAAAAAATTCCAAAAAATGTATTAGTATGTTATTGATTGCCATTTCTGTGAAATTTCTGCTTCGTTACTCTTCGATTTTTGGTATTTGACCAAAAAACTCCAAATGTAATACATCTAACATTTTTTTTCACTACACACCTACATTCTCTGCACCTTTCTGGACATAATGATATATAGAAGTTCTGTATAAAATATATTTTACTATTTTTAATGTTTTTTTGAAAAAAATAAAGAGAAAATTCAGTTTTTACGTAAAATATTTTTTTACATTTTGAAAATGTAACAAATTTATATTTTTTTCCCCCTAAATATATTCACAAATAATACACAAAAATTGTGTATATCTTAGAAATAGGTAGTAAGCTATTGATTTTGGGTGATACAGGTTTTTCTGAAAAAAAGTTAATATCATTTTTGACATCTAACATACTTACTCCAAAACCATTTCCAAAAAATTTTTTTTTATTACATAGATGAATTCTATGCATCATTCTGAGAAAAATGATATCTTATAAGTTAGGTTTTGTATACAAATAATATATTTTATTAATTTTTAAACGAACGAAGAATTTTAAGACACATTAACATGCGCCAGCTCTAGGGTTAACTCTACAATTTCTGTATCGGTAATCTGTTTATTTTCATCGATTTTCTGGTCCAAGCGAACTTATACAGTTTGAATTTTCTCCTCAACTTCGTCAATTTTGCTGTCGACAGTTTTTAACTTATTTTCGATAATCTTACATTTTCCCTTAATAGATTTTTCCAATTTCTCTTCACCGGTTTTATTTGCTACTTTAACTTCTGCCCTAATTTCTTCAATTTTATTATTAATTGATTCGATTAATTCTGCCTTATTAGATTCGATTCTAGTAATGTTTTTAAATTTTCTTCCCACACTTTCTCGTGTTCTATTGATTCTGCCCTATTAGTTTCTTCCCGTTCTATTGATTCTGCCTTAGTAGTTTCTAGTAATGTTTTTAAATTTTCTTCCCGTGCTTTCTCACGTTGTATTGATTCTGCCCTATTAGTTTCTAGTAATGTTTTTATATTTTCTAATGATTCTGCCTTATTAGTTTCTTTCCGTTCTAAACGTTCTTTCTTGTCTTTTTCGTTTTGTTCCATCATTTGCTTAATTAATAATCCTAAATCGAAACTAGGCTCTGTCCCCAACACCCTGTCATTTTGATTACCTCCGTGAGATAGTGCATTTGACTTATAAATTTTCAGCTTTTATCATAATTTCACCACTAATTATACTAAATATTATTACAAATCTTACTTTATTATTTTTATATATATAGACTACGCACGTAATTCATGCCAATGTTAATAAAATAAATACTTTTGACACCTTTAGGTTTTATCTCTTTTTTAATTGAAAAATTAAAGTTTAAAAGTCATTTACAATAAAAAAACAATTAATGATCAAATTTGATGCACTTAATAATTATACAATTAACATCAGAATCTACTACTTATTCTAAGTACATAGTTAAATACAAGTTACTTATTCAACAATGTCTTAATCTAACATAAAGAAATAAGAGTACATCAGAATTTTTACTTTTAAATTTTTACTTTTAATTATTTTGATAAAATGTTCCGGCTAACTGAAATTTATTATTTATTAATTTAATTTACTTTATCTTTACGGGTTCGTTAGGTTCTTTGGTGACTATAATTTACTTAATTTAAAATAGAATTTCGTGGTAGTTTGTTTAATTGAAATTGTCCATTAATTTGTACTTATCGACTCTGAAGTTTTATTACAGCTCCAGTGTTCCTGGTTCCTTGAACGTGGTTCCCGCGTAGACTGCCAGTAGATGGAATGATTTGCCTTAATCTTTTCAACGAATCTTCTTTTCTTCATACACTTATTTTCACACACTTTTATGACGACGATTCTTTTTAATTTATTCGATGATTATTCTTGTTCAAACACTTGTAGAACGACGCTATTACTCACACACTTTTATGACGACGACTTTTTTAAACTTATAAACAGCGATTATCTTTTACTATATTTCGAAGATTATTATTAGACCTAATACTTGTACAAAACGACGCAGTTACTATTTAATTTCTACGATTGATTTCGGCTAAATCGTTCACAACAATTTTTCTTTTTACTACTAAAGACACTTTCTCCAGAACTCCCTTCTTCAATAAGTTAACAACCAAAAAGACCCCTTGCGGCTTCTCTTCCACCCCTATTTATAATTTTTATTTTCAAATGCTTTATTCCTATCCTCTTCCTTCATTGGCTTATTTTAAATCTTTTATGTTACTTCAGAACTGACGCAATTCCTTTCATTGATTCTTTTCAAATAATTTCGGTTGAAGGCATTGACTTTTGAATAGTTTATTTGACTACTTGAGGTCTGTGACTGACGTTGGAATCGTTTTTCTAGCTGTCAACCCTTTCAACTCTTCACAATTTATGGCCTGCCGAGCACTGACCTTTTGGGAGCCCTCTATTTCGTTACAATATATAATGAAACTTGTCAGTAAGAGACTGCGGAACATAATAATTCATTTTAAAATTTGTGAAGCATGCTTTGTTTATAATGATTGTTTACTGTATGTAAAATATACTCTTTAGCTGATAAATTTATTCTCTTCTAACACTGGTATAATCTTAAAACAAATTTCAATTTACAGGTTTGTGGATATTGGTGTGAACACTAGAAACTCATGTGGTGCAGTTACTGATACTGGATCTCTTTATATTTGGGAAGGTTTGTACCAATACTATATATATATATACATATACACACACACACACACACACACACACACACACACACAATATGTCAGAGATGTATTCCTATGAGCTAATTCAAGGAAACTGACCCTCGGATTATTAAATGTTCATTGATCCTGCCCATAGGAGTTGCCCATAAAAGTGTATGTCAATAGGGATAGCATAAACAATTATCAGATTGAACTTTTGGCCTAACCAGTTAGTGCATTATATATTAAGTATGACAGAAATTATTATGGACAGTTGAAAAATAAAACCATGTAAAAAGATTTATTATTAATGATTATGAATATAAAAATAAACGAAAGAATTGGGAATATATATAAGTTAATTACACAGCATTATTCATGAGATGGACATATGAAACGAATGCCTAAGTGATAAAGATATAATAATATCTTTCAATAAGAATAAGATAACATTCATTATCTTTGTTTCATTTTAGTTTCAAATTATGTGCCTACTTTATTACTTATTTATTCCAAAAACGTAACATCAGATCTCACTAAGTTATCTCTGAATGCCATTATACAATATAAATATATAAATTATTATTTTTTTCTTTTTCATTTACATAAGATTAGCCTATAAAAATACACTGAAAATATTAAAATTCGCTCAAAAAAATACACTTTAGAAACACTAACACACATATTATAACTTGTATAAACAACATATAATAAATAGATCTCCCTATAAAACAATAACTTCACAAGATACAACAAACGACAATAACTTACGCACAAGAAAGCTAGAAACAAGCAACTGAGTGAACCAACTCTTATACTGTTTCCGCTTAGGAAGCATGGTTTTCAACATTCACTACCATTGTAATTTTACACCTATGAATTAGATATTTGTACCAACTTGTAGATCTAAATTTCATCTTCTCAGTAGTAGAAAACAAGGAAAGATTATATAAAAATTAAGATGAAATCTTCAAAGTTTGCTAGGCACTCCCAAGAGGAAACTGGAGGAGGAAACTTTTGGAGCACTTTGTAGAGTGTATATATCTCGTAAACTATAAAACTTACGATAATTTTGAATATGTAGCTCAAAAGAGAAAGAAAAATGCTATAAGATATGTTCAACTTGTGGTATTTGGACAAGAATTACCATTTACAAAAATTATATGATCCATGAGTTCACATTTTCTTATATGTCGCCGTTCCGTCAGGTTCATCACTCTCACGGAAAAATACAAAACTTTATCAAATTCTTGAATATTTGTTTTTTGTAAAAAATATTTTGGGATACATGATTTTGAAAGATCGAAACATTACCTTTACTATGATATACATGTATTATACATTTCGATAAAATAATATTTACTAGGTTGAAAGTTGAATTGAAAAAATGTGCTTTTTAGCGTCTAAAAACGTATTAAAATTCTTGATTTTGTTTAATTTTTGTAGATTAAAAATTATAACAGATAGATAGATGTGGAAGGCACAGATCGAAACAGGAAGATTTGATCTATAGAACAGTGATGGTGATTTGTTAGACAGAAATATAGATTTGTGAAAATTAGAAAAAGAATGATGTAAATCTCTTGTATTACTTTCAAAAATTTGTTCTTTAGTAAATATGCCCTTCTATGTGGAATTCTAGCTTCGGCTTATGTAAGAATTTTTAATTCCCCACATACAAACTCCAAATTTTTTACATATAATTTTTTTTTTTTTCAGTTCACAAGTAAGTTATATGCAACCTTTCTGAGGAAAATGATAATAAGAAGTTGTATTTTCCATAATATTACTATTTTTGGTGATTTTTTTTTTCTTCAAGTTAGACCTAACACTTTAGCTAATTTTGTAAACAAAAATTTTTCATGAAAATCTTACTAATTTTTATATTTTTTTATCAACATTTATTCACAATTACAACATTCCAAAACTTTTGTATAACTTGTAAAATTACAGTTTTTAAAATTTTTATATAGGCTTTTCTGAAAAATGTTAATATACTTATTCTAAAACCATAACATAAAACATTTTTAATTACATAGATAAATTCTACGCATCTTTCTGAGAAAAATTATGACTTACAAGTTAGGTTTTGCCTAAAATTACAATTTTTTATATATATATTTTTTAAACGAAGAAAGTTTCCTAGCCTTTCCTTTCTAGGGTTAGAGAGGTTTGTTAAGTGGGAGCCTATTGTATTTATTTTGTGTAGTCATCAATAGGTACACTCTAGAAAGTGGAGTAACTTGTCTAATGACATCCCACTGTAACAATAGAAAAAAATATTACCTTGAAATATTAGACTTTATTAGATTTAAAAATAATATAAAGTACTCTGCTGTTATTCACTAATCCAATAAAACAATAAACGTAAAAATATCAGCATTCAACACTAAACTGCCGTGAAAGTAATAATTACAATTATAATTGACAGAAATAATAAATAAAAATCACTATTCACAATGAAACATTGAGTCATTGTGAAACAAATGAGTCATCTGATTGCTGGTTGTCTTTTTAAAAGGACACAACTGTATGTAGTCATTAAACTTTAAACTAGCAATACAAAAAAGTTTGGCAATTATTCTATAATAATAAAAATAGAACATTTTAAACCCAAAATCATTATACACCAATAATAAATAATTAAACGGAATATTTAAGTACTTACCCTTAAATGAATGTTTACATGTCCACTCATTGTTTAACAACTTCATAGAATGCAGGCAGTGTTGCCAACCCATCCCATCCGCTTCAATACAAAAATTATCTTCTACATAAATTCAATAAATTCGATCTATTTTCCTCCTAAAAAGACATATGCCATTCAACAGCTTGTCATTGCCAGTGTGCTCTTACCTTCAGTGGGTTTATATTCTTTGTTTTGTCAATATTTAATGAAACTTACAACATTGTTTAACTGAATTTATGTACTACAGAAATTCCGTTTGTGGTAGATAAATTTTAGTAGTTTATCACAACATTTCTGTTTTCCTTAGTATTAGGCTGCAACTGCTCTCTAAGTTGCAACTTCTGTTACATTGTAGAAAGTAATTATTAAAATACTAACCTTATTTTCCGTCTTGTGACTTATTTTGATGTTTTTTATAAAACCATTACGCGTTTCGAGATTTATATCATCAGAATAGTTTCATTAAGAACACATAACACAATAGACGAGACGGGTGCGCACCACAGCATTTGAGGAATGACTGGACAAAATGCATTCCATTATACCTATATGAGTGTTATAACAGTCCAGATAATTTGTTGAACTTCCAACTCAAATTTAAATCCAACTCCTTGTATGACACAGTCATGAAAATACAAGATAACGACGGTCCATGTAAGCCTAATCTCTGATACGTAATCAGAACTCCAGGGTTATGTTAAATATATGTGTTGTGTTCTTAATGTTCTGACGACCTCCAAGGAGTGAAACTATTCTGTGATAGGATATAAATCCCGAAACGCGTAATATTTTTATAAAATACATCAAAATAAATCACAAGATTGAAAATAAGGTTAGTATTTTAAGAATACTTTGTGCCTTGGATAAACGTTTACTATGAGTTTTAAAATAATTATGTTTTAAACTGATTCAATGTAATTTTGTTTAGAAAATAACACACCTACACCTTCAGGGTATAAGGAACTGCATCAGGTTATTTCTTCATGTAATAGTGCACGTTTTTCATGGACATATGAAGAAGCAAGTAGGTCTACAACAAATGACAGTTGTGCATCTACTTCAGGGAAGGTAATTGTAAAAGACGAGATTAGTTGCTAGTTTACTATAACTAAAGTAATTATAGAGGAGTATGCTTTACTTATATAGGATCATGGATAAGACTGATTATTAAATGATAGAGTATAATTAAATTTTATTTTATAAAAAATAACTTAAAATAAAGCTAGATAAACTTTTATATAATTGGGATTACAAGGAGTTCTAAACTTGGCTACTATTTAAAGGGCAAGTTTTTATGTCTTTACAGGAGAGAAATATTTTTGAAATGCTTTTTAAAGAAAATGATTATCAAAATAAATTCAGTTCTGGTATTATTGTTTATTTATCTAACTGCAGGTGTTTATATTAAATAATGTTTATTTATTATTTACATTTACTTGTTTAGTAATTTGACTCTTTTTGAAAATATGTTAAAACCACATATTTAAAAATAAAAACCACTAGTTTAAAAAAAAATCGTCTAATATACCCATTCTGCTCTGTTGCATCCGTCCTGCATTATATGTTTCCTTGGATAGTCAAAGAACAGTTGACTTCCTCCCAGTTTCCTTTACAGCCAATATCTTCATGGCCTGCAAGAACAAAATAAAAGGTACAGTTGCCTTATGAAGAAGATAAACTAGACTAGACCAGGAAATATTTACTATTTATATTATTCAAGTTTTCTAGTGGAGAAACGCACAGTTAAGTAAAGTAGAAACATTGTGTCATCTTTCCCACCCCTTATTGTGTGTAACCATGTCCCATGGCATTGCATGCTGTTATATTATGATATGCCCATGTAAAATCTTCTTTTCATAAATATTTTGTTAATGTGTTTTCATTTTAATTTGTTTGATTTTTTAGCTAGTAAAATATAAATCTGAAGTAATTGAACTTTTTAAGAATTAATATATGCTTAATTTAAAAGTTGAAGGTACTAATTATATTTTCAAAAAGATTGGAACTAGTGTATATAATTATTTTAGCTTTAGCATAAATGGAGGGACTTTTAAATATATTTTATGCAGCATCGGCTTCCTCATATAGTTTTCTTTGGCTTACTCCTTCCAATATAACAATATTTAATTATTAATTTGATAGTAATTTTTCTAAAAAAAATACCACAAAAGTTATAAATAATATTTAAGACATTGCTAAAGTTTGCATATTTTTATGTGTAATATCAAAGATTTGAACTGTGAGCAGAAATGGCGCCATTCTTTCTCAGATGTTCACAAATCTATTTTTCTGTCAAACAGATCGACCATAACACTGTTCTGTAGATCACATCTTCCTCTTTCAATCTGTGCTTTCCAAATCTTTCTATCTGTTATACATCGCGAGATATATCTATTCTACAAAGTAGTAACCAAACCGAACCAGACTCATTTTTCTTTTGGTGCAGTTTACTAAATAGGATATATCAATTACTTACATTCATATTTTGTAATCGATCTTTACACTATTTGGAAGATGAAGTTTAGATCTTTTAGTTGGTACCACTCATTACGTCCTAGAGTTTGTTTTAGGTTATTATTTCTGACTTGCAAGTTACCGTTTTACTCAGGCTTGTTTGTGTACTAAAATGACGTATTGTGATAGGCGTTATGCATGACTTAGGATTATTTCTGTTATTGTGAACTTGTTTTGTTAGGTATATTTACAGTAGAACCTCTGTTAACCGGCCTCGGATTAACCGGTCCTCGGATTAACCGGCCTATATCGTAGTATACTGGTTGGATGAAAGTTTCCGAAAATAAATTGTAATTGAAACACCAAAGCGGCGGCGATATCAAACGACTGTGTCGATAGCGGTATCCCATTGTCGGCGTCATAAAAACACCGCGGCATTGGCACCCATCGGTATAGCAGACATACACCCACAAAAACGTTTGAAGGGCCGCTTTTTTCCACGAATCATTTCTTTAATATATAACATTTCTTTTCAGTTTTCGGAAGCGTGTGTTGGTTTCGTTTGAGACGCGGTTAAATGTGTCAAAAGACTTTGTGACATTGTCAATAGCTGAATAAAATGTAAGGTCCATAACAGAATTGCCAATAAATATAATTAAATATAAAAACACAAATTAAAGTAACACTGGCCAAAGTTGCCAAAACATAAATTCAAAACTTACTATCATACTGGCAATGCTGATTATGAATTTTATATAAAACAAAAAATATAATTATATAATTTATAGAGAACTTTTAAGACGCATAGGATAAATAATAACAAGTAAAATATAATGTAAAAGACGCAAAATTTAATTTCATATAGTAAATATAATTATAATAAAAGCAGACATTTCATATAAGTATAATGAAAGCAGACATTTCATATAAGTAATAAAAAACAATTTGCATTATATAACATTACAAATTTTTACTTCATTAATTATTTTCAAATACTTTTAATTGAAAAAACTTGCATTTGACTTGCACACAAGTAAATAAAAACAATAAAACACGTAACATAAAGAAAGTGAACATTATAAGATTTAAGAGAGCTTGGGACACTCGGTCCTTAGCTGACAGGCAGTGAACGCTTATAAAGACACACCAAAGACAGTGAACAAAATTTCGTTGTAAGATGTTGGTAGTTGACAGTATAGAAAATAGTGGACAAATAAATTCGTTGTAAAGTGTTGGTACTAGACCTTACTAAGCTTAGGGAGACATATTGCGGCTCCCAAATGTAACCAATCGGAAGGACGAAAAAGTTCTACGATTGGGAGAAGAAGGGTGTGGCCAACAAAGCGTCTCACTCAATTCCATTTTGTTCGTCTGATGAGATGGACGTATTATACAGTCGTCCAAATTAAAAAACATTTTTAATGTCTTAAAGAACAGTTTAGTGTTCGGAAACGTCAGAAGTAATGCTTGTGTATGCGTTGGCTTCGTTTGTGTGTGAAATTCTTGATTGAGGAGTGCGAAACTATGTATAGAGTTGTAAATTAACATTTTTCAGAATCACAAGAGGTGTGTGTTATAGCGTCGACAAGTGAAATCAGTTCAAAGGGATTAATAGTGTTGTGAAATGGGCCCCGGCGAAAGTATGCAAGTACAGTATTAATATAAGATGTACATCTAATTTCAATTTATAAATTTCAATAACTTAACTTCATTTTTAACTTTAACTTCAGTCTGCTTAGTAAATTAGATATAACAATATAGCGTCTCCTTTTGTAAATTAGATATGTGTTTCTATAATTTCATGTATTGTATATTTTATGAATATTTATTATAAACATGTATGTTGTGCAAGCGAGTATGAGTGAGTAAAAGTATAGAGTCAAGTCGCCATAAAGTTTTGATTTCTTTATTGACTCCTGTTTCCTCTAGTACTACAAATACCACAGAATACACGACCCTGAGACTGTAACCTGAAAATCAATCAATTAAATAAGAAATAGTAGTCAATTCAAATGTAAAGTAGCCTATTCAAAATTTCAATGAAAATAATCAATAAATTTCAGAAGTAAGATTCTTTTATTTTTATAACTTAAATTAATAAATAATAAATTTTTAACAATTAAATTCATTTTTTAAATATTTTTTGTAACGGCAAGGCAAGCTAGTTACAACTTGACAGAGGGGAATCTGTAAAAAAGCTTAGTAGTGTTTAATTTTTTCATGTTTGATGTATAATATACATTACATAATATATACGATACATTTATGTACAATAAAATGAGTTGCAATAACATCTTAATTGCATAATTCTTAGTGCTACCTGATTAAATAAGCTTTCTTTGAACAAAAACCGATTTTTCACGAGAACCTCGGATTAACCGGCCAAACGGGCAACCGGCCCGGGTGTCTGTCCCGACTAGACCGGTTAAGAGGGGTTCTACTGTATTTATTTATTATAATTTGTGTATACAAATTATAATATCTGTATTATTGTTTGTAGAATTTATTGTTTTGAGTGAATGTTATTATCAGACATCTAATACTGAAGCTGTCTAGAGATAGGTTATGTTATATCTGGTCTAACCTTTTTAGCAAATTTCCATGTGTTTACATATAAAAATAATTTTGTCTAATGAAAATTTTATAAATTAATTAGGTTTTTACCAAAATGTATGTAAAATGTATATAAATTTATATAGGCCTATCTATAAATTCTTTGACAAAATGATGATTTATGTAAATAAACCATTTGGCATTTTGCCTTTGGTTTTTGTAAGAATTTTTGATTTCTGAGATACTAACCAATGAAAATTTTATAAATTGATTTTTCTTTTTAACAACTTTTATCCACAAATATATTTCAAATCTGTAGTACTACTTGGAGAGAAGGAAAAAAAAATTGTATGGTATATATATAGCTTTTTCTATGAAATTCTTGCCTCGGTTACTTTCCGATTTTTTGCTATTTGACATAACTCCAAATTTTTTACATCTAACATTTTTTTCACTACACAGCTAAATTCTATGCACTTTTCTGAATATAATGATATATAGAAGTTGTGTTTTCCATAATATTACTATTTTTGGTGATTTTTTGAAAATAGACCTAACAATTTTACTTTTTTCATAAAACAATTTTTTTCTTCTAAATATATTCACAAATATTATACAAAACTTTTGTATATCTTGAAAAAAGGTGGTAAGCTATTGATTTTGGATGATACACGTTTTTCTAAAAAATTTAACTTCATTTTTTGACTTCTAAAATACTTACTCCAAAACCATTTCATATATATATATATATATATATATATTACGTAGATAAATTCTACGCATCTTTCTGAGAAAAATGATATCCTACAAGTTAGGATTTGCATAAAATTATTATTTTTTATGAATTTTGAAAACAAAACCTTTAACATGCACCAGTTTTAGGGTTAAAAATGTTCTTTAAAATATTTTCAATTTGCAAGCATATATAATTTGCATATTTTAAAAATAAAATTCATACATTAAAATAAAATATTACTAGCATACTCGTGCAAGAACTCTCAAAAAACTTGACCCCCCCCCCTTCCTCCACATTTCTGTGAAGGGTAAAAGATATTAGCAATACATTTTTGCTTGTATAAAAGAGCTATATAATTCTAACTTTCAACTAACTTATAGAATATAAAGTAAAAATTCAATATACCACTTGATATTTAACAAAAATTATGTTGCTGAGGGGGCGGAAAGTTGCCGCCCGGACACTTTTTGAAAATAAGATGATGTCCTGTACAAACATACCTAGGTTGGTCAAACTAGAAAATGAGGAACTGGGTAGAAACAAAACGTCAATGAATTATTACTGAAATACTGGGTCAACCCTTGGTAAAGGTGCAGTTAACTAACAAAAATGAGACATATATTTTCAACAAATTGTTAATATTTATAAAATGAAAGTGCAATTCGTCACTGCTCCGGGAAATTTTCTTTCTTTTGATACTCCATTTGTTAAGTTTGGTTTGTTGTGAGATCCACAAAAGGAATCTATACTATAGAATATATACAAGTATAAATTTGACAATTATTTGTAAAAAAAAAAAAAATAATAATAAAAAATAAATAAAATACATATAAGGGAATGGGTGAATGAATGTGTGTGTTCTTGTGTATACGTATGTGTGTGTATGTATGTGTGTGTGTGTGTGTGTGTGTGTGTGTGTGTGTGTGTGTGTATGTGTGCGTGCAGAAATAAAAAGAGGCCAATGTTAAATTTTAATGATACAAATTCAAAACTATTTTCACTCCATTTTATTGGAAACAAAATTTCTAATATTTACATTCTAGTTCAAAATCGGTTGCCAATCCGATGTCTTTTGAAAATAATTCTGACAAATCAAAATAAAGTAAAACACTCCTATAAACATTTCTCCAAAAACGCTTCGTTTCCTGTCTTTTAAAAAATATTGTATACTATTAATTTACAGTGTATCCAAAAATCATATTAATTAACAGTTTCAAAATGGTGTTCATTTAAATTGTTTGATTCCAAACATCTTGAAGACTTAGAAAATAGAAAATATATAGTTCTTCTAATGCTGAACAAAATAACGTCTTTAATTCCTAAGACATGGGTAAAAATAACTTACTACTTGTAACACTTATTTATTAGAACACCCAAATAGGTTTTCTTTCGCACACAACATTTCAGCAATCAACTATTTTAAAAGATAACAAGATGTCCTATATAAGTTCTTGTTCTAGTAAATTACAAATAATTATTTTTTGTTCAGTCTTAATGTTTAAAAGCAAAACTCCTATTGGTCCTCAAATACTATAATAGCGTCAATATTGGAGGAGTTGAAGAAAGACTTTATAGAAAACATCAAAGCGAAGGATGTAATCAAAAGTATATGCTAAAAGGTGTAGGTCCAACTAGGGTCCCTTGGGATTGCCACACCCGTTATCCTTCAACATGCAATAACAATAAAGATATGATCTTGTTCAAATATTGATTTATGTTATCTCCAGTTCAGATACTTGAGTGAGTTCTCTCTTCTATAACTAGCAGCAAGTTTGTTGTAGGTTTCGTTATATCTATTGTAAAATTAATTTTCTACACTAATAAATTAAACAAGACAAAATTTCACCAGGTAACAAAAAGGTTATGGGGATTATTTTACTCCTGATACAACACATTACGTTATGTAATATCTTATTAAATTTCACCAACTCATATCGTAGTTTGAAGTTTGTTGGTACATTAGTATTTACTTCTATAGTCCTTTCTCACATATATGGATTGTCAGTTTTAAGTTTTTCAACATTTTATGTCAATTCTTATATATAAGTATTATATGTTGTCATTCCTTGAACAACTAATTCATAGTACTTGAATAAGAATAGGTGGATGGGGTAGGTAGTCTTAGTTACTTCTAAATATTGCAGTTTTTTATGAGTAGGTATCTGGGAAAGATTTAAGGTTTTGGTCAAAATTAAATTCCTAAAATTGGTGTGGTTGAAATGGAGGTTGAGTTATGGTTTGATTTTGATGAATTACATACTTATATTTGATTCTGCATTTTAATATGACATGTCTTTGTAAATATCTGGCAAACATACCAGTTTATAACTCAAATATTTAAAAATAAACCATAAATGTTGACTGATGAAAATTGATGTCTAGGCTACATATGTATTTTTTTTTAAGATATCGAATTTGTCAACAATGTATAACTTTGCTCATTCAATTCAAATTAACATTTTTTTAAACGTTAGTAATTGGAAAGAAGTGTTGACCAAGACAACTATTTATTTATTTATATGTAAAGTATATGTTAAAAATATCTAAAATCATTAAATTGTAATATAAGTTTCTTAATACATTCATTTTATAACTTGATTTTCTGCAGGTGTGTAAGAGGCAAGATGAAGATGAAGATCTTACCTATCAGAATAAAATGTTTTTGAGACTAAAGAGAGAACATGATACATTAGAGAAAAACTATGGGAAACGACTTGGTGACTTGGAGGAAGAACTTGATAAGCTGAAGGCATTACTGGTGCAATCAGAAGTAAGTTATATATATATATATATATATATAGTTTTAAGTATTATACTATCTGGATCGCACTAAGTATGTTTAAGTATAACTTGAGGGTCTTGGAGTTCTGCCTATTGAAATACAACCTCCGTTAGTTTTTTGTTGCCCTACATGACTTTGAGATTGTATCGTTTATAATAGATCTCCATTTGCTTTCTGGACTTTGCCTGGAACCTCACCAGTTAGGAGGATAGATCAAATTCATGTTTGTAAAGTGTTAACATTGAATAATGATTTTTATTGCAAGTAAATTTGAGAGCAAAGGAAGTGTGAAAGCAAGGATGAAAATAATAAATAAAGTAACTCTAAAGAAAAAGGGGGCAATAAGACCGATTCATTCGTAATTGTCACCATTGAATTTAAATCTACGATGAAGACCCATAGCATATGATAATGTGAACCTTTAATTGATTGATTGATTAGTTTGGAGTTTAAGGTTTCATTTAGAGATCAGCCGTGGCACCACAACCTATTACTTATTGTGCAACTAAAGCCCCTCACTCTAGCTTAGCAGATTTGTTCCCTTTGCGAGTTTAAATAATCCACTAACTAGCTCTTAGTTCCCCCGGAATTCGGAATCCAAAAAAAAATTTGTCTTTTATTTGTCAGGACCTCACAATTGAAAATTATATGGTTTGCTGTCTCTTCATATCTCCCGCATAGTCTACACACAGTTTCGCCCTGATAGGTGATATCCTGTGTAAATGCATTCTCAGACCACAGTGTCTCGTTATCAGTCTGAGTTGTCTCCTACTTCAGGTCATTATCATATTCTCAGGAAAATAATGATTTACTATGGTTGTGTCCCTTAATGCTTCCCCATCTTTGCTGGTGTTGTGTGTAAACCCACTTGTTTTTGGCCATCTTGGATCTTATAGAATATTCCTACAGCTGGCTCAGATCTTACAAACTCTGATGCTGCGCCCCGTTTAGCTAGTTTGTCTGCCCGCTCATTCTCCTCAACTTCCTTATGCCCCGGCACCAAGTGTAAAGATACCTGATTTCCTTGGGATAAAGTGTTGAGGATCTCCCGGCATTCCCACACTACCCTAGATTTTATTGTAGTTCCTGCAAGTGCATTAATTGCAGCCTGACTCTCTGTATATATGTGGATACGGTTTTTCTTAGAGTTCAGCTTCAGATTATCCTGTATACAGTCATTTATTTACTGTAATCTCGGCCTGAAAAACGAATGGTTCAACTCATATACCCGGTACCACTACCTACCGTTGTCTTTGAACCGTCGGTATACCATACTAAGTTTACCGTGTTTCCTAGAACTTTATTTTCATCCCAATAGGTTAATGTAACTTCAAAAGGTTTTGAAAACGAGTATCTGGTGTCTATCTTATCGGTACCCATACTTTTTTATGGGTACTTATCGGTACCCATACCATGTTTTAAAACTTGTCCCCCAGTTCTGCCTACTGTCCTTTTTACTGCCAGTATTCGCTTTTTCTGTAGTGCGCGCCTCGTGCAAATTCCAGGTTAGTTTGGTGTCTAATACCACCCCTAGATATTTGACCTCGTTTGTGTTTGGAATTTTTGCCTCTGAAATTTCGTAATCGTTCTATCAGGAGTGATCCTCTTACTTGTAAATGGGATCAGTGTTGCCTTATAAGGATTGACCCTATGTTTTTCCTTGTGACACCATCCTTCTATTAGTGACAGAGATCTTCTCATGAAATCACTGTGTTCTCAAACCTCCCTTGGATAAACACCACCACATTATCCACATATCCTTAGGTGTAGTAGCCCTCCGATGAGAGAAGGTTCAGAAGTGTGTCAACCACCAGACAACAGAGAAGGGGGAAGAGAACTCACCCCCTGCTGACAACCCCTGGTGACCTCAGCCTCCAGCTCCTCTCCCAGTACTTTAGCTACAATCGTCCTCCCATTCAACATATCCCCCACCCACTTGAACACAGTTGTATTAATCCTGTGATACGATAGGGCCCGGACCATCGAATCATGGGAGGCATTGTCAAAAGCTCCCTCAATGTTGAGAACGATACCGAGGGTATATTCACTGTTATTGAGAGTCTCTTCCAGTCTTTGAACTATACTATGAAAGGGCACTCTCGCATCCTTTACTTTACTGGTACTCATGTTGACTTATGTGCAAAGGGACCATAGCCCCCCCCCATATATGTTTCTCTACCTGTTTTTCTAGTTTCTTCAAAATAAATTAAGTTAAACTGATCGGCCTGTAAGCCTTAGCATCAGCATAGGACGTACATCCTGGCTTAGGTATGAATGCTTGAAGTACATACCTGGTGGCTAGACTAACCCGGAAAAGTCTGCACAGGATGGGGTTAATGTATGTTTCCGCTTTCTGTGGTAGAACCGGAAAAATACCATCTGGGCCTGGTGATTTGAATGGGTGAAAAAAAAATAGCCCACCTGATTATATCAATATTAACTATTTGATTAGCGATGTGCCAATTCTCTCTAGTTGAGACTATGCAGGGAATATCTGACTCTCGCTCCCCATCTGTTATCTTGATAACCGAGTCTGGAAATGTCCCCTGTAAATTTACCACTTGGGCCTATAAGACTCTCTATTGGGTATAGTGGGGCTGAGGCAAGTATCTTATGAAGTGTTGCTCCTTGGGTAGTGTAGCGTTTATTTAAGTCCGGTATGCATCTTTATTCCTAAACTACGATTCAAACTAAAGATGTACTTTGGAACACGCCCTAAGGCATTAGCAAGATACAAAGCAACAGCTGATGCGCTTTAGGCACTGCGACGCATGATTTTTATTCTTGTCTGTTCAGTCTACATCTTGGAACACGACTCTGCCACACACATGGTTGTAATCAATTGAAAATAAAAAATAAAAAAGGAAGGCTAAAATGTGAAGTTTTTTTTTAAAGTATTTAAGGCCGTGTGTGTTTAAAAGCATTTAAACCTAAATCTACGTGTGTGCGAGTGCCAAATGTTTTTTCAAAGTTTAAAATAAAACAAAAAGGAAAGGTTTCCTTTCCAAATTTCATATGTGTTAAAATTTCATAGTGCCGTCAGGGCCCATCACACTTGCAGGAATCGCCTTACTCTGCTCCAGGTAATCAAAAGAATTAAATTCATCTTACTAAGATAAATTTTAATTATGAAATTTCTACTTTGAGTTCGCTATCATAAATGCTTTGTATTTTGAATTAGGCTGTAAGATTTTATTTAAGTTTTCTTTTCATTGATTTGCAACGGTAGCGAAAAAGGGGCTATTGCCTGGGAGTACGATTTGGGTGGTACGTGGATCTACTTTGGTAATGTATTACCGGGTCCCGATCGCGTGGTAAAATTAATATAAGTACACTGGGCGAATCTCAACTTAGGCTAGCCATTTTTGACGAGTATTACTACAGACTAATTAACTAAAAATAAGAGAATAACACTAATACCAATATTAATATTAAGTACACTGTATTGCAACAACATGTCGGTCTATACTAGGGCCTAACGTAGCCGCGTATAGTTCGACTAATAATTGTACGATAACCCAAAAACGCGATGCGCCCAGATATAAACCCTAGGGCCGTACCGGCCCTATTCCTTTGGGTTTAGCAAGGCATGATAGTAATTTACGGCACTATAATAAATTTAAGAAGAACACTGTGAGACGTCTTGAGTCACCGCTGTGTCAAGCACTACTCTGGTTATCAGCTCGCCGGGCGGATATGTCCAGATTCACGAAGGGGAGGGGGAGTGGTAAGTAATCACCACAGTCACCCCCTCTAGCCAAAAAACCAAAACAAAAAAGGGGACGCTGTGCGCGTGACGGGAGTGAAGGTATAGGGATGGGACAAGGTATAAAGTTAGTTAGTGTTAGGTGACATTGTCGTAGTGGTCAGCTCGTCAACAAAAAATTAACATTGCCCACTTGTAGGGTTAAATCTTTCATTAAACAATTGTTTGTGGATTTCTTTTGTAAGAACAATCGGATGGATTGTGATAAAGTATATAAAGATAGGAAAGGACTTATATATATATACATATATATATATATATATATATATGTATTTCTATGTTTCTTTTCAGGGGGCCTGTATTATCATGGGCACCGACTCCATGGGGCACAAGGGGCTCGAGCTCCCCCAATGTTGTGAGAAGAGGGGCTCAGCCCCCCCCCCCAATGTTCAGAAAGGCGGGCTCAGCCCCCTTCCCAAAAAAGTACCATTCAAACCATAAACAAACTATTAAAAACTGTAAACAAACTTTCATATCTATATTTTGTTTAATAAAAATGATTTATTCACTTGCACGAATGAATACATAATCTACTGCCTTTGTAATGTAATGAAGTTTTGTTGTGGAAAACAATCGTCAAGAATCTTTGGGGGAGTCAGGGAATATTCAGTTTGTGCGTAAACGCACCATCACTGGCAACACTGGTAGCTAGAACCGGGATTACGTGGTTCGCCGCTGGCGGCACTAAGTTAGGGAGGGGAGTGCAGGGCGGGCGCACTCAGTTCGTCATGTCACCGTATGTATTTTTGTAGCTTGATTTTCACTGTGCTGTACCTAACATTAATAATATTATAAGTGATGTTGTGATTGTTGTGAATGATATTATTGATATTATGTGTGGTTTGTATTAGTTAACGAAATGGACAGATTTATTGTAAAAAAAACCACGTTTGGAAGATGTACCTAGAGCTCCGTCGCCTAAACCCTGCACTTCGTATGATTGCTAAGGTAACGTACCGGTACCTAGAGCTATAAATCAAGCTAGTCAGGTACCTAAAAGTAATGGAAAGTTTCAAAAATCAAGGGAGTCCAGTTTTACCTGGATTGAATATGATGCTGCAGTTGAACGGGTTTATTGTAAAACCTGAAAATAGGCCAAGGTTAAATCTTTATTGAGTTTTAGCACGAAAAAAGAAGATGTTTTTACTTCAGTTGACTTTTTCAACTGGAAAAAGGCGCTAGAAAAGTTTCTATCTCACGAACGTTCAAATACACATAAAGAAAGGTTACGTAAACTAGCTTCCGTATCAGCTGAAACAGTGGCCTCAAAACTAAATGTCAAATCAAATCCGAAATGGTAAGAGCCCAGACTTGCCTGATGGCTATCTTTACCTCTTTGAGGTTCTTGTGCCGCCAAGGGTTGGCAATAAGAGGGTACGATGCAATTAATTCTAACTTTCGTCAATTACTAGAGCTGAGAAAAAATGACCTTCCTGTTTTGAGCGTGTGGATGGGTCGTACAGGATACAAATTCTTTTCACATGATATTCTAAATGAAGTAATAAATTTGTTGAGTGATAGTGTTTCGAGAAAGGTCGTGCAGGAGAATAAAAAATGTGGCGAATGTCTCTGCTACCAACGGAGGCGAACATCTGCCCTGGTTATTCGATTGGTCCAGACATTCGAACCGCTTAAGGTTCCAGAAAGGAGGGTTTGGAATAACATGTTAGGACTTGCCCAGTAAATATATTGGATCGTTAATTAACCCTTAGTCTCAAACCCAACTAATCACTATGTTCACAGCCAGCTTATGATGAGGTATAATGTACTAATTAAACTAACTAATTAAATATTATAATTACTTAACTTATCAATTAGAACTTACGGTTAGGGACAGGCGTGATGGGAGAATTACGTTAACCCTTTAGGTCATAATAATTCCATCTCAATTTTAGTCGGATGACCTACTAATGACTAAAACACCCGGGGGTCGATCAGACCCCGCAATTAAGGGTTTAGGTAGCCATTTAGGTTTATTACTAACAGGTTAAATTGTAAGAACGCGCAATTTACGTCCGCTGACTTTGGCGCACTGTGAACGACTGGGGTGTGCGCGTATCGCATATCTATGCCGTGATCCCCGAATACCCGTGGAATTACCACAAAAAAGTGAATATTATTCTATTGTGGTAGACGAAACATGTGACATTTCAGTTCTCGAACAAGTAACATTTTGCATTAGGACCGTACATGAAAATTTTGACATATCTGAAGATTTTATTGGACTTTATGAAACAAAAAATACCGAAGCAAACACTTTATTTCAAATTGTGAGAGACATTCTGTTGAGGTTAGATTTATCATTAGAAAATCTTCGAGGTCAGTATTATGATGGTGCCTCCCAAATGTCTGGAAAATTAAATCTACTGCAGAAACTTATCAAAGATTTGCAGCCGAGAGCGACGTTTGTCCACTGCACAGCTCACTCAATCAACTTGGCAGTAGAAGACAGTTTACGCCTTTTGCCGGCAATGAGAGATATTATGAATCTCTCCAAAGACTTGATCAACACAGTTAGAGAGTCACCGAAACGGCTGAACCTTTTTGAAGAGGTCCAATTTGAAAGTGGTAAATCTACAACTGGCCTTCGTCCACTGTGCCCGACAAGATGGACTATGAGGGCATCTAGTATAAAACAAGTTATAAGTAATTATGATTTACTTGTTGAGTTTTTTGAGAGGTTTTCCACCGAAGAATCCAGTGATGGGGCATCAAAGTGTGTGGGATATGCTGAAAAAATGCAGCAATTTCAGACATATTTTTTCATCTCCTTGTACTACCACGTCATGGCTTCTGTAGAAGATATCAACACGAAGATCCAGTGTCCTCACGTAGGTGCCACTGAAGTTGAAATTAGTCTGGAAAATCTGGCAACCATACTTGACAAGAAGCGTTTAGAATTTTTTAAATTCTGGGCAGAAACGTTACAAAGAAACCTTCTGTAGTTAATGAGCCTACATTGCTTCGTAAAAAGCGTGTACCAAAGAAACTAGATAGTCTAGATACACCAAGAGCAAGTGAACAGCACGCTTTTCTCGCTTGTAAAGACTACTTTTTACAGGTATACAATGAAACTGTAGACGTTGTAAACAACTGTGTAAAAGAAAGATACAATAACACTGAATTACAGCAGCTATTATTAGTTGAAAAGGAATGTGTTTCAGCTGTAAGAGACAATAACTCAAAACTGGAGAAGACTAAAGCATTTTTTAAAGATGACGTGGACACTGAGAGACTTGCTTTACATTTATCTATGCTCGGGGACATAGCCACTCAAAAACAAGTGCCAGTTACATCTTTATACGAAATGAGGAAATTTTTACAATCAGACAGTAGTGTGCATAGTTTACTAACTGAAGCTACCAAATGTATAAAACTACTTCGCACTGTTCCTGTGTCTACTTCTACAGCGGAGAGATCTTTTAGTGCGCTTCGTCGTCTCAAGAGCTAACTCAGGATGACGCTGACTCAGAGGCGTCTAAATAGTATTGCAGTTCTCAACGCACATCAAGAAATACTAGACGACCTTGACCTGAGACTGCTGGTCAATGATTTTGTGAAACGAAATGCAGTACGTCGCTCAATGTTTGTCTGTACTGATTCCGAATTTATTGTTTTTGAAAATTCATTGAACTAATGTAAAGACAGCTTTTTATGTTTACAAAACTCTATACCATATAGTCATGTACCATTTTTACTTTTTTGCCATTTATAATTTTCATAATTTTGTACGAGTAAAAGAATTTAATTAGTTGTTAGGTCTCTAGACTTATTATATTTATTCTTACATTTGCTGTACTAATCTGTTATGTAATACAACCATTGAAGGATGTCGAAGTTCATGGAAGTTATAAGGACGACATTTATTTAAAATGTACTAAACTATTGATTTTATTCAATAAACTTTTCTTAGATATGTTCTAAAAATGTTATTTTAAATACTACCCTTTTGAACTTTGAAAGTTATCGTTTTAGGCTGTGCATTCTACATTCTCGCAATTTTAAAATCTTGACTTAACAAGTCAAGATTACCCCCCCCCCATCAATCACTTTTAGGCCCCCCCAATAATTTTTAAAAGTCGGTGCCAATGTCTATTCTAATTCTATGATTAAATTTGGTATGTTTAATTATAGGAAGTATATTATTATTTAAATGTTTGTCTTTCAGGCAAAAAGAAATACCAGGATATTAAAATATGTATATTTTAAAGAGATCCATATTTTGTTTGAGATGATAAAAGTACACTTTCCTAGATCTAACGATCCCGAAAATTGAAAATACTTAGTGTATTGTTCTTTTATTTACTATAACCAGGGAGAGTGAAAGCTTACAATGTCCTGTATTGTTTGTATCACACATAGGTACGATACTTTAAGATAAATCATACTAGTACAACAATGTTAATCGGATAACATTAATTTACAAATGCCCTATAAAATTATGATTTATGTAATATTATATTTAAAAAAAGTTAAAATCATATTCTTATATATCATACCCCGCTTTCCCCAAACATACGGGAGATTTCCAGGACGTGTGGGAAAATATAGGAAAATGTATGGGGATTTTTAAATTCCAGTCGGCTGGTCACTCTCCAACTTTAACTTAGGGTTCCTATTTGTGCTTTGATCTTAGAAAGAATATTCTCTCTTGGGAACTGAGTGATGCAACTCTGATGTTAAAACCATTTATGATTAGAGAGAGAAACGCTGTATTTATGTCTGATAAGTCTAGGAGTTGTGATACACATTCTGCTTTGATGTAGTTAGGTGTAAGGATCCTAATATGTGTTTTTCATTGCCAAGGATCTTAACAGACCGAGTTTATGGACCAGCCACCTAACTGTGCTTGGGAAGCAAGTAGATGTTGGTTTAATAGAGTTCGTAACCCATAACTGGTACAGTTGGACTGAGTCAATAATTTTTCATGAATACATGATGATACTAGTCAGTAGTAACTTGAGGTGACAACCATATAATGGGGTACTGAAACTCGTTTTTATGTCCAGGAGGGGGGGGGGGCTGAATCATGTATTTTGGCTTCTCTAAATTTGAAACTTGTTTTAGTTCTACTGATTAAACTTGGCTTTCCTGATTATAGACTGTGTGATTCTTCATTTCATAAACAAAGTGTCTGGTCTAAAAACCTATGAATAGTCAGAATTCAAACGCCAAATCCGAGTTTAATAGTAGTGTAAAGTAGCTTTGTCAATTTCATCTGAAGAGTCACTAAACGGTTGTGGGATATTAAAGACTAAGGAGGTAGCTTCTCTAACCCTTCTTATGCCAGTTAAATTTCTGGAATATGGAGAAAGAAAAAAGGCTTATTAAAGTTTCCCCATTCCTAATTATCAAATTCATTATTGTCAGAGCATATCCATTAGGACAGAATGGTACTTTTTTTAGTAGAGACAAACAGCAAAACTTGTCTACTGACTATGACTTCATTTTTTTTATCAAGTCCAGGTGTCAATCAGTGGAACTCTGCCGATCTTTTAATTACTCACTTGAAGCAATTTGCTCCATATTACATTTGAGGAAATTGAATATTTCTTTCAGTAATCAAAAAACTTATGAATATTTTGTTTAAGTTGTTGAATGATTGTTAATAAATTATATTAAGTACAACTGTCTTTCTGTATACATTTGGTGTTGTCCTGTGTTTTGTATATCTTTTAATATATAATTATAATATCACATCTTTAATATTAAATATCTTTTCTTTATTACATTATCTACACAATTCAATTTGTTGTAGGTAATTGCACAAGAAAGTGTAAAAATTTTAGAGCACCAAGAGAAACTTGAAAAACCAAAGACAGTAGATGTAGAGCATATAGAGCTGCAAAAGGAACTTGAAAAACTTAGGACGGTAGAGTTGGAACATTTAAAGCTACAAGAACTAGATAAATTGAGAGCAGTAGAACATGAAAAATTGCAAGCGGATATGCAAAAATTGAAGAAAGAAAATCAAGATCAACAAGAAGAACTTGAATGGCTGAGATCAATACTACAGCATCAAAAGGTAAGTAATATGTTTCTTGTAAAGAATTACCAATATACTTTTAATTAATCTTCTATACATAAACGATTGATAGGAATTTAAAAATATATGAAAATATATCTATAAGTTTAGTCAGGAAGAGAATTTAAATTTTAAAACTAATCGATATGATTGTTCATATGTCCTAAATTTAATTTAATGTATTCCTTGTTTTAAAAATTTTAATATTTACATATCTGTAAACTTTAAAATATTCTTTTACCAGTAAAGGTATTGGTCTGTTTAGGGACAAAGTGATTGTATTATTCTAATATGTAAAGGATTATAGATCTCTCCAATATAATCTACTCAGCAAAGAATAGTGGGTATGTTGGTAACAGTTGGTTAGATTGAATGAATCGCTATCAGTTTACCTTATATTCAACGAAGAATGAACACTTCCTCAAAAAAGGAAAACATAAAATATAAATCTTGTCCACTGAATAGGTATTGAGATATGAATAATGAACCATCAATTTTGGCGAGATGTAAACCAAAATGTTTGTTTTTGGTCTTTATGGATTTCATTTTAGATACAGTTTAATCCTTTTAGGGACATTATTGTCAAATCCACTTTTTTTTTAGTCAGCGATCCTCAAATTTGGTTTTCTAATAAAAATATAAAAACAAAATTTGTAACTAAATAAAATAACAAAATTTTCTTTATACTATATATGTATGAGTACTTACACTGCACAAAATAAACATAGTGCTTTCTCATGCCATGTTTTGTATTGAGGGGAGATACAGGCTTACCTTGGAAAGTGGTAGTAGTAAAAACCCAAGGACCACTTTCCAAGGTAAGCATGTGTTTCCTATCCATATAAAATGTAAACATAATAGGCTATGTGTCCTATTAAACTCTAACTTAATTTGTAAGTCTAATGGTTTAAATTCAGTTTCTTAACAAAAGTCCATATTTATTGTTGTAGATGTTGACTAATGTTATCATTATGTCCATAAAGATGAGTTCAATAAATTAAGTAGGATTTACAATACAAGGTTGTCACACTAAAGAATCTACCGACGACAGTATATAGGCCTTACTACAAATAACCTAAACAAATTATATAACCAAATTGTTACATATACCTATGTAATAACCTATTGTACAATATACAGCTACCCATAGTATCAATACTTTTGATGACTGTTTAACCACAAAAACATTTAAATCACTCCCTCGCATCGATTGTAAGGATTGGAACTACCACATCGGTGGGTTTCAAGACCAAATCTAGTCGACATAATCTTTAATAATGAAGTATTGTTCATTAATGTCGTTTTTTAGATACACTTACATGTAATTTATGAAATATAACAGTATAATTTGTAACAGACTTTAAAAAATAAACATACCTGGTAGTGTCTACCATTTTAAAAGTAAATATTGTTTCTCTATAAATCTTTTCTTTTCATTTTCAGTCTTAAAACATGAAATATTTATATAAATGAATTTATTATTTATATATTCATTATTATTAATTTTATATACTAAAATATCTTCATTAAAATTTATTGCTTTTTTTCTGATATTCTGCTTTGAAAACCTTCCTTAGAGTGTAATGCCGTATTTATTGTTATGGTAATAAATAGCCGGATATTAATAATTTAGCTTTGGTAAGAACTTCATTTGCCAAATGATTGAAAATTCAGAGTGACATTTTGTAAAAGCTCTTTAAGATATCAATTAGATTTCATTTTGTTATAAATTTTACTTAGACAAAATATTTAATAATATTGACCCCCTAACTTCAAATACAATACCCTAAAATAAATTGAAAGTAAAACATTTTCTCAATTTATTATAAAAGTATAAATAGGAATATTTGACGTGACGAGAAGACAATTTTGCCAAAAGAGTAATAGAAACATTTGCCCATGGAGATTTCCTTTGGAAAATCTTGAACATTGGTAACTTACAGCTTTGATTACTGTAAGTTATTTATGTTATACTTTTAAATAATAAAATTACAACAGGTTTATAATATAATAGATGCAATACAAACTTAACCTTTAACTTAAAAATAGAGAGAAAATTAACTTTGTAAAATTAAATCCAAAGATTATTCACAATTCGATAGTAATAATTGTGAGCAGTGAATTTAGATATTTAGCTTTTGTTTAAATGTTATTTAAAAAATTTCTCTGACTATGTCCAAACAAATTCTTTGTTGTGTTACTAGGAAGGGTCTTGTTAACTCTTATCTACTGCAACGATCTTAGGAAAATCAAGAGGACAATATAAATTAAGGTAGATAATAGGGTAAATAATATCTCAATGACAAAACTGATAAATTTGTCACAAACGCATTACTTAAAAGATATGGATTTAATTATATAGAAAATTTTTCTTTAAAAAACTAGAAGTTTGAGCAATGAGTTTATTGTTACTAGTGGGCTCGACTGCCTCTGCATGGATTTAGTATACTACCTTTCTTACTTTTACAAATGATGTCTTGACATTTTATATGTTGATAATGTTGTTAAAAATCATATTCAATTGAAGAAAACTGTATTATTTAATAAATATTTATTTTCATATTTTGCAGTTTTATATATCACAAACTTTTCCCCGGAATCCATATTTGTTGTTTAGTAGGAATGTAAACGTACTTAATTTAGCATTTTGCCAAGTAAAGTAGCCCCGATTGAATTGGGTGGCAAGGGCACCGCGGATACTGAAAATTGCGGATAACCCGAAAAAAGACTAAAAATGAGGTGAAAACATGAAAAAAATATTTCAGCATAAAAACTATGTTTTATCGTACAAAAAACATGATATGTAAAACTTTTAAAATATGTACAGTACAGCAGAAACCTTTGCTCTACATCTAAATCACTAAAATAAAGAACAGCAAACAAAAAACAATATATGTACTGTACTGTTAACAAAAAAGTTACGCCTTTTTAAGAAAATCAGTCACTCGCTTTTGCTTCTTGCTTTGGAAACACCTTTTCTTTATTCTAGATTGTACTTTCCTTAACATAAGATTTTCTGCCAGTTGTGTGACATCATCTTGTTCCTCTAAATATTGAAGCAATCCGTCTACGTGCTGCAAAGCAGTTTCGTGTGTCATCCTCGCAGGCGCCTCATCTTCTGAGCTTACACTTTGTTCTTCGTTCTCGTTCAATCCCATTGCTTTGTTCGTTATCTCTACGTCAGTCAGTCGTTGAAACCCCGGCACACTTGCGTCACATTCCAGCCACTCTTCTATGTTCTCTTGGTCGACATTCTCACCTCCCGGAACGGATATCAATAGGTCAACAAGTGTAGCGGTCGGCATGACTTCATTTTCTTCTTCACAAATGGTTTGGTTGACATTTGTTTCGATAATCAGAAAGAGTTTTCTCCATGATTTAACAAGGATTGAGGGTTTGGCGTAATCCCATGCAGAAGCAATATCGTAAATGCTATCCAAAATTGTATAATTTTTCCAAAATTCTTTGAGATCGCAGCCTTCTTTGATTTTTGACAGTAACATTTTTGTTCTATATGTTCTCTTCATGGTTGCAATGACACCCTGGTCCATAGGTTGTATTAGCGCAATAACATTTGGGGACAAAAACTGTGCGAAAATTTGCCCGTCAGAAGATTTAAACCTACTTGTAGCTGGGTGTGAAGGCACGTTGTCAGTTATCAAAACAGCCTTCTTTGGCAAATTTTTTGAGTCAAGATGTTTACGTACTTGAGGCACAAAAATCTTTTCAAACCATTCTTGAAAAATCTGCTGGTTAATCCAACTTTTCTTGTTTGGTTGACATAATCAACTGGTAAATTTTCTGCTCTTGTCCCCTTAAAAGACGTCGGTTTCTTAGATTTACCAATTACAAGAAGCCTTAGTTTGTGCCTATGCGCAGCGTTGCTGCATGGCAAGATTGTAATTCTTTCTTTGGTACTTTTGTGACCTGCCGCTTTATGTTCACTTTCAAATGCTAAAGTGCGAGTGGGAAGACACTTCCAAAAAAGCCCTGATTCATGAGCGTTATAAATTTGTTCATATGACAGATCTTCAGACAACACAAACTCTTCAAAATCACATTGAAAATCATCAGCTGCTTGTTGATCACCATCAGCTTCTCTCCGTGTAGACCGATCTCTCTAATTCCATGACGTTTCTTAAAACGATGTAACCAACCGGACGACGCATCAAAATTTCCTTCCAGGCCTAACAAATCAAATAGATTTTTGCTTTAGCTGCAATGGTAGGACCAGGCACGGGGGTGCCCTCACTTCGCACCTGAGCTAACCATTCCGTTAATGCTGAATCAAGTTCATTATAGGTGGATTTCTTCAATGATTTTCTTTTTTTCATCCCAGAAGCACTGTCCGACACTGATGCAAAGGCCAACAGTTTGTATTTTTGCTTTAAAATGTCTCGCACTGTTGTTTCCCCGATCCCATACTTCAAACACATCTGCTTCCTTGAAGCGCCATTTTAATTTTAGAAATCATTTCAAATTTTTGTGCAATGGTTAACACAACTTTCTTTCGTTTTTCAGCCATTATTAATTTCAGGAACTAACGAAACATTTTGCAGATAATCGGGGCTCTACTGTAAAATCTAAACTTTTCTATAAACACTTGTTACTCAGTAAATTCATAAAGCATAAGTATATAAGCACATTTATAGTGACATGTAATTATAACACTTGTAATATAACTTTAGCATAAAACCATGATGATGGATACAGTAGACTGAGTAGAGCATGGAATGTTATATTTTACTAAATTTTGTTTCCTTTTAAAATAGTTGCATTTTCTGTTTACAGTAAACCATTTGGAGAATTCACAGACATACAAGTAAATAGTAAACCATCAATATTTCAGATTATATTTATGATATTATTGACAATATCTTCATGGCCATCAAGGTGTTGGAAGACAATCTTGACAAGACCTTCTAAGCTTACTTTCACCTAAAGTTGTGATTTCCCGCTGTCCCGTATAACTGGTAGCCACTTTTATATTTGTTTTATATTAGGGAAATTTGGAAAAGTGTTAATATTGTAGGTAAATATTAAGAATGTATAATTATGTCAAACTTTAAATTTACTTTTTTTCTTCTAACTTAAGCCTCTTCTACAAAAATAAATGAACTTGTATTGTATAAAAGCAAAATTTACCTTGAAAATCATCCTAAATTACAGCCAATTATGTACTGTATATATATACTGTAATTATATATACTGTATATCTGTTGAATTTTTCATATCTCTTTGTAATTGTTAAAAAGAAACCAGATGTTTGTTGTAAGTATTTATTAAGATTATAAAAAAGTGTTTGTGCTTTAATAAAAATAATCAATAGTAATTCTGCTGTACAAGTTTCTTTTATCCATTTTCTCTTAATAGTAAAAGTGAAATCAGAACAGGTTAAGGTTCAAGGTGGAAAGTGGAAAAAAGAAAAGTAAAAAATAGTTAGTGCAGTGCATTATAAAAGTAAAATCAGAAAAACGTAATAAGATAATAGGGTATGGTTTCTAACACAGAACTAATAGAAAAGCTTGTAGATTCTAAATCTTTCAAATTTTGGAAATTTCAGACAATAGTAATATTTAAGTCTATAAACAATTTATTTAAATACTATAACTTAAATAGGATTTAGCTAAACAATTTACACCTTCATAGTATTTAATAGTCAAAGAGTACTTGTAATATTTTAAAATCCTGCTATATTATAGAAACCAAATTTAAAACCTAGTACTGGATGTGAACTTATGTGTACAATTTTACACAAACCATTCTTTATATACTAGACTTTAATGATTTTCAGTTCCACATGAATTTTCATACCAGACAGGTTAACCTGGACAAAATGTGACACTTCATTTACACATCTCATAAACATTT
Organism: Aphrophora alni; assembly: GCA_963513935.1. Taxonomy (NCBI): domain Eukaryota; kingdom Metazoa; phylum Arthropoda; class Insecta; order Hemiptera; family Aphrophoridae; genus Aphrophora; species Aphrophora alni. Next base: position 45,744,756 of record OY740778.1, on the reverse strand, counting down.
TTCAAAAGCATTGATATACACAAAAACTATTCCGAAAGTAAGTTGTGTTTCTGTCTGCCGGGCGGAGATATGGGGGTAATAGATATGGGGGCACAGCCTGGTTCAATATAAATGAGGTAGTGGTAGTGGGAAGGTGGTTCAGCTTGTTTTCGTACTAATGATGTTGTTAAAAATTCTGCTACCATTGTGAAATACATGCTGTTATTCATTTTCTGTGGGCTAAGAATTGTACAGCAGTAAACATTCATTTTGAAATTTGTGCAGTGTATGGAAAGAACATTACCGTAACACGGTGTTGGTTTACACTGAAATTATGAGATTTAAAACAAATTTAATTAGATCTAGAAATTTTGTGCAAGATTTTTCTGTATGTTTGAAATTAATCTTGGATATTTTTTTCAATTTTTATTGTTGAAGTATCCTCATAGGGTAAGGATACTTCACACCACTGTTAAGAATCAGTGTTTGGAATAGTATTAAGGCTTGGTGGTGAAAAGATAGACAGTGATGTGTTTGAATTGCACCAACTAGATTTACATTGACTTGTTAAAAATACTACCTCCCCTACACTAAGAAATGTTTATCCATTTTGCTTATATTCGGTAGTGCCTTTTCTCAATTATAATAAATTTAAATTGTTTTCAGTTTATCTAAGTAATAAATTATCCTTAAAAAATAATAATAAAATTACTATATAACCCAAAAGAGAAATAAATTTAAAAAACAATAATTATTGGTTTAGTTATTATTCCTAATTTAAAAAAAATTATTTACTTAACATTTGTGCTTCAACATATACACCCAAATTAGTTCTACAATCTACATATCGTTTTGTGATAACTGTTTTCTGATTTTTATTTATTTGACTTTCATCTTTGATTGCTTTAAGATCACTTTTTAGTGCATCTGCTGTCCAGTTTTGTTTCTGTGTTTTTTGTTGGTAATTTGTCGGCATCTTAGAGGAACAAAAAAATGTTATATCTTTTGTCTGTAAAAGGGTAAGGGGAAAATCTATGCAAGGTGGCAATGTGCGCAAAATTACTTTAACATACATTTACAACCAAACAGTGTTTTAATTTTAAAATAAACAGATTAACCTAGATAATGTTAGTACTAAAATAAATAAAAATAACTGTACTACTCAAAATGGCTCACTAAACCCTACACTCAACTATCACACTAGTTTTAAACAGCAAAAGTTATAGCCAAAAGCAAAAAACTATGTTCCATTACACAACACTAAACCTACTGAAGGAATAGCCTTTCTCCAATTAGTTGCCATAATCGCCCTGACATAGCAGCACTATCCAGTGCCTCTACAACCACATGATTATCGAAGAATTGAAATGCATGAAATTGCCTGCTGCATGAAATTCCCCCTCTCCCCTAACTTAAAAAAGTTGTAAATATTTTATAAATTAACCTAACTTTATTATATATCGTTTTTATCAGAAAACTATGAAGAATAGAAATTAGACATAGAAGAAAATAAATGTTTTGTTATTTTGTTTGCTATTTTTAAGTACTAAATTTTTAATAAATGTTGATAAAAACAAAATCAATTTATAAAATGTTTATATGAAAAAAGTATTTTTACAAAATTAGCTAAATAGTTAGGCCTAATTTGAAAAAAATACAGATATAGAAAAGTATTTGTACTTTATTTAACCTTACATCAACAAAATATCAAGAAAATATTCACATTAAAACTTGAATAAAATAGCTGAAAACTTATTTCAATCTATTGAAATACATATACAGAAGTTGTAGACTATAGTTGTGAAAAGATATCTGTAAAAATATTTATAAAACATTTCCAATACATTAGCAGAAAAAGTCTGTGAGAGGATAAAGTTGTCGAGGTAGTCACTGTGGATGTAGATGGTGGAATACGTAATTGTACATTCAACAGACGTGCCAAAATCAGGATAATAACAAAGTTTATCAACTAACCAACCGCGAATTCATGCTGTCTTTTATACTGTGGATTTTGTGTCGAACAGAAATCAAGCATTGAAGATGGCCATATGAAAGAAGTTAACTATTTTACACCAGTTATAGAGGGTCAAGAACAAATTACATGATAAATACTCTTCTCCTTGTTATCGACCCCACTCATAAAGGTGTTGTATTGATGAATTACAAACGGTTTGGGTTTGACACCACCATATTTATTACGTACACTAATGTTTTTTGCGCGACAAGCTGTGGTAACTAGGTACACTGGCTTCTTAATTTTTTCTCTCCTTGTATTTCAGGAGAAGTATTTCACCTCTTCTGTAATACAAGGAATCCCCCGCAGTTAGTTTGGCTTGGACAATGTTTTTAGGTAACCGTTTGCTGATTGTGTTTATCATTTCTGTCCAATAGGTATTGTTCTATAACAAAAAGGAACAAAGAGTTAGTAGTTATTGGTAAACAGGTGGTAAACCTTTTCCCAAACAGTCTGTTTTTGTCATCGGTTCCTTCACTACTTTTTGTGTGAAGGGGTCGGTATCATTGGCCAAGAAGTAAGAAATCGCAGAATCGCAAATCTCAAACTTTTTTATCCCAAAATGAGCATGTCTCTTATTTTACATGTATTGGATAAAAGAACGATTTTTCATGCCGATCGTACTTTCATCAATACGATGAAAAAACAAAATACTTCTTTAATGAATAATTCATCATGTCAACAAAGGCCACGACTTTCTCCCAAGTGCCATGCCCTGGTTTATTCTATTTTGAACCTTTGATGGATGATAAATGAAACATTGACATAATCAGTTAAAAGATTTAACAAATTAGGATAAAAAGGGATATTTTGCAATCGGCTACTTGACCAATAGAATCCAATGTTATCGGATTTGAACTAATAGGTGTATATCTATACTCTACATTTTTTACTGTAAATTTAGAGGCTATATCCTGCTCTCTGCTCTCGTTCAGTTGATTACCCATGGAGTCAACTTTGTTTTTTGTTTGTGTTTATCTTACTCTATATGAAAACGTAGGTCATCGAGTTCATGTTGTATTAGGAGCAGATGTCCAGCTATACCAGTATTGTATTTGATGGTCCAGCTAGACCAGTATCAATTTGTGCTAATTTTCTGGAAGTTCAGATTCAAACCCGAGGTAATCTTCATTATCTGAACTTTCCAAATCAGCAATTTGGGCGACATCTACCTCAAAAGAATCATCAGAATAATCGGACAGACTTGTTTCAGAATCACTGCCATCAGGTAAATCATCTTCAAAAGTAAGGCTCTCATATCATGAGAAGTCATAATTCCTCCCCTCCAAACTCTCATAATTTGACAACTCAGGGTCCAATGCGATATCCCTGAGGTTGTCAGATCCATCCCTCACTAAGTTATCTCTCAATGCTATAATAATAGTACAGTTTATAATAAATTAAATTCTTTAAAAAAGTTTAGTACTTTGGCTAGGCCTGTATCATATAGAATTAAAATAATAATATTCACTCAAAAAATACATTCTAGAAACACTACACACATGTTTATAACTTGTATAAACAAATTATAATAGATAAATTACTCTAAATAACAAAATAAGTTCTCAATAATAGAAATAAATTGAGAAAAACCACTGTACACTCACAAGCAAAATGGCTAAGAACAACAAAGTGAGACCTTTTCGACAAGTTTTTTTCATTCATAAAGTATGATTTTCTATTATAAACTGCCAAAGCAATATTAGGGCTATAATGTAGTGCAATATACCAACTTATAGATCAAGATTTCCTCTTTGCAGTAGTATAAAGATCGTCAGAAAAAAATCAAAATAAAAGAGTTTGTTTATATCTTCAAAGTTTGTTAGGCACCACTTTATACAAACAGGAATAGTACCTTTTTGGAACAATTGGTTCAATGTTTATATTTCTTAAACTAGAGCTATGATAATTTTGAATACGCAGTGCGAAAGAGGAAGATAAATACTATAATATATTGTCAACTTGTGGTATTTGAAGGAGTATTAACATTTACAAAAACTATATGAACAAGGAGATAATATATTCTTGTTTTGGGACATTCCATGACATGCTATAGTCTAGCGGAAAAACATAAAACTTTATCGAATTCTTGAATTTTTATACTTTGTAATAAGATTTTGGTTACATGATTATGAAAGATTGAATCATTACCTTTACACTGATAAATCACAGATTGTGATACAATAATATTTAGTAGGCTAAAAGTTTAATTGAAATGTCATTTTTAGGCTGTAAAACCATTTTGAAATTCATCATTTTGTTTAATATTTATAGATTAAAAACTATAATAGTTAGAGAGATTTGGAAAGCACAGATCGATAGATGAAGAAACATTTTATAAAACAGTGTTCTTGTAGATTTGTTGGACGGAAATATGGATTTGTTAAAATTAGAAATGACAAAAATTTGTTTTTCACAATTGCGCAGTTGTTTGCTAATGAAATACACTGACTTTACCAATCAAATAAATAAATATTATAAAACAAACGCTTAAAATTTCAAATATTTTAATAATATAAATGAGCTCAATTGTTTCGCCTTGCGGCAACAGTTGCCCGATGATGCCCCAAGGCGAAACAATTGTAGCTCATTTATATTATTAAAATATTTGAAACTTTAAGCGTTTGTTTTATTTTATCCTTGAATATGGAGTTTCAACAAGAAATATCTGCTATTACATTAAAGTTAAATAAATATTATTTATGATTTTTTATTTATTGATTTTAACGCTTATACTTTTTACCAGCTAGTATTGAAAATACAATAATATTTCCAGTAAAAAATATACACCTAGACTGGGAATTAAACCCAGGACCTTTGGCTTTACCCACCAATGCTATCCTCAGCAATAAAGTAAAGTCGAGTGAGGTGTGTACGCCCTATGTTGGGAAGTGACTAAGGATAGCTCAGTTGGTAAAGCATTGGCATGCAAAGCCAAAGGTCCTGGGTTCAATTCCCAGTCTAGGCCTTATATATTTTCACTTGAAATAATATTGTATTATTTATAACATTTTGTTTTTATTTTATTGTTTTTTTACATGATTATGAATGTTTGGAACATTAGCTTTACAACAGTATAAAATTTATTGTGGTAGGATTATTCTTAGCAAGCGAAAATGTTGAATTGCAAAAACCGTGTTTTTGTGTTGATTACCAATACCGCACATCGCTCATCGACATTTTGGTGTCGAAGAGATGGTTTGAGGGTTAAAATCAGCAGTCCAAGTTTTATCAATTTTTCTTGATGTTGTTGTTTAAATAAACTGAAAACAAAATCTGCTAGTTTTTAAATAGAGTGGTTTAAGATTTTTTTTTAGATAGAATCATCTTGGCCTCACTTTACCCTGTTGCTTCTGTTCTGTATTTTAATGTTCTTTGGTTACCATTCATACTTAAGTGACATAAAATAAATCCTTTAACTTCCTCTCTGATATCTTTTCACCTAAGGCTATCTTCATGGTTTAGTCCCTGTGTTAAAAGAACAAAATAAAATATCTTGAAGTGAAAATTGCCTTATGAATGAGATGGACTAGGGAATATTTTATTTTATATAATTCAAGTTTTCTAGTAGGAATGGGCATTGTTCTAATTTTCTATTTTACCACAGTTCTGTAGGGTGAGTGTCCATAGTGTCATTTTTCTGTAAGGTAACCATAGCCTATGGCATTGCTTGCAGTCATATTATTATTTTGTATTCTTCATTTCCAAGTAGTTTGTTTTTAATCTCCTAAATATCCATAAAGATTTTTATTTATTTATTTTTAAATCTTTACATAGTGAATTTAATTGTGGTCCTCAGTTATATATTATTTTAACTGTAGTTGTGAATGCAGAGAGTTTTTAACATAAAAATAGGCCGTGAGGCGAGTGATGAAACTGTCTTGGCGATGCACAGTGGCAAAGAGAAAGTTTGCGCATGCGTGGCAACAACCTCCTCAGTTAGTTTATGTCTCCGTGCGTGGTGTTTGTCTTTCTCCCCACCTACCAATTCCCTTCCTACGCGCATTGAGAGTTTCATTACTCGCCTCACGGCCTATAACATGGTTAATATTATTAATATACAAAAATATTATTAATAATATTATACAAAGCTCTGCATTACATATGTTAATTTGACTTACATAATTTTAGCATATTATATGCAAATTTTGTTCATTTACAATGGGTAAATTACATCTTCTTTCAAAATTGACAAACCCTTTTGGTAGTTCCAACTTTGTTAATGTTAGTATTTTGGTTCTATAATTCTTACACACATTAATTGCTAATTAAATTTTTTTCTACATTTCCCATCAATTCTGATTTTATATGTAGATTTTGTATGTTGTCATTCCCTGAACTAATAATCTGTTGTGCTTGATTAAGGTACAAGGCTAGAAAGTTATTGTCATAGATTATATGAACGTAGTTCAGTAACTTGGGATTTTGCAGTTTGATATGAAATTGGTATTCTATGGCCTGATATTATATTGGTCAAAATCGTTTAAGATGTGGGGCAGAAAATATGTTAAAACCAAATATCTCAAAGATAGAAAGTAGATTAATTTTCATGAATTTTATTTTTTAAATGTTCGTATAACATTGTTTTTGTTTTAAGTAATTGAAAAAAACATATGCTGCCCATACCCATTACTATTTATTTATTAATGTTTGCAAATAATAGTATTTGTTCATAATATCTAAAAATTAAAAAATATCATTCATAAATAAGTATTCTGCAGGTGTATAAAAGACAAGAGATCAACGAAGATCCTACCTACCAGAATGAAATACTAATGACACTAGAGAATGATCATGAAAATTTAAAGAAAGAGCATGCAAAACTAGAAAAAGACCATGATAAACTACAAAAAGACTATGCAAAAATGAAAAATGATATTGCAAAAGTTGAAAAAGAGCTTGCACAACTAGAGAAAGACTATGAAAAACGATTTGAGAATCTAGAGGTAAAACTTGATGAGATGACAGCCATTACTAATGCAATTAAAAGTAAGTAATATATGTATATATTGTTTTAAATATTTTAATATCCAGATCCCTCTAAAAAACTGAGAGTGTTGTAGAGAATTTTACTATCTAGATCCCTCTAAATAACTGAGAGCATTGTAGAGTATTTTAATATCTAGATCCCTTTACATATCTGAGATTCTTGTAAGGTATTTTACTATCTAGATCCCTCTAAATAACTGAGAGCATTGTAGAGTATTTTAATATCTAGATCCCTTTACATAACTGAGATTCTTGTAAGGTATTTTACTATCTAGATCCCTCTAAATAACTGAGAGCCTTGTAGAGTATTTTAATATCTAGATCCCTCTAAATAACTGAGAGCATTGTAGAGTATTTTAATATCTTGATCCCTTTACATAACTGAGATTCTTGTAAGGTATTTTACTATCTAGATCCCTCTAAATAACTGAGAGCCTTGTAGAGTATTTTAATATCTAGATCCCTCTAAATAACTGAGAGCCTTGTAGAGTATTTTAATATCTAGATCCCTTTACATAACTGAGATTCTTGTAAGGTATTTTACTATCTAGATCCCTCTAAATAACTGAGAGCCTTGTAGAGTATTTTAATATCTAGATCCCTCTAAATAACTGAGAGCCTTGTAGAGTATTTAATATCTAGATCCCTTTACATAACTGAGATTCTTGTAAGGTATTTTACTATCTAGATCCCTTTACATAACTGAGATTCTTGTAAGGTATTTTACTATCTAGATCCCTCTAAATAACTGAGAGCCTTGTAAAGTATTTTAATATCTAGATCCCTTTACATAACTGAGATTCTTGTAAGGTATTTTACTATCTAGATCCCTCTAAATAACTGAGAGCCTTGTAGAGTATTTTAATATCTAGATCCCTCTAAATAACTGAGATCCTTGTAGAGCATTTTAATATCCAGATCCTTCTAAATAACTGAGATCCTTGTAAAGTATTATAATATCTAGATCCCTCTAAATAACTGAGATCCTTGTAAAGTATTATAATATCTAGATCCCTCTAAACAACTAATATGAATTATGACTTGGTCTGTAAGTAAACTTCATTAAGTTTAAGAGGTTAGGAGTGTAACAAGTTTAAACATTGACAACTTAAAGCGAGACCATAGAATAATTTGTACGTAACAAGAATCCTAACTTCGATGAACAGGGATGATTATTCCTCAGAATGTGTCACAGTTTTCACTCTTTGTATTGATATTACTTTACAGATACTATTTTCATCATATTTTTGATACACTGTGTGATTTAAAATTCTAGTTGTCCTGCCACAAATACTTGATCTACTAAAAGACATACAAGTCAATGCTCTATCACTTGTAAAACATATCACAAATGAAACAATATGTTTGATAATAGTTTAATGGAATAAACTAATATCATATGTGGATTCATCTTTTTATTTCTTATCTCCCCCCCCACTTTGACAACAACCAATAAGAGACAGTACTTTTATTATTACACTGTAAACAACCTGGCTCTCCTCCCCACATAATGCAACTTGTAAATTCATATTGCATTTGTAGTGATAATATGTAATTAATACTTATAATAATCTACTTTCGCATAAAACTATGATGATGTTAGTAGCGTGTGTAGAATGTTATATTTTAGAATTTTTTTTTTTTTCATTTATTATAGTTGAATTTTATGTTTCCAGTACCCATGTAAAGAGAATTCGGAAGTACCAATAAATAGTTTATCTGGAGGCATCTTTTGGTGATCTGGAAAGAAAAACCACCAATTTATATTTATAATGTTATTGACAGTATCTTCTCATAGTGTTGGAGGGCAATCTAATCCTCAAAGATCTCAAACTTTGACAAGAGTTTCTAAGTTTACTTTAAGCTGAAACTAGAATTTCACACTGACCTGTCTAACCAAAAGCAACTATCAAATATTTGTTTTATATTAGGAAAAATTAGAAAAGTTTTAATATTATAGGTTAATTTTACGAGTAATTTATATATGAAACTTTACATTGACATGTTACTTTTACTACTTTACGTAGACTTACATAAATCAAACTAATATTATCTTTTAATCTCTCTTAAATTACAGTCAACCTAAGTGGCATTTTATCCAGAGTTGATTGAATTTTATATACTAATTACTAATTATAATATATAATACTGACTATATTTGCAAATTTATAATTGTATATTTATGATTAAATTTTAAATGTGGTGATCTTCACGGATTGTCTTATTTATCCTTCATTTCTTTAAATCACTTCTTCCTAATTAATTCCAATCTCATTACTAAAGCTCTTATGTAAGTATTTAATGTTTTCCTCACATAAATAGCATTGTTTTGATATTAATATCTTTGAGAATTTATATATCGGAATCTTTTATGGTATTATTTGCTATAGTGTTGTTACTCTGGGAACTGCCTTCTATATTTTTTAAGAGTCTTACTCGGTAATATTTTAAAGTTCAGTCGTGTTTCATCACAGTTATAAATTTGCTGTGGGGTCAATTCTGTTCCCTTGATCTAAACGTTTGATAGCACAAAGCTTGTCTTTCAGTTCAACCACCAGATGTTTTCTTTTTGAACTCATTGTAAATAACATACTGGTGGCAAAATCCTCGCACTGTTTGAAACTTGAAAGCAACTAATATCCTCTTTATGAAAGAAGAGACAAAAACAGATCTGAAACTTTTGAAGAACTATGGTTGTCATGATAATATGGAGATGAGAATGAATTTATTTTGTTTGCCAACTATACCATTAAAAGTTTTGATATTACGTTGTTTACAGACTTTTTGAATTTCGTGTATATTTAAATATAATATTGGATGTGAAAACACTTTTTAATCGTTACGAAGAATCAGAAAATAATTTATCCTGACCTTAGGCCTTATTGTTAATATTATAATTATTACTCTCCTATCAGAAAATTTATTTGATGTAAATACTTAAATAATGTTATATAATCAGTAACAATGATTATGTGGAAGTGATTTTTTAAATTAACTTTTTTGTTTCCTAATTTAATTTTTAATGTAAAGAAAAATGTGTTAAACAGTACATTTTCATCGCCTCAACAAATAACAGTATATAAAATGCTCCACAACAAAAAACCAACAATTTTTTTTTTTCAAATTGAGAATACTTAATACTATGTATTACTGAAATGTACATAAGGTTATTATAATAAATGTACTAGATTTATTATACTGTAATTATAATTTTTTTTGTGTGTTTGAGGAAATTCTTGTTTTTCTACTGTAAATATTGCCACATTGCTCTTTGGGCATTTGAATAGCAAACATATTTAAACAATATCTTCATATGTCTTATAGCAATACATAAAACGAAAACATGTAGGTCTAAGTATGTTTTCAGTTTTACTACTCCATCAATACTTTGGTACTTAAAATTTATTTTAAGATCACTGTATTTGCCAATGAAAAGTACTTATCAAATGACACTTAAGACTATTTTATCGCCATTTGTGAAACATTTACTTCGATAATGATTAATAAAGAGATTAAAACAGGAAGTTTTAATGTGCTAATAGATATTATCTTTTTTAGGCGTGGTGAAATTTATTTAATTATATTTTTCGCCTACACCCACCTTATTTTTAACACAGCATATCCCTTGTTCTTCTTGTTTTTTTGATTATCAAAGTACATATAAAAAACACATGAAAAGCCTGGACAATATGTGTATGTCCAGGTTTTTCTTGTGGTTTTTGTGAATTTTATTTATCTTTGACTACTGTTAAATAAACGGTAACTTTCATATGTGATTTTATTTGTTGTTGTGTGCTGTGGTGTGGTGTAGTTAATAATCAAAAAACGAGAAGAACAAGAGATATGCTGTGTTCAAAATAAGGTGTGTATGTGTGTGTAGCCTAAAAATAGAAATAAACAACACCAGAAGTATTGAATAAGTAGTAGTCGAAGTGAAAATTCAGAAATGCACTGCAGTTGGTAAAATATACAAAACCTTTAATATAATTTAATGTTACAACAGTCGGTACATGATGGAATTCCATGATAATGGAAATAATGAGATCATTATTTAATTCCACAAAACAGCTTTAATTGCGACATATGTTTCGCCGTTAGGCATTTTCAAGCAACTAAAATTGAAATCAGTTGCTTGAAAATGCCTAACGGCGAAACATATGTCGCAATTAAAGCTGTTTTGTGGAATTAAATAATCATCTCATTATTTCCAAAACCTTTAATATCAATTCTGCCCAAGTAGTCTACAGACACCCCAGTTGATAGCATCAAACATAGTTGCTAATTTATAGCATTGATTCATCAATAATTCAATCTGTCATGAGAGGCAATATATGTGTGGATTGAACAGTTCAGGTTTAGAATGCACTAGCGTGGGAGGTGTCAGAGCAAGCAATCTGGTATGTTATCCTTCAAGTTACCAGAAGTGGGCAGTTTTATGGCAGCACTAGAGCCTATAATTTCTGAGTTTCAGATCATATCGTGGAGGTGGTACCTATTTAGTAGTGTGTAAAATCAATGGTGCAAATTACCCGAACTTATCCACCCCTTGTTTTTGGAGAGTAACTGGTAAAAATTGTATTCAGCCTAAAATAAAACTCCCTACATTTACATCGATATAAGTTTTTGAGAAATATTTTGCAGTGTATAAGTCTTAATAATTACCAATTGTAAATTTTGTGTTATATTGAACTAAATTAAAGAACGATAGGATCAAAGATGTCTTTTGAGATATTTCTGGTCGAAGCAGACATTTTTAACTCGTGAGACTAGAGTATTAATTAATTGTTCTCAGTGTTGTCTCTTCATACCAGCTACAAAAAAGCTAGAAACAATGTTTATTCCTCATTTGACAAGTTTTCTGCTTTAATTGTTTGGGCAAATTAGCAATTGACAAAGGCGTAGGTATTCATCATTTATACTCTGTCATTAGGATAATCTAAAATCTAATAGTTCATACAATTGGAAGTGAAATTTCTATAAAGGGGTTGTACGGTAATGTATGGGATTTTGTAATATAATATTTCTACATGAAAACAATGTATTTTTTCGGAGGACCAATCAATGACAGTTCAAACATAAGTTCTGCATATAGAAAATGACAATATATGATTGATTTAATTGTATGTTTGTATTTACGTGAATAATTGAAATGTCAGCTCTACGACTTATTGTTAGATGTGCACACTGTAAACACTCAAAATTTATATTAGTTTTATACCACAATTTAACGTTCATTAGACGCACAAACCACAATTTTTCACATACTGCACAATCCACACACAGAAAAAGAGAACTGCACTGATAACATGACAGAGAATGGTCTTGTACTAGGACAATACAAAATATGACTTTTCAGTTGCCTGAAGTAAAATTCATCATGACGTTGATGTCTTACGGAGTCGGAGACTGTAGCCTAACTGACTGTAACGAAGCCACGGCCTCGACGAGGGTGGAAAAATGACGCCTTCAATAACCAATGAGAATCCAATATCCGAAGGACACGATATCGGACGATATGGGGTGATGTGATGACGTAACCCTGTGTACGTGACATTTCACAGGTAGATTGTATGATTCAGGTGGTATAACAATGCAAGGCAAATTAGAGCGCTGTTGCCAAACTTTGGACATCCATTATTTCATACTTGACAAAAGAAGAAAGCTTTGTCACACTTGAAGTCTGGCAATGATGTGCGCTATTGTTTAATAATATTACATTGAACAGAGAACAGGAATACCGATCGTCGCTATGCGAATTGAAGTTTTTTTTAGAAATATCATTCATACGTTTTGTTAGTTGGACTTGAATACATCATTTTTTTATTGTTTTTAATCAAACCAAAAGGGTTAATAACATGACGTAATATTTACGCAACAGGGGTAGTTAAACCCAGTTCTAACTTTGTCTTGTAAGACATGCTCAGTGAAGTTTGTTCAACTAGCTGTTAACAGTTTCAGGCCTTAGCATTTTGCAAAGTTGGAAAATTGGCTGTTTTCACGAGTTAATTACTCAGAAACTATAAGAGATATTTTCGAATTGAATACACCACAGTAAAATTTCAACTTTCTTCTTTCCTCATGTAAATTTTGATATCATTACGATGTATAGTTATGGAGCTAAAGGCGATTTAAAAAGGTATTGCAAGTGGCGAAACGAGAAATGTTAAAATCTGGTATTTTTATTAACGTATAAATTGGAATAACTCTTAAACCATTTGACATGTCAAAGTGATTTTTTCAGGGTTTATTCTCCTTTCAATTCTGCATCTTTTGATACCTATATCATTGGTTTAAATCAATTTTGATCTTTTTTGAAAAACTTTTAAACTGCAATTACTCGTAAACCCTTAGAGATTTTAAAGTGTCTTTTTCAGGGTTTACTCTCCTTTCAATTCTGCATCTATTGATGTGCATATTATTGGTATTGTTAAATGTTGAAATTTTTTAAAAAATAGATAAAAATGAAAAAATATTTAAAATTTTGAAATTTCATTAGCACATCTCGACTCCAAATCTAATTCTGCTTCTATTAAGCTATAGAAACATTCAAAAATCAAAAACTCACTTTTTCGCCTAAAAAAACAGCAAGGGGGACCCACCTTGCCATTTTGCAAAGTTGGAAAATTGCCTGTTTTCACGAGTTAATTACTCAGAAACTATAAGAGATATTTTGGAATTGAAAACACCACAGTAAAATTTCAACTTTCTTCTTTCCTCATGTAAATTTTGATATCATTGCGATGTATAGTTATGGAGCTACAGGCGATTTAAAAAGGTATTGCAAGTGACGAAACGGGAAATGTTAAAATCTGGTATTTTTATTAACGTATAATTGCAATAACCATTTGAGATGTCAAAGTGATTTTTTCAGGGTTTATTCTCCTTTCAATTCTGCATCTTTTGATACCCATATCATTGGTTTAAATCAATTTTGATCTTTTTTGAACAACTTTTAAACTACAATTACTCGTAAACCCTTTGAGATTTTAAAGTGTCTTTTTCAGGGTTTACTCTCCTTTCAATTCTGCATCTATTGATGTGCATATCATTGGTATTGTTAAATGTTGAAATTTTTACAAAAAATAGATAATGAAAAAAATATTTAAAATTTTGAAATTGCACGGTGATCGTGTTTTCGCCGAGTTTGTTTGCCGTGACTGTACATCTGATGCCTTACTGTAGCGCTCCATGCCTGCGTGGTGAGTCATTGTCACCCAGGTGATACAGACGAGGAAAACACTGAAGAACCAGAAGTTATCAGTCATGCAGACGCAGCATCTCACTTGGATGAATTGATGGTGTATTTTGAGCATCAGAACAAGACTACCACTGGCCGAGCTTGTCATGTTGAAACGGATGCGCGACCATGTGGCACGTAAATGTTACTCGAAGACGCTACAGAAACTTACAAGGTTATTCTCCAAAAAGTAGACATACCTGTACAGTCCACAGATGTGTTTGTTGTTTTATTGTGATGAGTAAATATTTTTAAAGTATTTTTCTCCGTAATAAAGGAAATTATTGTAAGTACAGTATGTATATATATATATATTTTTTTTGTGTTTTCTGCTCTTCTCTGGATTTTCGTTATGTTGGATCGGCCGCGGACCCGGCTGGTCCAACTTAACGAGGTTCTACTGTATATATTTTAATTAGGAATAATAATTATTGTTTTTTAAATTTATTTCTCTTTTGGGTTATATAGTAATTTTATTATTATTTTTTAAGGATAATTTATTACTTAGATAAACTGAAAACAATTTAAATTTATTATCATTGAGGAAAGGCACTACCGAATATAAGCAAAATGGATAAACATTTCTTAGTGTAGGGGAGGTAGTATTTTAAACAAGTCAATGTAAATCTAGTTGGTGCAATTCAAATGCATCACTGTCTATCTTTTCACCACCAAGCCTTAATACTATTCCAAACACTGATTCTTAACAGTGGTGGAAGTATCCTTACCCTATGAGGACACTTCAACAATAAAAATTGAAAAAAAATATCCAAGATTAATTTCAAACATACAGAAACATCTTGCACAAAATTTCTAGATCTAATTAAATTTGTTTTAAATCTCATAATTTCAGTGTAAACCAACACTGTGTTACGGTAATGTTCTTTCCATACACTGCATAAATTTCAAAATGAATGTTTACTGCTGTACAATTCTTAGCCCACAGAAAATGAATAACAGCATGTATTTTACAATGATAGCAGAATTTTTAACAACATCATTAGTACGAAAACAAGCTGAATCACCTTCCCACTACCACTACCACTACCTCATTCATGTTGAACCAGGCTGTGCAGAGATCATTCTATTACCCCTATATCTCCGCCCGGCAGACAGAAACACAACTTACTTTCGGAATAGTTCGATGGCTTGTTTTCGTGTTCTATGCTCAATTTCGACTGAGGATAGTTTTTCAAGTACATCTTGCAGCTTTGCATGTTCTACTGTCCTAAGTTTTTCAAGTTTCTCTTGTTGCTCTAAACGTTTTACACTTTCTTGTGCAGTTACCTACAACAAATTGAATTGTATAAATAATGAATTAAAGAGAAGATATTTAATATTAAAGATTTGATATTAAAATTAGAAACATAACTTACTTCTAATTGCACCAGTATTGCCTTCAGCTTATTAAGTTCTTCCTCCAAGTCACCAAGTCTTTTTCCATGGTTTTCCTCTAATGTATCATGTTCTCTCTTTAGTCTCAAAAACTGAAACAATTTAAAAAAGAGGGGTTTGAATTTAATATTATTTTTGTAAAAAGATAAAAAGAGATAGCTAAGTGCTATTTGTTGTTGGGCGCCATGGCAATGCAATAATTACCAAATTGATATGTGAATTTATATTTAAATTTATTTTAGAAGTTTCTAGGGCAGTGAAATATTTCAAAAGTGTACTTAAGTGGATATCTTAAGGAAAAAAAGTCCTTTTTTATGCTGAAATTGTACATATTTTATTAATGAACATTCATATTACACACACACAACTTTTTAAAGATAGATTTAATGAATATCTTATATTAGCTTATCATCATTGATTTTACTTTTTTAAATATTATTAATTATCCAAAAAGATCAGAAATTTATTTATTAGAATTACTTTACTAGTTGCAACTAAAATAAAAAAAAATAAAATAAAAAAATAAAAATGAAATTAATAAGAAAATGAAAATTAACTTCTTTTGTATTAAACAATTTAAATCACTTTACTTTATCATCAAATGCCTTCATTAAGACATACTTTATTATTCCAAAATTCAATTCTTGGTTTTTTATTGAAATTTCTAAAGAATAATATCCTATATCTAACATTTATCAAAAAACAATTTATATCAAATACATGTATAAATATTAAAATAAAAGGTTTTTTGTAACATGTATAACAATCATGTTATAAAGTCACTGTCAATACTTTGCGTCGATGAATTAGGATCTTGTTGTTGAAACTGCCAAAAACCTGGTCTCGTTGAAGAAACTGCTCTATTTTCAATAGTATCAGACGAATTATGCCTCTTTCTTCTTGACTGTGGTCATCAAGTTGCAAATAGCCAAATTTGTAAATTAGTCTCTCTTTAACATTAAACTGTTCGATACTTTTTACAAAGTTCTACTTTTATATTATATAATGCCAACTTAGCATTATTATAAAAAGCATGTGCACCATTTTAAGATCATACATTAAAAGTTTTTGTTTAAGTTCTATTTTAGGTGATCTCTAGTACACTGAATTAGTTAATTATCAATTTAAAATATAATTAGTTCATCTTAAAACCACATAACTCATGTTCTTACCGGCAATTCATTGTTCTATCAAAATCACACACATAACCATATGCCTACAATCGTCGAGCAATATTAAGACTCTAAATAAACTATTAAGTCATTGTTTATATGCCTATTGTCTATTAACTTTGGTTAATAGACATTTTTAGCGATTTTCATTGTCTATAAAATTTTACTCACACAACATCGAAATACGTCTGACCGCTCTGGTCACACAATCCAGACGGCTTTGTCTCTGGGCACGCTTAACTGAAATCATGGTAGATTACATCATCTTCCTGTTTTTTGCATAGTAACCATTTTTAGACCATATATACACGCAAATATACCTAATTGTTAACCCTACATTTATTCTAAACACATTTACATTCAAACATTATTCTCTGGATGCTCTTGATATTTATTTTATTTTTAAATTTACTAGACTTTATTTTGAAGCGCTGTGTCTCTTCCTGTTCTTTTAAACCAATCGCATTCCTCGTTTCGTAATTACTCAACCAATCATGTACAAGCTTTTAAACCATGTGTTTTCTTGGTTCTAATTTCAAAATTCAAAAATGTACCTATTACAAAACACATTTTTCTGATAGGTAAGATCTTTATCTTCATCTTGCCTTACACACCTGCAGAAAATCAAGTTATAAAATGAATGTATTAAAAAACTTATATTACAATTTAATGATTTTATATATTTTTAACATATACAGTACTTTACATATAAATATAGTTGTCTTGGTCAACACTTCTTTCCAATTACTAACATTAAAAAAAAAAAAAGTTAATTTGAATTGAATGACTAAGTTATACATTGTTGACAAATTCGACATCTTAAAAAAAATATATGTATACATCAATTTTCATCAGTCAACATTTTTGATTTATTTTTAAATATTTGGGTTATAAACTGGTATGTTTGCCAGATATTTACAAAGGCATGTCATATTAAAATGCAGAATCAAATATAATTATGTAATTCATCAAAATCAAACCATAACTCAACCTTCATTATCAACCACACCAATTTTAGGAATTTGATTTTGACCAAATCCCGTAGTGCCAACTTGAATTATTGGTGTATTGTTGCTGATTTTGATTTTTTATTGTTACAAAGGCTATTTTTATTTACATTTTCTTCAATTATTCATGCGGAGAAATTGGAGGTTAGTTTAGGACCGATCGGGCCAGTACATTCATTTTTCGTAGCAAGTTCGCTTAAAAATTAAGGCGCCGACCCGATCGGGCCACGACTTGTTTCCGCCTCAGATCTTTGTTGGCAGCCGTGCGAGGTAAAAATTTGTATTTGGTATAATACATCAACCAAAATATGTTACTAACACTTTTATAATAACTAATGTATATCATTATATTAATTGTTTACATATTAACAGCTTGAAACCAGTTTTCATATAACTTAGAGTGTGTTTATCTTTAAAAAAAAAAGTGCCGACACGATAGGACCGCGAAAGTTTGCATTTTTCAACAGCGAAAAGAGTTATAAAATAAATCTAAACTGGGAACCGAGTGTTCTGCGTTTAAACATAGGATGTGCAATGTCCAAATAGTACGGCTTGTCCTCGCTAGAATGCGCTGTAGTGTTGCAGTCGAGCAAAACAACAACAATGACGTATTTGAGATGCCGGCCCGATCGGGTTGGCAGATGGCTCTACCCACAGAAACTGTGCCGACCCGATTGGGTTGGCGTGGCGGTTAACGTGTTAAATCTTTCCCAGAGATACCTACTAATACCAAACTGCATAATTTAGAAGTAACTAAGACTACCTACCCCATCCACCCATTCTTATTCAAGTACTATGAATTAGTTGTTCAGGGAATGACAACAATATAAAACTTACATATAAGATCAGAATTGATATAAAATGTTGAAAAACTTAAAACTGACAATCTATATATGTAAGAAAGGACTATAGAAGTAAATACTACTGTACCAACAAAGTTTAAACTACGATATGAGTTGGTGACATTTAATAAGAAATTACAAAACGTAATGTGTTGTATCAGGAGTAAAAAATCCCCACAACTCCGAACAGTATTTGTTAAGTTGGATTAATTTTTTTGGAGAAGCCCCTTTTCTAGGCACCAACTTACACCGATCAAACATAAGAATTTAACAAGAGAGAAAGGTTTGTCAGGTTAACTGATTTGTCAGTTCGTAGCCTATATCTTAACTCCCCTATTAATTTCTTAAAATACCGTAGGATACACTATTTTATTTAAATGGTACAAATATTATGAAAACTCTTATTCTAACAATTTACAACAAAATTATTTCAATTCTCTATTTCTAACTTACCATACATTTTGCTCCCTTATACTCTTATCTCAAGGGTGTGCCTTTTGGAGCTCTTGTTATCTTACCAAAATAAAAATTTACTTTACTTTAATTTTAATTTTCTATAGAGCACTTGATTTCTTTTTTTCAAAAAGGAAATTTACTGATTAGAGGGTATATTTAAAAATACAGAACAAGTTTGAACAGATAGCAGATTTATTAATTTTAAAACAAAATTCAGACTGTCATGTTGAATACTAGACCTTATTTCTTTAAAATCATTATAACTTGTTCGAGTTAACTTATTCTAACATATTAAATCTAAACGTTATTTCTATCAACAATCTGGTATACACTTAATTCTATACTTATCCTACTAAACTTAAAATTCTAAACAATGTAAATTCTTTTTTAATATTTATTAAAATTTTTAATTTTAAATTTAGCGAATCTGTTTCCTTTAAATAGTTTAGAGTTTTTCAATATTGGTAATGACTTTATTTTAATTAATTCTTTCTTTTCGCATATTTCCTTTTATGATTTTATTTATTCCCCATTTTACTAAATTTTTAAAGTTTTGAAAGATTTTTATTTTGAAATTCTTGATTTATGTGGTACCTTTTTAAGTTGAGTAGAGTATATCTATTCTCCCTCAGACTTTGGATGACTGGTCCCTGAAGAATACGCCAAGTGATGTCTTCCTCAAATGAAACTTCAGAAGTCCTTCTTTCTTCTTTTCTTTTCCAGTTCCGTAGATTCTTCCAAAATTCTTCTTTAATTATTTTTTTCTTCACGTCGATAACGACAGAACATTGACTTTAATATTTGCCGGAGTTCGTACTACCTTCGCTTCGGCAAACTGAGTTCGGATGTAGTGGCGTCTTCTTCTAAGGCCAACCCTTCTTTTGGTAATCGTACTTAACCTCGAGAAGTACTGGAACACTAACAATTTTTTTATAATGAGTTCCGTTTTCAGTCTTACGTGGTTTCTTCCTTGAAGCTAGTACAAGACTGATGATCTAACTTGATTCAATTTAGATCTCAAATTTCTAGACTATACACGATAGCCAACTTTTACATAATTTCTAATTTCTTTTTTCTTTCATTTATTTTGGTTTTCCCGCTTAGTACGTTTTTGTAACTCCTCATGGCTTATGTAATTATTCTGACTCTGTTTCTATTGTTTTTTATCTATTTTTCTTTTTCTTTTAGTTTATTTCAATGTTTAGATTTTCTTGTATTTTGCCTTTTTGGTGGTAGGCCTTCCCCACTTCGCGTAGCAAGATACGCCATCACTCGGTCATTCAATTCCTGCGATAACCTGAATTTTCTAAAGTTGATTTCTTCAACTCGCCACAACTCACATTTGCTTCACTCGATCTTCTTTTGGATTGGCTCATTTTGAAGCCCCTTTCTTCCTGGTTCTGTCCAAACCTTATTTGAACCTGTGCGACCTTCCTTTCTTGAGTTATGGTGACTAAGATTTCGTGATTTTTCCAATTTTATTTCCCTTAATTTTTGAAAAAAAGTCTCAAAACCGTTCCCCTCTTCTTCCTGGTTTCTTTGGTTCCCGAGTTATGACCCTTCCTATTTGGTTTTCTTTCTCCTTTTTATTTGATTATTTTTTAATTTTGGTTAATTATTATTATTGATTGATCTTTTATGAACACATTACTTTATCGATTAATTTTGATTTATAATTTGTTGAAAATATATGTCACATATTTGTTAGTTAACTCCACCTTTACCGTGGGTTGACCCAGTATTTCAGTAATAATTCATTGACGTTTCATTTCTACCCAGTTCCTCATTTTCGAGTTTGACCAACCTAGGAATGTTTGTACAGGACATCATCTTATTTTCAAAAAGTGTCCAGGCGGCAACTTCGCCCTCTCAACAAAATACTTTTTGTTAAATATCAAGTGTATTATATTGGATTTTTAGTTTATATTCTATAAGTTAATTGAAAGTTAGAATTATATAGCTTTTTTATACAAGCAAAAACATATTGCTAACATCTTTTACCCTTCAGAGAGATGTGGAGGAAGGGGGGGGGTCAAGCTTTCAGCGAGAGTTCTTGCACGAGTATGCTAGTAATATTTGATTTTAATGTATGTATTTTATTTTTAAAATATGCAAATTGAAAATATTTTAAAGAACATTAAATTGAACATCAGAATTCAGAATGAAATTCTATTAAGTAACACGGTATTAATCTTCTATAACTTTTAAATTAGCTATCACCCGCGACTGAAATTCAGACTTAAAAATTCAAATGTTTTCAAATTGTATCATTGTTTTGACGCTTATAGGAACTTTTGTTAATTGATTTTGGCAAAAAATTACTATCAAATTAATAATTAAATATTGTTATATTGGAAGGTTCTCCATGAGAAAACTTGAATAATATAAATAGTAAATATTTTCTTGTCTAGTCTAGTTTATCTTCTTCATAAGGCAACTGACCCTTTTATTTTGTTCTTGCAGGCCATGAAGATATTGGCTGTAAAGGAAACTGGGAGGAAGTCAACTGTTCTTTGACTATCCAAGGAAACCTATAATGCAGGATGGATGCAACAGAGCAGAATGGGTATTAGACGAGTCTATTTAAAAAAAAGAACTAGTGGTTTTTGTGTTTGGTTTATTTTAAACATAATAGACACTAAAACATATACAAACCACAATAAAAATATAAACTTGATAAAATCTGCAATGATGGATTTTAAATAAAAGGATTTAAAATAAATTAATAAAGAAAGCAGCCTTACATTTTTAAATTTTGAATTAACATATTTTCAAAAAGAGTCAAATTACTAAACAAGTAAATGTAAATAATAAATAAACATTATTTAATATAAACACCTGCAGTTAGATATAAACAATAATGCCAGAACTGAATTTATTTTGATAATCATTTTCTTTAAAAAGCATTACAAAAATATTTCTCTCCTGTAGACATAAAAACTTGCCCTTTAAATAGTAGCCAAGTTTAGAACTCCTTGTAATCCCAAATATATAAAAGTTTATCTAGCTTTATTTTAAGTTATTTTTTATACCATAAAATTTAATTATACTCTATCATTTAATAATCAGTCTTATCCATGCTCCTATATAAGTAAAGCATACTCCTATATAATTACATTAGTTAAATAGTAAACTAGCAACTAATCTCGTCTTTTACAATTACCTTCCCTGAAGTAGATGCACAACTGTCATTTGTTGTAGACCTACTTGTTTCTTCATATGTCCATGAAAAACGTGCACTACTACATGAAGAAATAACCTGATGCATTTCCTTATACCCTGTAGGTGTAGGTGTTTTATTTCCTAAACAAAATTACATCGAATTAGTTTAAAACATAATTATTTTAAAACTCATAGTAAACGTGTATCTAAGGCACAAAGTATTCTTAAAATACTAACCTTATTTTCCGTCTTGTGATTTATTTTGATGTATTTTATAAACTATTTATAAAACTATGCAGCCACCCATTAATCTCTCACATGGTGTTAAGTATGGTCTGGGTAGGTTCATGGGCCTTCTTGAACGCTACTGTCCTACCAAATTAAGTCGCCATTCTTAATTTTTAATAAATCAACAGACTACAATTAGTTAAAAGTTGGAGATCCAAAGTAATCTGACCATATTCAGACGGACTACTCCCCTACGTCATAGGCTTTCTACCTTGAAAGCAAAGTAGGCGCACTTGGCACCCGCTATGTTCACTATGTTGTGATCCCCTGATACTGTGTAATCAGATGAACGAGACTGCATCCAAGATTTGCCATTTAGTTACTGCCATTAGTAATGAAATCGCTACAGTCACCTAGTAATTTTATATGAAGAATTGTAAAATTTACTCACTTTTTCATATTTTTTGTTAATTAAATTTATAGAAAAAAATAGGTCTTTTCATGTATAGAAAAGTCTTTCATTTTCACCTAAAAAATTATAAAATTTCCTTCATAACTAGATACTGCTAATACCACAGATGAAGAAGGGGGGGGGGGTAGCCAAAATTTTACATATTTGTGGAACTCCTCAAAACAGTTAGATATGAATCACAGACACAAATGCAATAAGGAATCCTTATAAGTGAAGAAATGCATTTATTTTTATTCAGATTGAAAATATCATCATATATTGGATATAAACTTGCTTCAGGGCTTGGTTGCTTTGGGTTCAAGCTTATAAAAGGGCAAACTCACTCCATATTTTGCTAACTGTAGTATATTTAGTTAAATAAGTGGACCTTGAGTTACAATGTTGTAGGTCAATGTATATTGTGATAGTTTGTGTAGCAAGTTTGTACAAAAATATGCATTGTCCAGTGACGTCATGTGATGTATCTTTCGAGAAATTGGTCGAATCCCCTCCCTCTCTTAAAGCTTACTTCTGTTACAACAACCTGTGACTATCGCATTCTGTTCCTAGCCATGATCACTGTAAAACCATGTTATCACAGAGTAACCCCAATACATTACACTAACCTCAGCTATTTAAACTTGTCAGTCTCTATATTTAGATTATCACAAGGTAAGCTGTTATATGCTGATTTAGCATAAAGAGGTAAGAATTTTTTATTTTTTAATCTATTTATTAACCTATTATTATTAAAAATCTATTATTAAGTACAGTAGAACCTCTGTTAACCGGCCTCTGATTAACCGGTTCTCGGATTAATAGGCCTATATCGTAGTGTACTGGTTGGATGAGAGTTACCGAAGATAAATTGTAATTGAAACAGCAAAGTGGCGGCGAGTCAAACGACTTTGTCGATAACGGTATCCCATTGTCGGCGGCAAAAAAACACCGCGGCATTGGCACCCGTCGGTATAGCAGACAAACACAGACAAAAACGTTTGATGGGCCGCTTTCTTTCCACGAATCAATTTAGTATACATTATGGAAAATATAACATTTCTTTTCAGTTTTCTTCTTGTCTTTGATTGGTTATGAGTGAGTTACGAAAACGGAAGTGTGTGTTGGTTTCGTTTGAGACGCGGTTAAATGTGTCAAAAGACTTGACAGAAGGGAATCTGTAAAAAAGCTTTGTAGTGTTTAATTTTTTCATGTTTGATATATAATATACATAACATAATATATACGATACATTTATGTACAATAAAATGAGTTGCAATAACATCTTAATTGCATAATTCTTAGCGCTACCTAATTAAATAAGCTTTCTTTGAATGAAAACAGATTTTTCACAGGAACCTCGGATTAACCGGCCAAACAGGCAACCAGCCCGGGTGTCAGTCCCGACTAGACCGTTTAAGAGGGGTTCTACTGTAATATTTAATTAATTATTGCCTTTAAGACATATAATACATCTAATGAGTGAAATGTGATAATTTATAGATTCTTAAATGTCCAAGCAATGACTTATTGTTGATGTTAAGATACTAGATATACACAATAAACTAAAATTATATATATATATAAACTATAATAAATTAAAGAAATATGTCGAAAGTGAAGTGTTGAATTAAAACAAATTACGTCGAGAAGTGAGTTAAAAAAATATTAAAAGAAATACGTCGAACAGTTTAATAAAGTAAAAGAAATACGTCGAACAGTGAATTAGTTAAAGTTAAAGAATACATTGTAAAGTTAATATAGTCAGCGAAATGTTAATAGATGAAATATTAGCGTCGAGAATAAGAAGAAGGATTCTGCGAGCATTAAACCCCCCAAGTGATTACCAGACCAGATTACAGCTTTGCAAGAATAAAGGAGATTATTTGACACCAAATCAACATCGAGCTTATCCGCTGGGACAACCACCAAACAACCAAGCTTCGGATTGTGAAAGGACTTCAGATTTGATAAGTAAACTGTGAAAATTTGTATACATAATTAACCACCAACAACATTTTGATTCAGTAACTAAAGTTTAAATTATAGCCACCAAAGAACCACACGAACAAGAGAGAGATTTTATTTTATTTTAAATAAATCTTTAAATAAAACAAGCTAGCCAGGGCAGTAAATTAATTGAATTGGGCACATCATTACTAAAAGAAATTAAATAAAAGAAATTACAGTAAAATTAAATTCATTATAAATAATTCAGACTTGCGAATTATTCATGTAACAATAATGATAATAATAATCATAATAATGATTATGATAATAATTATCATAATAATGATAATAATGTAATTCATGTAACAATTTTGATACATTCTGTTTCTTTTTTTTTTTTTTTTTTTAAATTGTATAATCTTATTGATCTAATTGTCATTGTGATTTATTTCAAGTATTTTCATTTGTTTAGGTTAAGAAATATTGCAGTTATTTCATTTGATAGATTAAGGAATTATACTACTGCTGTAATTAAATAAGTGCATCCTTAGCAAATCAAAATTAAATTTAAATTAATTGTGAAAAAGTATAATAAAAAAAAAAGCTAGCTAAGAAAGAGATTGTAACAATAAAAAGTCATATGTGTTTAAAAAAGCATATATATATAGTATTGGTACAAACCTTCCTCTCCCCATATTAAAAGAGATCCAGTATCTGTAGCTGCACCACATGTGTATCTAGTGTTCACACCAATATCCACAAACCTGTAAATTGAAATTTGTTTTAAGATTATACAAGTGTTAGAAAAGAATAAATTTATCAGCTAATGAGTATATTTTATATACAGTAAACAATCATTATAAACAAATCATGCTTCACAAATTTAAAAATGAATTCTTATGTTCCACATTCTCTTACTCACACGTTTCATTATACATTTAGTATAATTAGTGGTGAGATTATGATAAAAGCTGAAAATTTATAAGTCAAACCAATGTCATGCTGCAAAGAATAAAAAATTATGGTTCATGAATAATTTGGGGGGAAAAATTGAACTTCCTTATAATGAATCTAGCACGGGGATGAAAGGGGTTGGGAAGAGTTATATAATGAGTGATAAATGGGATGCTGCAATACAGAGTAGAGAAAAGAATGAAAGTAACAAAGTAGAGACATGAAAAGAAGTAAACACACAACTCTAAGGGCTAACATGAAGGACACGTTTGATTTCTAGTCATGCACTTAGAGAAAAAATTATAACTTTCAAGAAATTGCATAAAATTACAAATGGAAAACTTGCAAAAACAGTGTAAAATGATGAGATCATGAATTTGCAGTTTTATTTCCTATGCATTTATCATATTTATATACAGGATTTTGAATATTTTGTTTTATTCACTTTAATATAATTTAATGTTACAACAGTCGGTACATGATGGAATTCCATGATTATTTAACTCCACAAAACAGCTTTAATTGCGACATATGTTTCGCCGTTAGACATTTTCAAGCAACTAAATTGAAAACAAACAAGTCTAAACTAAAAATGTGAGACAAAAGGAAAGTTTAAAAGAGTAAAGGGTAAAGGGGTTGAGAAATGACAAAAGAAAGGTCAATGATCTAACCTGTGGGATGTGAGTGGGGGTGTTTTAGAAAACAAAGGTTACATAACATAATAGGTCTCAATAGTGGTGATGAGTTAAGATGTATTTGTTCATTTAAGTTGGAAGTATGGTTTTTTAAAATTGATCTATTGATTTCTAAACATTCCAGGTTATTGAGTTTCCTACTTTTTTGTTCCATATGCAGAAGTTTAACGTTTAACTTAGGATCAAAATTATGTCCTGTGTCTAATAAATGATTTGCAAAATTTGAATTAGATTTGCTATACTTCCAACTGTGTACATGTTCTTTAACTCTATTCTTAACTGACCTTCCGGATTGACCTATGTATTCACAATTGCAATCATTACAAGAAATTTTATACACACCACTATTTTCTAAACTATCTCTCTTATCCTTATTGTTAATAATTAATTTTCCTATATTTCTAGAGCAATAAAACGCAGGTTTATAATGATATCTATTAGATATTAAATTTCCAACTTTATAACTAGTGTTTCCAATGAAATTAACCTTACAATAATTGATGTTTTCTTTTTCATTGTCCTTAGAATTATATAGAGAATCGCATATTTTACGTTTTAATTTTTTATTTAAAATATTATCAACTAATTTGGTACTGTACATGTTATTGACTGCAATTTGTTTGATAGTATTCAATTCATTCTGGAAATCTGTAGGAGATAAGGGAATGCTTATGAGTCTATGAATCATGCTATGGAAGGAGCCATGCTTATGGTTAATGGGGTGGTTAGAATATGCTGGAATAACAGCATCTGAATATGTAGGTTTTCTAAAAATATTGAAAGAGTGAACATTATTTTCTATGTTGATATTTAGATCAAGAAAATTGATGTTATTTCCTTCACCAATTTCCATAGTGAATTGAATATGTTTATGAACAGAATTAATGAATTTAAAGAAATTTTGTAACTGTCTCGTAGTACCGTTAAAAAGACATAGGACATCATCCACGTAGCGATACCAGTATACGATTTTGTTTAAGAAGGGATTATTAGACATAAATAATTTTTCTTCAAATTTAGCCATGAAAATTTCGGCAAGGAGAGGTGACAAAGGAGAACCCATTGCCAATCCCTCTGCTTGTTTATAAAATTGATTGTTAAATTAAAAATAATTATGATCCATGCAAGTGTATATGGAACATTTTAATTGATCAATAAAATCTTTCTCATTGGTGTTTTGAAGCATTTCATGAATGATGTCCTTACATTCTCCAATAGGTATACTTGTAAAAAGGTTCTTGACATCAAAGGAGACAATCTTAGAATTTAAAGGTACAACCACATTACTAATTTTGTTAACTAAACTTAAAGAATTTTTAATACTATATTTTGACTTAAAATCTGTTGTATTTTTGAATATAGTGTTACATTTTTGGGCTAGTTTGTAAGTGGGAGCATTAGTAAAAGAAACTACAGGGCGAATAGGAACAGAAGGCTTGTGTAACTTGGGAAGACCATAAAGTCTAGGAGCTAAAGGGTTCATAATTTTTAGAAAAAAGGCCTCCTCTTGTGAAAATAATTTGTTACTATTTTTTAAAATATTATTGACCTCTTTACTACAATTAGCAGTAGGATCTTAAAATTAGGATCATCATGTATGTCTTTCACTTTATTTATATAATCTCTATTATTCATGACAACTATAGAATTTCCTTTGTCAGCTTTTGAAATTATAAGGTCATTATTTTCAATAGTTTTTTTAATTTGTTTGATAATTTTAAATTCATAGTTGAATGTAGGTTTACAATTATTTCTAATTCTAGATTCTAATATTAAGTTAGAAGATAAATATTTAGTAGTCAAGTCCAATTTACTGATGGATTCAATGTCCACTGAAAGAGCTTCGAGATCTGAAACTCTAGTAGGTAGCCGTGGATTGTATTTTAGTCCTTTGAATAAAAATTTATTTTCTTCTGTCTTAAAAGTATGATTAGAAAGATTAACCAAGCGTTCGGAAAAAGAGTGGTCTGATAATTTAACATTAACAGATTGTTTATCCAAATTATTATTTATATTTTTTAAGTTAATTATTTTCTTCCTTTGTTGAATAAAAGTTTCTTCTATTTTAATGTTAACAGATTCTAGAACATCACCACACAATATATCAAATTCAACCGGGTGTAAATAAAAAACAAGTTCGTCATGTATAGCTTTTAGGTGGCAACTTACATCATCTCTGATCCTAAAATTGTAACAATTGTGAAATAACGAACTGTAAGAGTTCATATATTTTTGTTACTTTAAAAAAAAATAGAGTTTTTTTTTTTTTTTTTTTTTTTTTTTATTTATTTATAACACTACAACTAGCTTTATCAGCTAACCAGCAGCTTATTTTCTAACAGCAATCGTGACAGTTTATTAGGTTATTTCCCAATGTCAATACCTATGTTCACAGCTCCACACCCACAACTGTGAACTTTAAACCAAGTCAAAAGGCTTCAGTCTTTTAAGGCGTCGCACTAACTCTGCGTTGTCAAGCAGCTGAAGTACTTCAACGTTTTGGTGGTTATGGAGTCGAGACTCATGCTTTTTAGCTTGCTTTTGTATTTCGGCCTCTACCGTTTCGATCTTCAAGTCCCTGTGAATAGTGTCATTGCTGACATACCAAGGAGCTTTCACTAAATTCCTTAATACTTTATTTTGAAAGGTCTGAATAATTTTGATATTAGACTTCTTAGTGCAGCCCCATAGCTGTATACCATATAACCATACCGGTTTTAGCACTTGCTTGTATAGCACTAGTTTGTTATGTACTGATAATTCTGACTTTCTTCCAATCAGCCAATGCATTTTCTTTAATTGAATACCCAGTTGTTCACGTTTCTTCTTAACATGTTCCTTCCAACGTAGCTTAGCATCAAGGGTCATACCAAGATATTTTGCACTGTTGGCATACGGTACTATATTTTGATCAATATATACTGGCTTATAAACACCTTTTCTATTTGTAAAGTTTACATGCACTGATTTTGTCTCATTAATCTTGATACGCCATTTTTTAGTCCAAGCAGTGACATGGTCAGTCGCATTTTGCAGTTTACTTGTTGCATCTCCTACATCTTTCCCTACAGCCAGGATAGCCGTATCATCAGCAAATGTGGCAATTAAGACGTCACCATCCTGAGGCAAATCATGAGTATAGATTAAGTACAGTATAGGTCCAAGTACGCTACCTTGAGGCACTCCAGCTTTGATGTTCCTTAGCTCTGAATATTCTGAATTCATCCGAACTCTAAAAAGTCTATCTGCTAAATACGAACTCAATAATTTACTCAGTTTTTGCGGAAGTATAGCTTTTAATTTGTTATTAATTCCAACATGCCAAACTTTATCAAAAGCTTGAGCAACGTCTAGAAATAAAGCCGAACATATATTTTTTTCTTCTAAGGCCTTTTCAACAGTGCTTGTTAATCTGTGCACCTGATCTATTGTCGAGTGCTTTTGGCGAAATCCAAACTGATGCAATGGTATAATCATTTTTTCTTGAATTACTGCCATAAGTCGTGTCAAAATAATTCCTTCAAATACCTTAGATAGGACAGGCAGCAACGATATTGGACGGTATGAGGTTTTTTCTGTGGTTGGCTTTCCAGGTTTCGGAATCATCACAATTTCCGCCACCTTCCACTGACGAGGAACATAAGTTAATCTTATTGCTGCATTAATAATGGATGTTAATTTTACAATAGCTTTCTTTGAAAGCTCTTTAACAACTTTACCAGTGATCAGGTCATAACCTGGAGCTTTTTTCTGTTTAACTTTCGTTTTGATTTCTCGAATCACCTCTTTCACTGTTGCAGGACTGATATTCGATTTATCTGGGTTGATCATTTTATCTAGGTTTTCCTTTGCTGTTTGCCTTGTAGGAGCACAGAAAGTATCTTCCAAGTAATCTGCAAATAATTCCACCTTTTCTTTGCTATCTCTAGCCCAAGTTCCATCTTCTTTCTTCAAAGGAGGAGACTGAGTAATAGGTCTCTTAAGAGATCTAGCTGCTTTCCACAAGGAATAGTCACTGGTTTTATCGTATGACAAATTACCCATGTAGTTACTAAAGGTTTCGTTCTTTATTTCAATAATCATATTTTTCAATTCCTTACCTAACCGGTTTAACACATTTTTGGACAGTGGTGTTCGTGATTCTTGCCACCTTCGTCTTGCTTTTCTTTTTTCTTTTATTTTTTCCCGAATTTCGATAGGATAGTTAATTCCTCTGGTTTTTCCTTCGACTTTTGGAGTATTTTCCCAAGCCGATAATTGGATGTTAGCAATTAGGTTTTGAAGCTCAGTCTCCAGTTGTTCTATTGTTTTAAGAGGCGATTTAAGGTTTATTCTGCGATCCAAATCATTTTTAAATCCATCCCAGTCGGTATGAACGTTTACCAGAGTGGAAGGTTTTTGTTTCCTTATAACTGTTTGGCTGACAGTAAGAATAATGGGCGTATGGTCAGATGAAAGCTCCTCAGTCGCCTCAATGTCTGTGTAGTTGCTATTAATTCCCTTCAAAATGAAGAAATCTATTAGGTCTGGAATTTTCCTATTATCAGTCGGCCAGTATGTAGGTGTGCTTGTTGACTGAAATTCACACCGATAACTTATCGCAGCCTCATACAGTTCCTTTCCTCTGGGTGATATTAACCTGGAACCCCAATATGTGTGCTTGGCATTTAAATCTCCGCCCACAATAAAGTGGTTACCCATCCCCTGAAAAAATGCTTCAAATTGAGTATTCTTTATTATATGTCTAGGTGGGCAGTATATCGCTACTACTGTCACATCCTTAGACTCAGTTTTGACTCTAACTAAGGTAGCTTGAATTTCATTTGTCTCATATTTAATATCTTCATAATGACTAATGTTTTCCTTAATAATGACAGCAGTTCCACCACGCGATTTATTGCTAGGATGAATAGTATTATATATCTGGTAGCCTTTTATTTTAATATAAGATTCTTTAGTGAAATGGGTCTCCGAGATAAGGCATATATCAATTTTATGGCTTTCAAGAAATATTTCCAACTCATGTTTGTGTTTCAAGAGGCCGTTAGAGTTCCAGGCTGCTATTCTCACAGTCTCCATCACCATCATTTTTGTTTCCCTACTAAAGGCATGTTATTAATTGATTTTCTAAAACCACTTTCTAATTTAGTGAGTCTGTCGAGTACCCTTTCGTTTAGCTTTTCTTGTTGATCAATTTTTTTAATTAATTTTTGAAGCAGCTGATTAGTTGATGTCTCCTCAAGTTCATCTTTTTTATTAGTGATAGCAGTTCCTACCTTGTTCGCATAAGAGTCGAATTGTTTTGTTTGCCTTAATTTGCTTTCCTCAATGTTTGTTTTTACTAGAATTTCTTCTTGAAAATGGCTTAGCTGAGTACTCTCTGTTGATTTAGTATTTCTTTTGCTAATAGTCTTTTCCCTCATTTTCTGTATATGCTTTGCTACTTCACAACCTCTGTAGCTTGCTGGGTGAGCCTCACCACAATTAATACATCTTGGTGGAGTATCTTTGCTTTTTAGACAGTCGCTAGAAATATGATTCCCGGCACACTTTACACATTTTGCATCTCTTCCACAGAACCTTTGAGTATGGCCATGTCTCTGGCATCGTTTGCACTGAGGCACCATTCTTGGTTTCCTCAACGCTTCAATCTTAACTTTCATACCCATTATATTAACAATTGTATATATTTTTCGCACACTTTCCTCTTTGCTAAAACATAACATAAACAAAGGCAAAGGCAATTTTGTTTTCCTTTCCAGGATATGCACAACATTTAATATTTTAAATCCCTTTTCTGTTAGCTCTTGCTTAATATCCTCTGGTTTACATGAAGGATGTAAGTGCCTAGCCATGACTTTTATTTCTCTGTTGTTTTTATCTTCATACGTAAACCATTTAAAGTTTTTCTCATTTAGTATTTTAACCAAGTTTCTATAGCAACTCTCTCCAACAACATTAACTTTAAGTTCGCCACTGCTGAGATAGGTGACCTTGAAACCCTGCTGACAATTGCTTGACAAAAGACTATGAACTATTCCGTAGTCCACGCATCCTTCCAGAGTTATTGGTGGTGGAGATTGTTTTCCTTTGTCTTTCACTTGTATTGACCGCTCCGTTTTCTCACTACAGCCTCCCGCTCGATTTATACCTGAAGTAGATGGAGTCAATGAGATTTCAGGAGAATCGCTAGCTTTTCTTTTCTTATTCCTTTTCCTTTTATTAAGTATCCATTCCGTTTCTTTTGTGAGCTCTTCCTCATCGGTTTCATAGACTATGTTCTCACGTTGACTTACTTCCCTACGCTCTAAAAGTTTAATTCTCTGCATTACCTGGGCTAGTTCTTGTTTTAGTTCAGAATTTTCCTGCTTCAATGCCTGAACATCCTGTTGAGCTACTTGAAGATGGTTCCATAGAGCGAGTTCCTTCTGGGTTACCAATTCTTTATCAGTTATGGTTAACTCTTTTAGTTTAAATAACTCATTTTCTGCAACTTCATTGTGTTCCTTTTGAAGATTCTCATTCTCTCTGGAGTCCTCAAGAAGTGAACTTTTGACATTTGTCTTCAAACTTTTATTTTCTGATGGCGATCGAGTTAGTATCGAACTTCTTTTAAAAGGGTCTTCTTTCTCCATCTCTACTGATACAGTTTTGTCCTTGCAGTAGCTTGCTGACGACCCGGGTAAAGCCTGCTCGCTCGCTCCCCGTGCCGGTACTGGGGATCCTACTCCCTGCACCGTAACTTAAAAAAAAAAAAAAAAAAAAAAAAAAATAGAGTGAAATTGAATTTATTATTTAATCTAAAAGTTTGCTCAGCATTTACGGGCGCCAGGAAGCTCTCGCTTCCAATTTTGAAAATGAATTTAAATTAAAATCTTATCTCGGGAGTAAGTTCTTTCAAAAGTGTACTCTCAGTGACCTGGTTGAATGAATAACACTGAAACTGAAATTTTAACATAAATATTTATTAAACAAACCAAATATTAACATGAACATTCATCAAAAGAAACATATCATGAACATCAATTATAATTAACATCCTATTAGGACTTGAGTTTTTTATGCCTTTGAAAAAAGGTCTATTTTCATTGTCAGAAATTGACTTTAATTAAAAATTGAATTTTTGTAAATGAAACTTGCAAGTATTGAATTACTTTAATGAAGTTAAAATTTTGAAATGATATTTTACTCATTTGCCTGAGTACGAAAATATATAAAAAGAAAATTAATTTTGTCCATTACCTGACTGGTATTTGGACTAGTAAACTTATTTAAGTTAAATTGATTAAATTTACATCAATAAAATACAAAAAGAAACATAGTACATATTATATAAAGATTACAGATTTGTATTATAACGTGTTTTATAACACGAGTTACCAGTTGAAGAAACGTATTGTTCATTGTTCCTAGTATTGCAACTTAGAGCGTTGAACGTATGATGACTACACCTGTAGGTTGATTAATATTCGTGATGCTATGCTTGAAACATGGTTCATATAACATACTAAACACAATAGCTTATTGTCCGTCTTAACAAAGCACGTGTTCATAATTGCACAATCTTGCCTTTTTCTTATTTTTAAGCAAATACGATATTAAAAACATAAAATATTGTCATTAGCACTTCTACAAATGATAGTGCACCATGTTTTTTTACAAAATTAATACTTCTTAACACGTTTTCTACCATTGAACAGAAAATTCGGAGAACCCCCTTAACATAGGTCCTATAGCTTCAGGCCCCAGTTCTAGACTTTTTTAACACGACCATCGCCTACAAGCTCCACTCTGAGACTGCTTGCCACATCCTGAAATTCCTAACCTGTTCATACCGGTTAAAACTGCGTATCTCTATCTTAACCACTGTTAGATCCAATAGTCCATCACACCCCCCCCCCCAAAGAGTGTTCGATCATCATTTCACATAACACACAATTAATAAACATTTTATTTCAAAAATTTATCCTAAATTTATACATTATTATTTATTTTTTATTTGGAAATCTATTTTATCTTTAAATTTATTTTGTTTGGTATAGAATATCATCTAATACACATTTAACTCAGAGTTATCCCCACTACTTTACCTGCTATTTTAAATATTTAATCAAACCAACATTTTCCAAGTATTACAAAATGTTTTTTCCTTTCTTCCTTTATCCAAGCTCTAACAGCTGCTTCCTTAGCTTTTTTAGCAGACAAGGTGTTACACTTCACTTTAAAACTCACATATTTAGGTGTTAAATTAAACTTTAGACATTCACTGTTAAACCAAAGATGTTGATTTGTTAGACCTAGTTTCACTTTCAACTTTTTATATAAAAACTTTAATAAACTTTTTATTTAAAAAATTGCCTTTCAATTATATTTTTCAAAGTTTCTGATTCATTCAAAAACTGTTTCAACTTGCCTCTTTTTTTTTTAACACAAGTACCAAGCCAGTTGTGCCACTTTTATCATACAGTGGCAACTTAAATAAACAATTTTAATAATATAACCTGTATATATGTGGTCTTATGGTTATATGGAGAACTGATTTTTTGAGAAATTGTTTTACAAAACATTCAAAAAAATGATCGGCCGATCGGCCCGGCATGTCAATTTGAATACCATATTTTGTTTGGAATTTGACGTGTCGGGGTCGCCTTTTGATTGATTTCCTAGGATAATTTTGGTCTGTGATGTTGGTAACACATGACTCAGTGGTGGGGAACGCGTTGAGTAACTGCACGTAAACATCAAGTCGACATGGTTCAAACTGGAAAGCAGGATCGAAGAGGAAATGTAATTTTCAAGCCTCTTGCAATAACAGAGTACAATGAGCAAAAATCCGGCATCGATGTTGCTGATCAAATGTCGTCGTACAACTCAGCAGTACGAAAGACACTAAGATGGTATCATAAAGTTGCAGTACATTTACTATTTGGCACCTGCATTGTAAATGCTTGGCTCGCTTACAAAAGCAATGTAGGACCACGACCGAAACACCAATACTTGTCAATAACAGATTTTAAATGCTTTCATTTTGCTTTCATCTTACAGTTTAGACAATAATAATATAAATAAATGATTTAAAAAAACTTAATTGTAAATAAATAACATTGTTAAACAGTTTTAAAAATTGCTTTCCAATTTTGTAATTGTTCAATGTTTTATACAAAAATATGCAAAATTTATTGTTTTGCTTACCGTAATAGTTAACTTTTATACGTTTATTTTTGAAAAATATAACAACTGTAGAATGTTCAAACTGTATATTACTTGTTTTAATGCATTAATCCATAATTCCAACTGAAAATTTCGCTGCCGTACCGATCGGTACGACGAAATTAACATATTGTTGAGGTATTTTATTTGGTTGTTACGCAACACTATTTAAAGATAATAAAATGAAATATCTACGACTATTATCTACAATCTTCTACATTTCACTTAGTGTATGTGTTTTCCGCTAGGTTGCAAAACTTACTGATAAAAGACTCTAAAATAAAATCTTGTATTGATGGCAGTGTCGTACCGATCGGCCGACACGCCACTTTAACTATGAGCTTGATGTCGTACCGATCGCCCCCCCCCCCATGGCACTTAATGTGTTAAAGTCATAAAATTGTAGACAACACTGTCGTATTTTTTCCTAATTATGAGTCTACTTAAGCCATTTTCTGCTTCTTCACGATTTCCAGCTTTTGAGCCAAAGTGAGTGTCAGATGTTTTCTTTTGAAGACACAACTTTAACTTTAGGACTCATGTCACCTGTCAGTCACTATAAAATCACTCAACACAAAATCAAGCTCTACAAAACACTAAAACAACAATATTTGACGCTGATATAGCAACCTGAGCTTCACACTAATAAAAATGGCGGAAACTGAATGTGAAGCATATACAAAGCCACAGGGAACAGGTGGCTCCCGAACATATACGATGTCATCTGAAGTATGAGTGCCTTGTTATACTGGCCTCCCCTCTACGCATTCTGATACGCTTTGTCCGGCACAATGTTTTCCCTTACGCCTTCAAACAAACTAGAACAAAGCATGATTGATGTTTTGCGATTGATATAAATTTCTTTTCCTCGAAAGTCGTGATGGATTAGAGGACGTTTACTGTAATGAGAAATTAAACAGGCAAGTGGCTCACAGAAAACTTCAAAAATTAAGATTTTCTTCAGGTTTTAACTTTTTCAGTGTCTCCAGTTTATCTTAAATTGCTCATGGAAAACTTGAAAAATTAAGATTTTCTTCAGGTTTGGACTTTTCCAGTGGCTCCAATTTAGCTTATACAAATGTAAATGAAAAAATGGTTTTAATTTAATGAATTAATCTTCAAGTTTTTACAATATGGATTCAGTTTCATATGAAAATCAAAAACTTGCAGCACATGTTAAAATATTTTTAAAACAAACTATTATAACTTGTTACACAAGCTGGTATAATAATGGAACTTATTATACCTGGATATTTCCTTTCCCAATTGAACAGGAGTTTCCAATTGGGTACTACCACTAGGATCTCCCAAACCATAGCCATTATAACCCCAAGTAAATATCTTTCCAGTCTTCGTCAATACTAAATTTTGATTGCAGTTACACGCCACCTAAAACATAAATTCATAGCCAATAAAGAAAAAAACATTGTGACTGAGATGCTAATTTATTTACTATACCTAATGCGTAACATGAACAGTTTAGTTATCCTTCTAAGATCATGCATTACAAATTAACTGATAGAGATATTACAATCACAACAAAATCATAGCTGAGCTAACATTGATTAATATTAACAATTTGCTGAAAGCATCTTGCAGTTTCACCAAAAATAAATGGAGTATAAACTTTCATAATCAAATACCTCCTCAGTAACAAATTTGAAAAAAAAAAACATGTATAGATAATTTGACACTTAGTAAAAAGGAATGTAACTTTCCCTATTTGAAATTTTGTTTAGTACTTCGTGGGGCACACTGCTGCCACAAAATTTAATAACAACTTCACATGTTTCCCTCATGTTGGCAACTGGGCTTACGCATACTTCATAACAGATGGAAATTTAGAGAATTTAACAATGGCAAACCAGGTTCAATTTAGTTTTGGATTAAATACATCTTGACAATGTAAACAAATTTGCAATTTTTCAGAGGCAAAACATGTCACAATAATTATTATGGATTAAAATTTATTTTAATTTTATGGAAATGTTCAAAACTGAGCACTGATAAAAAAATGTTATGTCCAACAACAATAGCTAACCTTATGTTTGTGACTTAATTCTTGGAAATTTTTGTGTCTGTTGAGCTAAGTCTTTAAAATGTAAGTACCGGTATTGAAGTATTGAAGAGGCTTCCTTAACTCAACCCTCACATACGTAACAAGACGGAGGTGTAATTTAAAAAATTAAAATAGTAATTATGGCATAAGTTAAATTTAAAATAGTGACAAAATCATGTTTCACTAATCAAAAAAACAAGTTAGTTGAATTCATTAAAATTTGTTATAAAAGTAAAATTTTATTAAGTTGAAATTTTCTAAGTTCCACCAAAACAGAAAAAAAATTATTGTGAAGCGTGCTGTTACCGGTACTGCCAAAAAATTTTAATTTCATCAAAATTGGTTCATAACAAACAGTTGAATGAGACAATTGTGGCCTGTTTGGGGAGGTTCATTTTGACCAATTTCTGGGTGAAAGGAATAAAAATTAAAGAGTGAAGCACTAGAAAGTAGATGGACAACACTGGATATCCTTTGGTTCAATTTGACACCTCTGTAAAACATGGGTGGGTTGACTTAAACA
This sequence comes from Aphrophora alni, assembly GCA_963513935.1. Taxonomy (NCBI): domain Eukaryota; kingdom Metazoa; phylum Arthropoda; class Insecta; order Hemiptera; family Aphrophoridae; genus Aphrophora; species Aphrophora alni. Next base: position 45,706,436 of record OY740778.1, on the reverse strand, counting down.
AGATGGGATGGAACCATGGTGGGGAGACCTAACTAAGTGTGAGATGGCTGCTGGTATGTGTAGAATAATTAGCCCTCAAACCAACTTTAAAACACTAAAAGTGTTGATGAGCAACGTGCGGTATTGGTAATTGATACAAAAAAATCAACATTTCACCAACTAAAAGTCATCCTACCGCAATAAATTTAATACTGTTGTAAAGCTAATATTTCAAACATTAATATTCATCTACAGAATAAATACCATAAAATGAGTAACTCAACAACTTTGTAGTCATGAAACACAAATTTATGTCATTCTTTGTCCAATTTTCACAAGACCATATTTCTGTCTAAATAATCTATAGTAACACCTTTGTATACAATGTTTCATCATCTGTGCTTTCCAAATCTTTCTAACTGTTATAGTTTTTAATCTATAAAAATTAAACAAAATGAAGAATTTTAACACGTTTGAACAGCCTAAAAATTACATGTTTTCAATTCAACTTTGAGCTTAGTTAATACAATTGTATCAAAATGTGTATTACATCATTGTAAAGGTAATGTTTCAAACTTTCATAATCATGTAACCAAAATTCTATACAGCAAAAGGTAAAAATTAAATAATTAAATAAAATTTAATTGGATTACACGATTTCAAAAATTAAATTGAATTACCCAAAAAAACTATAGAAGGAGATCTAAATTTATATGAATTGGAAAAAAGCCCAGAGTGTGAATGGCAATAGGTTGTAACATCCAAATTCAATAAATAAATCTGCAAATTAAATTATCCACTCGCTTTCCATAGCTTCAACTTCCGTCCCTTGACAGATGCCGGCACCTAGCGACTTTCTCCAAAAGTAAGCATCGCGTGACATGCAAGCGCAAAGTCCAACCACCGGTCGGGCGATCTGATCTAAAACTCTTGTCTAGTCTACCTGTAATTACTCACCATGTACAACAATCCTTCATAGCTCCGCTAGTTTTTTTTTTTTCTTCGTCACAAATTCATATCTCAGTTTCATAGATAATATGTTAGTCTACAAATTAGTGTTCTTTAGTGTTCAAAAATGTTGAATAAATTTTTATTTTCACGGCACAAGCTCACGTGAACTGCGACAGGATTTTCCAGGTATTCAAATTTACAGATTTTGTCATATCATAATTTTTTTGTTAATGTTTTAAAATAATTTGTTAATTATCATTTATTCATTAAAATATGTATTTCATGTTTTATTTAATATTCAATGTTTTTTTCTTGAAACTAAATAATTATAAAATTTTTCATTTCTTAAAACATACTTTACAAAACCTTGAGCAGGCACATTTTAAGTTTTGAGCAATTATGTGAAATTAGTGCAAACTAATGTTGAACATTAAACAATCAGAATACCTTATTGAACATGTCAAATATAAAACTATTAAAGAAATCTCTTCTAGATCAGAATATTTGTTTTACAGATCTTTACAGATTTTTGCAAGTCTCATACAAGCTTTGTTTTAAACAAAACTAAATATATATAAATAGCTTTATAATCATCTAAGAAGCTTTTAATTATAATCTTAATGAATTTCTGTGATACAATCAATATTCTTTAATTTTGACAAATAACCAGATATTTTTAAATAAAGAACTTTAATGGTACAACATGTCTGATTTTGCACAGACGCTAAAAAACGTGTTTTTTGCTTTAGCTAATACGCTGGTTGGAGAAACCTAGCAAATCTTGTTTCATATTGCATACACCAGCAAAAGCTCATAACATGTTTCTGCCTGTTTACAAAACATGTTTCACATAATAGATCTACAAACTTTCAAGTGCACAAAAGTGATGTTTTCCTTAAAACTGACTCTACAGAACTTTGTCTAAACTTATATTGTACATGTGCCTAAATTGCTTCAGCGAATGTGTGTTTCTTAAAGCTGTCATTTAAATGTAGTCTAGTGTAGTTATTTATAAATTATATAAAAAATCTTTGGGTGGAGCCTGCATGCAAACTTTCGGTCCTAACAACCTCCAAGAGGTTATTTTCTAAATTAACACAAAAATTGACGTCAATTAATAAAACTTCAATATTCAAAATTCTCATTTCTTTTTTTTTATAAACTTCTCATTTTATAACAAATTCTTTTATTTAAAATATATAAGTTTATTGGCCAATTTAGTGTTTAAGAAATTTAACAAACAAGTAATATTATGTAACATTTAGTCTAGTGATGAACCTGTTTACAATTGATATAAATTTTTGAATTTAAAACATCAAACTCATTTATAAATCTTTTCATTGTTAAATTCTGTAACTGTTTTAAAAACTATGATCTCATAAAGTAAAAGGGGGGAATAAATGTCAGAATCTTTTCATCTTTTTTTTATATTCTAATTTTACATTAAGGGCGTATAACCTTTTTTTTTTATTTTAGGATTAATTATAATCCTGTTAATTATTAAGCTGTGCTCATTATCTTTTTTATTGTTAAATTTTGTAACTGTACATATAAACTAAAAAGGGGGGGGGATAAATTTTCAGAATCTATTGATCAATTTCTTTTTTAATGATTATATGTTACATTAAGGGCGTATAACTTTTGATTAATTATAATCTTGTTAATCATAAGCTGTGTTTATGATGATTTGTCTCAGGATGTCTTTTAATTTGTAAATGATAAAATCTGAACCGTCGAAATTTCTTTTTTTTTGTTCAATAAACTTGAGCCTTGTTAATTACTAAATTTGTCTTTGTCTTTTTTTATTTTTATTTTTCAAACATTGTTACCATTTGGTTCCGCCTTTTCTTAAATTTAAGTCCCCTGGTAACAAGGTATCTAGGAAGAATAAAACGAACAAAACAGAATTAATTGATAAGAGTAATTTTATTCCAAGTTATAATAGTTTTCAACAATCAGATAATGAGACTTTAAATAATTGGGAAGGGGGACGGGACATGTACTAGATATGAACACTTTTTCTACAACAAATGGGGGGGGGGAAATAATGAAAAAAGAGTAGCTATACTAGGAGACAGTCATGGTAGACATTGTACAACATTAAAAGAGAAAATCAGTGATACTGCCATTAGTGGTGTCATCAAGCCAGGTGCAAAACCATTCCGCATCCTTAAAAATACTCAACATAAGTTTTCAAAATGCAGTAAAGCTGACTGGGGAGTGTTACGGACTGGAGCAAATAATGTTGCTTGTAATAAGACATAATCTTGTTTTAAACATACCCGTGAAAAAAAAACTGAAGGACTAAAAACCACAAATGTTATTACAGTAGACACTCTTTTATCCGGCATTCTAACAACCGGCACGCTCTACTAACCGGCATCAGCCGAGCCACTCGCAGTCGGTTTTTTGCGGTGATGTTCGGACGGCTCACAGGCCTCGACTGACATTTCCCGCCAGTACAGTAGGCTGCACACTCCGTTTTCTTAGTCATCCAGTGTTTGTCTGTGTCTGACGTGATACTATACTACAGTATTGTACAGTGCAATACTGTGATGTAACTGTCAGCACAGTCTCGTGCACCTAAAGTCTCGTGGAAAGAAGCTACTGATGCATTAAATATATTTATAACATTTGCTGAATCCAATGAAAGCTACAACTCCACAGAACTTATAAATTTGTGTTTAATCCAAAACAAGTTTTTGAAGAAGAAATCCGAATTACGAAAGCAACGTGACATCAGAGACTTTTTTTATTTGTTCGTAAGACGAAATGTTTAATTTCGTTCGTAAGACCAGTTTACAGTATATACTGTGTACAACCTTAACTAAACATAATGTACAATTAATTATGACACATATCAATTGACTAAGCAGCGGTCACAACAAAATAATGGTTTATAAGTTAATTGTAAAACATACAATGATGCCTGACCTCAATTTGTTTTTCAATTAACATTTGACAACAAACAATAAAAATTAGCACCATTTTACTAAAGCGTGTACACACAAGCTGTATGTTTTATAATGTTTGAAAATCCAAACAAATCACAAGTTTTAAATACTCTTAACCACAAATAATGCTACATTATTTTTATTCTTCTGTATTTGCAAAGTTAATAAAACAACAAGACAGTACCTTGGCAACAGTTTCTTCTGGTATGTTCACTTTAGACATTGGCTGCTTTACCAATGTCCATGTACCATTTTTTTCCCTATAAACCTGTCCCCACTGGTATACCTGCAAAAATAATTAATTAATTGGAGACATTTTTCATTTTACTATAAAATATATTAGAGTGCCTTGGAGAAAGAATTAACAAGTTTTGGAAATAGCGTGAACATAAAAAAAAGAAGAACAAAATATACACTTTGTAAAGAGATGGTGTTTGTGTTTTTGATTAAAATACCACTGAGCATACAGCATTATATCGGATATGCTACTCTACTTATGTATAATGAACTGTTGCTAATAATATAGCAGTTTTAGATAAATGGTTACTGTGTATTTCTTATTCTTTCTGTTCAGATATTGTACAAAATAACTATTTTAATAAAATTAGAAAATTCTTATTAAAATCGAGAGGGAAGAGAAACAACAATATGTTTTATAATTATTTATTAATTAAAAAATATTTCATTTGTATACATTTTTCCAACCTTACATATGACACAGTAATTAGATGATAATACTTCAAAACTAGACAATCCTTTTCATGAAAACATCTAGTGAGTTCAGAATGTCTTAACAGTTACATTTATATTTAGTACATTTCTGAGAACTGATTAATTGGATCAGTATTTACAGGGAGGAAAATTCTTAGGGTATATCATGTAATATGATATGATTTCAAGTATGCAAGATATATGTGTACTGTGCAGTAAAATGGAGTAAATTTCCAGGTTTCTCATTGAAACTCTAACAAAAAAAAAGAAATAGTTTACTTAATACTTCAGGAAATTAAGAAAGCTATGAAGTTGTTTAGGCTACAAACTGCTCTTATTTGACAACTCTTTCATAGCCTACTTTTTATACATCCTACTAGCCTACTTTTTATACATATAAAATCAGTAGTGTTAAAAATAAATTATTTTAAATTTCTTAATTTTATTTTTACTAAAGGTATTTTGAATAACGTTAAATTTGGTAAAAAATAGGACAAAACTTGTAATTTAACTTAATTAATACACATATAACTTGTACACACACATATATACATATCACACAAACATCAACAAATATGTATATATAAATTGAAAAGGGATTGGAAACACAATAAATGTTTTAATATCTTGATTTAATCTTCTACAGCTTAATAAGTTCAAGAAGATCTATTTTCAAATTATATCTATCTATCTATCTATCTATCTATATATATATATATATATATATATATATATATATATATATATATACACATTTTTTGACGTGTATGACTTGTGTACGTGTATTAATTAAGTTATTTAAGCTAGTTGGCATTTTCCAAAAAGAAATATATATTATAATTTTTTGTAATAAACAATCTAAATCTGTTCTAGTGACCAGGATCGATACACTTATTACACAATTATTTGACATATGTTTATGTTTTACCATAAAAACGGAAATAATAAATATAAAAATTCTACAATATAAAGTGTGTGGTGTGTAAGATGTGTTTATTGCTAACCCACTGTTCGGGCGCTTTTTTGTAAGATGTTTTTATTTAATTTATGAGTTTTAATTGATTTTGGATTATCAAGTATTATTAAAAGAAGGAAATTTTAGGTTCAGGCTCCAATCTGTACCCACCAGGCAGACTACTGTGACACGTGAGTGGAAGGATATACTCAATGAAGATTTACTCACTCATATCTATCAATGAATATCTTTCTTTTATGACCAGAAATAGCATGGTTTATAATTTGAACAAAAGAATCTTAACAAACATCAATCACTTATATACTAGGATAGACATGTTATTATTACAAATAAAAAAAAAGTTTCTAAATTTACATATGAAGCTTACATACTATGAATCTGATTCACTGCCCAAAGTTTAAACACTTACATATTATTAATATACATAGGCTACAGTATTTTCTACTCACATGTTATGTCCAAAAATATTAAATAATACAACACCCTTTTTAAAAGAACTTCACTCTGTAAAATTTCTAATTACTTATACTTTTAAACGGCTCCATAATTGTTTGACGCAGATCGTTCAGAATATGTGTCTACTCTCCAAGGAACGCTAAGTTGGAATCTGCTGGAACGGAACGCTCGACTGACTTTGCCTAGGTTGCATTGTGATTCTTAGAATTTTGTACTTTTCTGTTCAAAGTGGCTTCGGCAAAATTGTTTAACCCCAACCCGCGCCTTCTGTCAATTACAGCCTAGGGGGTGTTACATTTATTGATGGCAGGCGCTTAATTTAAATTGTTCGATTATCATTATTTGGTTTAAATATTTTTGTTCAAAGTTTTTGTAATTGTCATTTAAATTATTTTAATTTGTATGTGATATGCAAACTTCTTAATTAGTTAACTAAATCCTTAATAACTTAATTATTTATTTTTTACTGGTTGGAGAATGTCCCATGCTTACAGGTGATTAGTCACCATTCCCCCCTCCCCTTCGGTATCTCGTGTGTACTACAACGGAAATTCGTTGTATGGGATTATATTTTGGTCAAAAAAGAAAAAATCAAAATCTAATCCTAATACTAGGTTTGGCTAATTTGTAAGCGACTTTGCTGTTCACCGCGAGTCGGTGAAACTGACCTATGACCCGGTCTAAAGTCAACTTTCGCCTACCCGTTATGACAGTAAAATCGTATGTCGGTAGATTTTGAATAAAAAATCTGTATTTAATGAATTTTGAAAATATGAAATAATACTGTTATAGGATGTGTAATTGTAGTACAAGTTGTACGCAATACAGATCAGTTACGATGGTTTCATAAAAATTAACACACGCTGCAATAAATTTAAATGAAGAATCGAAAAAATTTCAAAATTATTCAAAAATAAAAAATCTTGGTATTTTGGAGAATAAAAACGAATTCTAAGAATAAAATATTCTTAGTGAAATTTTTAAAAATGTAATACATAAAAAGTTGGGTGAAATGATAAAGATTAAAAATTGCATAAAACAGAAATAAAAGTAAATTTTGATAAAGGGTTGTAAAGAAATAATTTATAAGACAAAGGTTTAAAAGTAAATAAAGAAAAAATTTAAAAATTAATAAAAAATAAAAAGTTATAGTTTTCACACCTTTTTGGGGTCAGGGGATAAAGTAAAAGAGCTAAAATTTGGTAAACCTGGTTAGATTTAAGTATTTACCAAGATATGTAAGTCTCAGGGTAATCAGTATATATTAACCCCTCCCAAATGAAGAAGTGTGAAAACAAGTGTGATAAACCCAGGATCTGAAGAGTGCAGAGGATCGTCACAGCGGCTGTTAAGTTTGTTACACAAGAAGAACAATTTAGTGAAGTTTCAGAACTGTAATGTGAAAGGTGTGAGAATTCAAAATCGTAAATCACACTAAAAATTGCGTAACGAATTACAGGTGAACGGGCGGGCCGATAATCACCACGCGAACTACTCGCGAAAGCTCAGATCAAGACCTACAAGATGCTGGCGATTAAAACACAAAAAAGTCATAAGTTAACCCAATAAATTAACATTTAAGAAAAACAATAGCGAATTGTACAGTTGCAAGTCGAAATATGTAGAGGCTGAAACGTCAAAGCTTCGTGACGTCGAATGGGGCGGAGCAAGAGGTACCAACTAGTTTACGATTAAATAGAAAAGGATAATTACTAGAAATTAATTAAAATAATGGGAATTAAGGACTTGGACCATAGCAAACCAACCATAGATAAACAGATATAACAATAGAAGATGAAATTTACCAATAAACTTTGTATAAAAGGTGAAAAAAGGAAATATCGTATTATCCCTGTGAGGGAAATAAATTGGTACGAGAATATCGTATTTTTTGGCTATAAATATAGCTGCAGGCGACTTGGTCGCTCTCTCTTAAAAAATCAAGATTCAAATACTACGGGGTGGCTATGCCCGAGTGCGCTCTGTTCTTAAAAATTATTGAAAAAGTATAAAAGTGTTACTATGCCCAAAGTTATGGGGCTCAAATTTAAAAAAAACTTAAAATGGTTCAAAATTAATTTCAACAAAGTAAAATTGTTTCGAAAGGAAGTGATAAGTGAAATGGCAAATTAATCAGTTTACAGCGAGTTCATAAAAAGTGGAAAAAGTTTACATCCAGTGTCAGTCCAGATCAACACGTCAATAGAACTTCGCTTAAACTCCATGGATCTTTAAATCATCTTCTACAACCAACGGACACCAGGACAACAACATCTTCCCTTATCCAGGATTATCCAGGAACCAGGATTTCTAGACGGCGGTCAAGATTTCCGATCACCAGTCAAGGTATCTCTTTTTATTTGCAAGGCAAAGTTGGCCGAAAATTTAATTTAATTCAACTGATTTTCCTGGGGTATAAATTTAAAATGTTTAGTAAAATTTTGTAAATTGATATAAATTTATTTGTGGATTTTTTCTTTTATAATAACTGTAAACTTAATAAAATCTAACCTGAACGACTAATTAAATTATTAAACTTGGTAATTAGCGTTCAGGAATTAAATAGAGGAAGTTTATTAATAATAAAATCTTGATAATATAACTTTCCTCAAAATATAAATCTGCCAATCTGCAACCTAATTAAAGTAATCTATGAAATAATAATTTGTAATATAAAATGTTTTCTTTTTTATGTAATATTAATTGATAAAATGTCAGAAACTTTTGTTTGTTGTTAATAATTTGATTTTGTTTAAAGAAATTTTAGAAGATGGAATTTTATTTTGAAAAGGCAGATTTAATAAATTATTTTATTCTTGTCAGAATTAACAATCATGTGTTTTTTAATTTAGATTATCCACACCACCTGTGTTAAATTAGAAATTATTGAGGAAATCAAGATAAAATATATTGTGTAACAGAGGTATTCTTCAGAACACACTCCTTGGGGATTAGTAAAAATAAAATTAAAGTCGTGCTTTCCCTGAGAAATAATTAAAGTAAATTTAGTACTGGAAGTAGTTGAATAAATAGGGGGGTACCAACAGTTTAGGGAAACTTTAAACTGTTAAAGGGGTTAATCAATCCAGGCCAGATAATAAAAGGAAGCCAAAACTTCTGGTGGATTGATTGATTCATTCTCTATCGCTCGGGAACGAATCCTGGATAAAAAATTCCAGGATTTGAGACTTGTGCGTTTGTTAAAGAAATCAGGGGGAACGTACAGTCTAACTCAAAATCAACAATTTGAGTTTTTTCGTTGTAGTACATGCGGGACTAGATAACGGGAGAGTAGTGTTCCAACAACCAGTGAAGAAGGTCGTCTGCACAGGGTTCTTCTTTGCTTTGTTTTTAGTGCCGTAATATTTAAGCATGCCTAGCTAAAACCCAAGGAATAGGGCCTTTACGGCCCTAGGGTTTATATCTGGGCGCATCGTGTTTTTGTTACCGTAATATTATTAGTTGAACTAATACTCGGCCATGATAGGCCTTTCGTATTAGTCCAACAGGTTGTGGCAATACAATGTAGTTAATATTAATATTGGTTTTAGTGTAGATTGGTTAGTCTTAATAAATTAGTTTTTAGAATTAATCATTAAAAATGGCTGGCCTAGGTTGGGTTCGCCCAGTGTACTTATATTAATTTTAGCAAGCGATCTGATGACCCGGCAACGCATAATAAAGTAGATCCACGTACTCCCCAATCCGTACCCCCCAAACTGCTATCTTTGCAAGTGCCATTTTTTAGACGTCAAAGCCGAGTGAAAAAAGATCCATAAGTGACAACACATCTGCCATCATCACCAGAACGGTGGTGATTCACAACAAGGTAAATATACTTCAATAATTGCCTGTTTTGAGGATAACTCTTAGTTATATTTATCTGATATATGAACAAATATTTGCTCCATTTTAAAAATCTTAACAAAAAATACTTAATTACTAACTACTTGTTAATATTAACAAGATAATTTTAAATTATTCTTTAGTTGTTTAAGCTGGCACTTACATCTCCATTTTCAGTAAGTGCCAAAGAATGGTAACGTCCACACGCAATAGCAACTATTACTTCACTATTTTTCTGTAGATTGGGAGTTATACTTAATTGTGCCATACAAGACTCCACACCTCTCCATTCGTACACCTAAAAACAGACACAAATACAAACATGTAAATTAAAGTAAACCGTATCAGAATGTATTCTCACTAATGTAACGCTAAACAAAATACCTGTAAAATATTATCTTCAATACAAAAGTAAATGAATAACTAATAATCCAAAAGCCTTTTTTAAAACAGACATATATTAGAATAAAAACAAATCTGTAATGATATAAGTCTACTTGAGACATATGCATCCCAAGTACATTTACACTGTAAAGGGAGCATCATTCTGACCTTTCAAACTAGTATTGCCATATTACCATTGCATATTACTGATCTAGGAAACCTCAGTGGCTCACTTTAGTGAATACAGGCTTGGAAATTTGGAGGACACCTCTAAGCTGACACCTTTCTTCATGGCTTGGGTTAGATCCCTGAACTCTCTCTTAAACAACCCTTGTTGTTTTCCGACCCTGACACTATTAGAGTATTCGAGGACTAGGAGTATCTATTTTATACTCTATTCTTCTTAAAAAAAAAAATTTTTTTTAATACAAAGTCAGGAAAGTGTGGGTCATATAAAATTAATTATATATTTTATTTTGATTTTTTATACATACAAGCTAGATAGAAAAATATAAATTTAATAACCAAAGATAGAAATAAATTTAAAAAATGATTTATATTTATTAACTATATTTTCTGACATTTGAGTTGTAAACCTGACCACAGATTTGTAACAAATGTCATCGCTTGTAGCTATTAGCTGCAGATATAAAAGTGGAAAAACCTGTTGCGACGGTTTGGGAAAAGCCAAACGTCTCAAGTCCATTTAAAACAAGTTAAATTCCCGCGATAAAGCAGAGTGGATGAGGGACGAGGGGGAGCGATGACGTCACGGCAACAGGTGTCGAACACTGCATGTTGAATCGTGTACAATCGTTCTGTCTGGTTTCTTATTGTATTAAAATATTAAATTATTAAAATAAATTAATGTACAGTAGAATCAACCGATTAAGAATATCGAAGAATAAATTTAAAAGTATTTAAAACAAAAAAGTTATTCAAGTTTTTATAGGGGCTCAAAAACCTAAAATTTGGAAAAAACGTAAATTCAAAATTCAAAAAACGTAGAGTCATAACTCAGAGGGGAACTAATAATAATCATAAATAAAAAATATGAATTAATAATAATTAACAGGTGAGAATGGACTTGGGCACAATAATAGGTACTTAGAATCAAATTTGAAAATAAAATAAGGGAGATATAATAATTACAAAACTTAAAACTTCAAAGCCCAAAAGCGGGTAAAATAAACGTTAAAGGGGTAAAGTAACATGATAATTATATGTATTTAGTATGTAAAATTGTAACACACCAAAGCAGAAGTAATAATATATAATGGGGGGGTTTTTATGAACATAAACTCATACGACACAAACTTAAGGACTTCAAAGGCGAATAACTCGACAACCAAACGAGTTATGTAAAAAATAAAAACATAGTTTTTCGTCGTAGTAGAAGAGGAACAAGATTTCGTCAAAAGAATTTTGAGAAAGGACCTATCTCAAAATTTGAAAAGGAGAAAAATCAAATTTCGGGAAAAGGGCGATAACTCGCGAACGAAGCGTAGTAGAGCGATGAATCAAGTTCCACAAGATGGAAAGGAAGAAGAATCCGAAAGGAACTTTAAAATCGGTTCGAGCGTTCGAAAGTTATAGCGAGTTGAACGAAAAAACGTCAAAAGTAGAGATTTTCATGCAAAAACATGAAAAGTTGCGTGCGCATCTTCAAGCAGAGTCTAAAGTCAGAATCATCATGTTGCCAACTTGGATCAAAGATAACGTTAAAGAAAAAATACTATAAATTATTAATTAAAAGGTGTTTTAATTAATAATTAAGGAAGAAAACTATTCGTTAGTCAAGAAATATGACTAATAAAATATATAGTGTAAATATTTCAGACCAAAAGGGCCTGAAAACACATAATATATGGAAAATACCTTTTTCCCAAAAAGGGAGGAAAATTGGCTCCAGAAAAGTGGATTAATTCCCACTGACAGGGAGACCGAGATTTAACCGTCGAAAGACGGTTACTTTTGAATTGGAATCGACGCTGAAAGGACGTTTCTTCTGCAACCGACTCTGAGCTGAGAGGAAGATTCAACTGTCACTCTACTAATTGGACTTAGAATAATTTCAACTTTAATCGATCTTCAAGGCGACTTAGAAGAATTCGATACCAGCATTCAACTACATAGCAGCTTACAGACTCTGGATGGAAAACATCACATCACCATCATCATAATAATACAACAAATTCCAAATCCAACTAGAACTTCTATTAAAGTGTGAAGGTATCTTATACTTAAGGAATAATTCGCAAATATTAACTTCTTGTCAAATATAACGTCATTAGGGGAATTATTAAAAATTAAATTCATTTTAAATCTCTGCTTTGGTGTTAAAAATAATTAATAATTTAAATACGACTTTTTCAGGACAGGAAAAACTGTTTGTGGTTCTGTCTGAAAAGTCAAGCGTTGTTATTTTGTTTAAGATATAGAAAATATTACATTAATTAATTTTGTCAAATAAATAAATAGTTGTGTTATTGTTCAATTAAATTGTTTGGTGTGATTAAAAAAGTTTTGAATATAAAAGTTTTCTGTGCAAAAGAGAAAATAATATACAAATAATTCATTTCTAAATTTTGTTGTGTTTTTAATATATATCCATTCTGTGTATGCTATTAACCTTGTTTTAACATAAATTTTATATATGTGCTCTGGTAATATAATTTGAAAATTTTAAAAAGTTATCATCAGAACTTAAGAGCCGATTTCTCCCAAAAGGCACGACCTTGGAGAGAGAGAGAGTTAATCTTAAAAGATTTAAATAATCGAGCATTGAGATAAAATTCAGGGAATTTTGCGTTAATTAAAATTTGGTAAGTTTATGAGGACAAGCTCATACTTATTAGAGCCAAGAGTTGCAAAATCTTTGATTTAAAAAAGTAAAAGTGAGCACTTTGGCCTTGCCCGCGCTTGCTCTGAAAAGAAAGGTGGTTCGCCCAGTCGGTGGTGATCGTACAGCGAGTTTAAGAGTTCGTGATAATAGTGTTCCAAAAAAGGGAACAAGAATCTTAAATTCGTGAAGTCAGACAGAGGCCCAGCGTGGCAAGTGGCGTTCCAACGTGGGGCAAGAAGAACCCTACTCGAACCCACTACCGAAGCGAGCTGCAGCGCGGCAAGTGGCGCCCAACGTGGGGCAAGAAGAACCCTACTCGAACCCACTAACGAAGAGAGGCGCAGCGTGGCAAGTGGCGCCCAATAGCGTGGAGCACGAAAAAGCAAAGTTTTGGAACAAATTTTCAAAATTTTGAATTTTTCAGTGTTTCATACGAACGAGAATATCTTAAGTTCTGATATAATTTATATGTACATGTGTGTTAGTAATAAGTTGTGCTGGTAATTACAACGACAAATATACTAAATTGCAAACATAATAATAATTAAAAGTAGAGTCCAAATTAAACCGAAATTAAAATTTTTTAATTAAATAAACCAAGTGAATAAGTGAAGTGAAAATGGGACCAGCGAAAGATCCAGCAAAACAGGAAGGTTCAAAGGAACAGGAGACGGAAATGCAGAAAATGGTGAGGTACCTGAACCAAATGGAGGATAGAAGAAAGCAAGAGAGGGAACAGGACAAAGCGGAACAACAGAGAAAAGAAAAGGAGAAGGAAGACAACGAACAAATAAGAAGAATAGAAGACAGAATCGAGAAAAACAAGGAGAAAGAAGAAATGGAAGCCAAATGGATCCATATGGAGGAATTACGGAAGCAGGAGAGAGAGGAGATGGAGGCCAAGCAATTGGAAAGAGAAGAAGAGCTGGAAGCCAAGCAGAAGAAGGAAAAGGAAGAAGCGGAGGCCAAGCAGATCCAAATGGAAGCCAGATGGATGAAGAGAGATGAAGAATTGGAAGCCAAAAGGAAGCAAGAAAAGGAGGAGATGGAGGCCAAGCAGAAACGAGAGAGAGAAGAATTGGAAGCAAGATGGAAGCAAGAAAGAGAAGAAGCAGAAGCCAAGAGAATAAAGAGGGAGGAAGAAATGGAGACAAAACGGATCCAAAGGGAAGACGCCCGTAAACAGGAAATAGGGAAATATATGGAGGAAATTAAGGAATCTATAGACAGTAATATGGCCGAAAATACTAGACGAATAGAAAATTGTGAAGAGAAAGTGGAAGAGTGCGTAGGGGAAATTAAAAAAATGACAGACGATTTAAAGGAACAGGGAAAGTCGACTAAAGAAATTGGGGAGAAAGTTAAAAAATTAGAAGTTAAAATTAGGGAAGTCGCCAAAATTAAAGAAACCGGTGGAAATGCTAAAAATATAATTTATTTAGATAGGGCGAATTTAGAATCAAAAACTATAGAATTTTGGGGAAATTCAAGAGATAATCCTGTTCAATTTTTAAAACAAATTGAGGAAGTGTTTCAAGAAATAAATCCGGTGATGGAAGAAAGTGATAAACTAAAAGTAGTGGAGAAAAAAAATTGAAAGGAGCTGCCATGGAATGGTGGGAAATAATCAAGCGCGATACAGAAGAATATAGCCAGTTTAAATTGCTATTTTTAGAGCATTATTGGGGTTATCAAACGCAACAAGTAGTTAGGAATCAGATAGAAAACCATAGGTATAATCCTAACGGAAATATGAGTAGGGTCGATTATTTTTGTAAAATGGTGCGAAAGGCCGAATATTTGGAACCCAAAATTCCGGAAGAGTTCCTTATATACCAACTAATGAAGCATTTCGACCAGAAAGTTCAATTAGCGTGTATTGGAAGGGCTAGTGAGCATTTGGAGGACGCCATTAAATTTTTGAGGACAATAGAAAACGTAGACGGGATGACGAGAGAAGTTCGCCGGCCAGATAGTTTCGAAAGGAGGGACGGACCACAAAGAGATCAAAATTTCAGGCAAAGGAATCAAGACTACTCAAAACCATCCCAAAACCCTAACCCTCGATCCTATGGTCAAACCCAGAATAAACCTCAACCACAGATACCTCAAAACCCTGGTCCTTCAAACCAAAAATTCCCACCCAAAGTCACAAAAAACTAAAATACGAGATCTCAAGGCAAAATTTTTGGCAGAAAAAGGATAATACAAACGGAATTGAGATCGACGATAAAACCAAATTTAGCAAACATAAAAGGGGGGATCTGAAAATAAATAAAATTAAATTGGGGATTTTAAACACAGAAATTAAGGAAGATTTAATGGAGGAAAGAGATAATAAAATTTTAAATAGTGAAGCTTATGAAAAATGTCCGGAAATAGGGATAGAAATCGAAAATATAAAAGTAAATATGTCCATTGACACCGGAGCTCAAATGTCCTGTGTTCAAGAGGATTTTTATAAAAATGTGCTTAAAAATAGGAACGATAAAATCTTGGAATTACCAGTTGTAAATACGGAAATGGTGACAGCGATAAAAAGCCAGCGACAGAAGATTAAATTACAGGCATTATTGGAGATTAGAATAAATAACCAATCAATAAGAGGGGTATTTATGGTGGTACCAAAGCTAGAAAGCAAAATGATAATGGGTTGTGATTTAATGTGCAAATATCGAAGTCGAATTAATATGGAAAAGGGTTTCCTACAACTGGTAAAGGAAAATGAATTTATTGTTGTAGATTTTCTTAAAGAAAATAAATTAAGATTGAGCAAAAGCGACGCGCAGACCGAACATCAAAATGGCGGCGAAACCGGTAACATGGTAGAGTCGTCAGCTGCAAATAAAGGAGGCTCAAATTCGTACAAGCGAGTATCAGGGGCTTATACGTTGTCTACCAAAATGCCGGTAGACATAAAACCAAAAGCAAAGGACGTGTCTAGACCGAGTAGTGACGAAACAGAAAGTGGTCAAAAGCGAAGAAGCAAGTTAAGTGCAAGGAATGAATCAACGAAGAGGAAAAATGCAAATTTTAATAATGATGAAGTGCTGTTAAAAGCGTGGGATAAAGGTAACCAATTAATTAATAAAGATGAAGGGCTGAAAGAAGCGGAGATTAAAGGAAATAATATTGGGCCAGAGGCCATAATCGACGAAAATAATAAAATAATAAATTACGACGAAAATTTGCAAAATAACTCTGAAAACGATTCAGAACTTACACAAAACAGATTCGACGCCAGAGACGGGAGAGAAAGGAGAGCTATAATAACAATGGCGGATCCGGAAAGACAAAATGGACGAAATTTAAGGTATCGAAAGAAGAAAGTCAAGTTCAAAAATTATACGAAGTATAAAGTAAAAGGAGGACGGCCCAAGGTGAAATATAAAAGGAAAGAAGAGTTTCAAGTAAAAGAAATAATGTTTGAAGAAAATGGCAAAATTCTAGGGTTAGGAAATAGTGTTTTAACAATCGATCAAGAAGAAAAAATAAAAGTTTTGGTGGAAAAATATGTAAAGTGTAGAAGCGAGTGAGGTAAAAGGAAATAACGGACTGTCAGCTGATTTAAAGAATGTAACCTAGGTCAGTGAGTAACAGGAAAAGTCCCGAAAAAATTACTAAGTGTACAAGGTCAGGAGCATAGCGGTAGCACGCATCTGCAAGCCGCACCTGAATAAACAAAGTATAGACGAGGAGGTGAAGGGGGGAACCGGACGTCAATCAACCAATATTGACAGACTGCTTGTCCAACAAATTAGCCGAGGGGGATAGGAATGAATGGATGTTTAAATGTGTACTGTTTTGTTTTTTATTTAAAGGGAGATTTCTAATAAAATAAATTTTTTTTCTTTTTAACTGCAATTAGGATAGAAAACGTTGTAGTTACCAAGTACTTTATGTATATGTAGGACATAGTTTTAAATTCAACCAAAGCAGATAAATATAATCATATAAGACGAATTATTCCTTATATAAATGTAATATGTTTTGTGTGTGATAATGTGTTTATTTACAGTAAGGACGTTTAGATGAAACGGCGGTAATGGACTAGAAAGAACGATTAAACAAATTTGTATGTATACCATAATGAATAAAATGTGATTTGAATATATAAATATTATACTATAGTGAATAAAATGTGTTTTGAGGATAAATATATGAAATGATGGAGGAGATGTTTTTTAGATATAAATAAATGTGTTTATATAAATTGTTAGGTTAATATGTCAAATTTTATGATGATGATCAATGGAGATGATGAATAAATAGTTAATATGAAATGTAATATGTCAAAAAAGGGGTTTAATACTAAAATTTTAGTTTTTTAAAAAATGAAAAATAGGAATTTTTCATTTTAACCGAAAATTTTAGTTCAAGGGGGCATATTGCGACGGTTTGGGAAAAGCCAAACGTCTCAAGTCCATTTAAAACAAGTTAAATTCCCGCGATAAAGCAGAGTGGATGAGGGACGAGGGGGAGCGATGACGTCACGGCAACAGGTGTCGAACACTGCATGTTGAATCGTGTACAATCGTTCTGTCTGGTTTCTTATTGTATTAAAATATTAAATTATTAAAATAAATTAATGTACAGTAGAATCAACCGATTAAGAATATCGAAGAATAAATTTAAAAGTATTTAAAACAAAAAAGTTATTCAAGTTTTTATAGGGGCTCAAAAACCTAAAATTTGGAAAAAACGTAAATTCAAAATTCAAAAAACGTAGAGTCATAACTCAGAGGGGAACTAATAATATTCATAAATAAAAAATATGAATTAATAATAATTAACAGGTGAGAATGGACTTAGAAAGTCATTCTTGGGGAGTTTTTTGGAATTTTTGAGTTGAAGGGGGGATCATTTAAAAAATAATAATAAGTACTATTGTAGAGACCACAATAGGGCACAATAATAGGTACTTAGAATCAAATTTGAAAATAAAATAAGGGAGATATAATAATTACAAAACTTAAAACTTCAAAGCCCAAAAGCGGGTAAAATAAACGTTAAAGGGGTAAAGTAACATGATAATTATATGTATTTAGTATGTAAAATTGTAACACACCAAAGCAGAAGTAATAATATATAATGGGGGGGTTTTTATGAACATAAACTCATACAACACAAACTTAAGGACTTCAAAGGCGAATAACTCGACAACCAAACGAGTTATGTAAAAAATAAAAACATAGTTTTTCGTCGTAGTAGAAGAGGAACAAGATTTCGTCAAAAGAATTTTGAGAAAGGACTTATCTCAAAATTTGAAAAGGAGAAAAATCAAATTTCGGGAAAAGGGCGATAACTCGCGAACGAAGCGTAGTAGAGCGATGAATCAAGTTCCACAAGACCCACAAGATGGAAAGGAAGAAGAATCCGAAAGGAACTTTAAAATCGGTTCGAGCGTTCGAAAGTTATAGCGAGTTGAACGAAAAAACGTCAAAAGTAGAGATTTTCATGCAAAAACATGAAAAGTTGCGTGCGCATCTTCAAGCAGAGTCTAAAGTCAGAATCATCATGTTGCCAACTTGGATCAAAGATAACGTTAAAGAAAAAATACTATAAATTATTAATTAAAAGGTGTTTTAATTAATAATTAAGGAAGAAAACTATTCGTTAGTCAAGAAATATGACTAATAAAATATATAGTGTAAATATTTCAGACCAAAAGGGCCTGAAAACACATAATATATGGAAAATACCTTTTTCCCAAAAAGGGAGGAAAATTGGCTCCAGAAAAGTGGATTAATTCCCACTGACAGGGAGACCGAGATTTAACCGTCGAAAGACGGTTACTTTTGAATTGGAATCGACGCTGAAAGGACGTTTCTTCTGCAACCGACTCTGAGCTGAGAGGAAGATTCAACTGTCACTCTACTAATTGGACTTAGAATAATTTCAACTTTAATCGATCTTCAAGGCGACTTAGAAGAATTCGATACCAGCATTCAACTACATAGCAGCTTACAGACTCTGGATGGAAAACATCACATCACCATCATCATAATAATACAACAAATTCCAAATCCAACTAGAACTTCTATTAAAGTGTGAAGGTATCTTATACTTAAGGAATAATTCGCAAATATTAACTTCTTGTCAAATATAACGTCATTAGGGGAATTATTAAAAATTAAATTCATTTTAAATCTCTGCTTTGGTGTTAAAAATAATTAATAATTTAAATACGACTTTTTCAGGACAGGAAAAACTGTTTGTGGTTCTGTCTGAAAAGTCAAGCGTTGTTATTTTGTTTAAGATATAGAAAATATTACATTAATTAATTTTGTCAAATAAATAAATAGTTGTGTTATTGTTCAATTAAATTGTTTGGTGTGATTAAAAAAGTTTTGAATATAAAAGTTTTCTGTGCAAAAGAGAAAATAATATACAAATAATTCATTTCTAAATTTTGTTGTGTTTTTAATATATATCCATTCTGTGTATGCTATTAACCTTGTTTTAACATAAATTTTATATATGTGCTCTGGTAATATAATTTGAAAATTTTAAAAAGTTATCATCAGAACTTAAGAGCCGATTTCTCCCAAAAGGCACGACCTTGGAGAGAGAGAGAGTTAATCTTAAAAGATTTAAATAATCGAGCATTGAGATAAAATTCAGGGAATTTTGCGTTAATTAAAATTTGGTAAGTTTATGAGGACAAGCTCATACTTATTAGAGCCAAGAGTTGCAAAATCTTTGATTTAAAAAAGTAAAAGTGAGCACTTTGGCCTTGCCCGCGCTTGCTCTGAAAAGAAAGGTGGTTCGCCCAGTCGGTGGTGATCGTACAGCGAGTTTAAGAGTTCGTGATAATAGTGTTCCAAAAAAGGGAACAAGAATCTTAAATTCGTGAAGTCAGACAGAGGCCCAGCGTGGCAAGTGGCGTTCCAACGTGGGGCAAGAAGAACCCTACTCGAACCCACTACCGAAGCGAGCTGCAGCGCGGCAAGTGGCGCCCAACGTGGGGCAAGAAGAACCCTACTCGAACCCACTACCGAAGCGAGCTGCAGCGTGGCACTGTATGAACAAAATTTATTTTTTAAAACTTGCGGAAAAACAAACAAAAACTAAATCTTTTGCATTTGGGTTGAGTGTAAAATGAATTCACAGTATTTCAAAATATATTGTGTTTAAATTAACCTGACTAACAACACCCACTATGTTTAACCCTAACTAACACCATGATTTAAAGTTACGCAATCAACATCATACGTCTGGTAGACACCTATGGGTATTTAAATGAAAAAGGGCATAATAATGATTAATAAATGTAATAATCAGTAAAATAGCTTTACATACCTATATATACATAGAGTGGACGTAGAATTAGTTCAGAAACATCTTTTCACAATGTCCTTTTTACTCTTTTTGAAAACAGTTCTTGCACACTTTTTTGGAACACTCCAAACAAATTACCGCTCCACATTTTTGGCACAGATATTTCGTTCTCCTTTTCAGCTGGGCGGACAGGTTGAGCACGTTTTTCTTGACTCGAAGAATCTTCTGGTACATCTTCAATCTTTAGAATTCGTTTGATTGACAGTTTTAACTCACTCGGCAGAATCTTGGTTTCTTGAAGACGTCTCCTCATGTAGGGATAGATCAAGTTGTTGGCTAGTGCTTTCATGAAGTCAAAACGACTCATTTTCTTTGTATCTTTGAAAGATTGGTGTAGAATATAACTATTTACACCACACCCAACATCAAGTATGGTAAAAAAAATCTTCAGGGGCCAGCGTCTTGATCGTCTGCTTGCTGAGTAGTTCGCACATTTCTGGTCGACTCCATCTACACCTCCCTTTGTAATATTGTAAAAGGCAATTTGAAAATGTCTGAAACTGCTGCGGCAGAATCACTCTTCTTCCTTTCTTCTCGGTCATCAGGGTTATCGAATCGTAAAGCCAAAAGTAAAAACAGAAATCTATTCCTGGCCATCGTGCATCAAAAAATATCTTGTCCAGATCCGTCAGTAGCAAAAAAGGCTGTCCACAGTTTCGTTTGATGACTTAAAAATTGCAGTGTAAACAAAGAGTCCAATGAAAGCCTTTAGTTCAATCATATCCAATTCAGAAAGATATGATAGTTTTTTAGCATATTTTTCTCTGAGCGATGCAATTTTACGGTTGGTCCATGTCAGTATTTCTTCCAAAAACTCGTTTGTAAATAAAAGGCCCCATACCTCCTCAACAGATGGATTTGTCCCGAGCTCTTTTGCCTTTGGTTTGAGACCAGGTAACAGTAAAATAATATTATGTCTTCGAGTTCTGACGTTTGGTCGGGGAGCTTCTTTTCCCCATTTAAATTGTACTTTTCTTGCTACTTTTTCCCTAAGAAAAATTGTTGCTGTTCTGATTAATTTCTAATTTCTTCTAGGGTCTCATCTTCACTACTGCTTTCTTCCTGTTCACTACATCATCTTCTTCGAACTCCTGTTCCGATTCAGAGTCGTGGTCACTATTGATTTGATATTCTTCATCTTGGCCACTCTCATAAGGATCAGGTTCAGAAGGTCTATCCAAAACATCAAAAGCTAAATTTTGAAGTTGATTTTCATCAAAACAATGTTCTTGTAACGATACTTTACTCACAATAGATCTTCCGTGTGACAGGCCAGGATATTCGACTTCTCCAGGATTCATTTTGTCAGATAATAAAAAAACAACTTATTTTACTAATATTTACATGTATTTACAAACTAATTGGATCCACTAATCACCACGCATCTCGATAAAAACCGTAGAAAATAAAGTCACGTAAACAAATCATACGTCTCACAGATGGAAAGTCCCGCAAGGTCATCAAAAACTATAAATAGCGCAGCCAAGGGGCGAGACAAAAACTGGCAACTGACACAGAACAAAGACCAACGTCTGACTGGCAGCTAGACGGCTGGACAAAAACAATAGACCAGAAGGAGGAAAAATACGCCGGTTTTTATTTTCGCGCCCGTCTCCAAGACGTATGATGTTAGTTATGGGTTAACCTAAGGTAATTGAATCAATGGTAAGTGATATTATTTAGTTTTATATTATTGATGGATTCTTCTAACTCTAGTATAGGCGTAGATTAATTTTGCATAGGTTAGGCTTTATTTATATGCAAGGATAAAATAAAGCAAAAGCTTAAAGTTTCAAATATTTATTAGTATAAATGAGCTACAATTGTTTCGCCTTGCGGCATCGACGGGCTACTGATAATTTACAGGTATAGACAACTATTCAAAACATAAGTACAGGAAACTGAAATACAATAGAGAAATCGGGAAAGGTAGGGGGTGACCTAGCAGGTAGATAAAGGTTGATGAACTATGGTACGGATGGGTTTTAGAAGAGGTGACGAATTTAATACAATTTGGTCATTTAAGTTGAGAATAGGCCTATTCTCAACTTAAATGACCAAATTGTATTAAATTCGTCACCTCTTCTAAAACCCATCCGTACCATAGTTCATCAACCTTTATCTACCTGCTAGGTCACCCCCTACCTTTCCCGATTTCTCTATTGTATTTCAGTTTCCTGTACTTATGTTTTGAATAGTTGTCTATACCTGTAAATTATCAGTAGCCCGTCGATGCCGCAAGGTGAAACAATTGTAGCTCATTTATACTAATAAATATTTGAAACTTTAAGCTTTTGCTTTATTTTATCCTTGAATATGGAGTTTCAACAAGAAATATCTGCTATTACATTAAAGTTTATTTATATGTATTATTTCACAATAAATATCTGTATCATTAATTAATAATTAAATAAAAGGCAATTTGCACAATAAGGAAGGTTATATTAGTTGTTTAAGGTCACATAATGTTACAATACAGAGTCCACAAAACATGCAATTCTTAATCATTTCACCTTTAAGGTAGATTCACATAAAGTGCCTGAAAGCCAATTTTTTTTGCCACATTTTGGGAGCTACAAGTTGGAGAGATAAACATAAAATGAAAATTAAACAAATAATTATTTTGTAAATGAATACTTTTATAGATACAGTGTACTCCCGATTATCTGCGATATTGGGTGGCACAGACATCGCGCATAACGAAAATCGTGGATAATCTACAAGAATGCTAAAAATAAAGAGAAAATAATTTTTTTAAATAGTTTGACATAAAAAGACTTTATTATACTGTACATAAAACACAAAATACACAGCACAAACCTATAAATTACATACAGTAAAACCATTTTAATGTACATTTTACATAAAAAGGTGTAATGAACAAGAAGTTCTTGTAGTGAAACAAAAGAACAATACAGGAACACATTACGCTACACTAGTACAGTGTACTGCAATTTTAGTTAATTGATGGTTTTAAAAAAATCAAACATTGTTTTTTGTTTCTTACTGAGAAAACACCGTCTCTTTATTCTTTTGAACTTTTCTTAGCATCAGTTTTTCAACTAACTGCACATCGTCGTCTTGTTCCTCTAAATTATTTTCATGAGTTTTATAGTTTCTCTATTTTAAGCAATCTTTATGAAGTAAAAGAATACATGATTTCAATAGTTAAAGGAAAAATAAAAAAATAATTAATTTCAAAATGCTTAATGTCTTGAATGAATTGGGTTTGTGTTGAAGTTTAATTTTAAAAGAGAGTTTGAATGATTCTACATCAACATAGTTCAAACTCTCATCTTAAATAGAAGTAAACTTGAACAAATAAATATAAAACTTTGTCAATAATGCTATAATAAGTTGAAATAGATAATCTAGTATGTTTTTATAATATTTTGTTTCATTAACCTTGTAATTTTTGGTGAATATGTACTTAATGTTCTTGTTTTGTTTAAAATAAATAAGATGTTTGTTTAAAAGTATATAAGACTTCTACATTCCTATCCAGATATTCCATCAAGTACACTAGTTTAAAAGAATTCACGCCCCATTAAAATTTTCAAAATTTAAATTTGGTAAGTATGCATTTGCCATGGCGCCCAACATAATTCACTAAATAATGAGTATAGAACAGAATTAACTTCATTTTTATAAAATACTACAATATTAACTTGAAGGAAAACTTTTTTTTTTAAAGTCTTCAACCCACGTTTTATTAAATTATTACAATTGTCGCACAACGTGTGGCATTTTTATATAAAAGTCAGTTCCCCCGTTTATTAAATTATTACATGTATCCTAATGGATGCTGAATTGGTTTCTGGCCACTTACCAGTTTTGCAGATATTTCTAATTACCAGGTGTTTCATTTTTCAAAATTAAATGGGCTGGCATACATATTCACGTGTTTTTATATCTGACATGATATACCTTTCTTCTCTTTTTAATAAATTATATATATCCTTTTTATGATCTCCCCAGCTTGTATTCTTCTTTTCCTCTACCTGGTTGAATCCTTTTTTTAAATTATAAATATCTTTTTCTTCATTTTATTTTTATTTGCTGTACCCTACTTTGAGTAACAAAACATATGCACTGGGTGTTTAAAAATATATATGTTACAATTAATTATAATGATTATATACAATTAAGTTTCATGTATGAAATGGGACATGAATTGAAATGGGCTATGTGGTGATAAGTTTGGTATTCATGACTATTTTGGTGGCAGTAAGGGTCTTGTAATTTATGTTGTGCTACCATTAGGTGTTAGTTTATTTGTAACCAGAATTACAGTATCATTATAAACAGGAATAACTATATTATAATTTAACTATATAAAATCACCCACAAAAGACTAGCCTGCATTAAAACAAGTGAATAAGAATCCTATTACTAATGGTGACTACAAATAATGTACATTACATTCTTTGAAATTATAAAATTCTTATAACGAATAACAGGGGTTTTGAACAAGCCATGTCTGGAATCTATTCAAACAATTTTTGACTGGAACAGCATCCACAGGCTATGTGTAATCTCATTATAGACTCTCAATCCTATAGAGAGAAGACAGCTTAAAGGACTTTATAAAGGTTGGGTTAGATTAGGACAAAATAATAGTAATTTTAAATAAATAACTAAAGGGAAGTGAAACAATTCAAATGAGTTGTAGATAATTTAAATCTAAAATATACATTTCAAGGGATCTTGACATTAAAATTAACGAAAACCCCGACACCTAACACCATTTGTGAACATTGTACTACTAAATAATAATAATAATATATATATATATTTTTTATATCAATTTTAATGTAACAGCAGATATTTCTTGTTGAAACTCCATATTCAAGGATAAAATAAAGCAATAAAGCTTAGTTTCAAAATATTTTAATATATAAATGAGCTACAATTGTTTCGCCTTGCACAACATCGGGCAACTGATAATTAACAGGTATTGACAACTATATATACATACACAAGTATGATAATATTTTAAGGAAGAAGTTAAAGCTAAGAGCTGAAAATTTAGTCTACTCTTCCCATAGTAATAGTATTGAAATAGTTAAATATTGTAAATTATCTTATATCAACAGAACTAGTTATCAAATCAGTAACCTTATTTCAACTAAATGTAATAACACTAATTCCCATATCAAATCTAATCTCAACTAATTCTTCCATCTAGGAATATTAATAATAAAACATAAAACCGTAAAGTAAAGCTAAAATCGTAATTTCAAAATCAGTTTAGAAACACTTTCTACCATATTTAAAACAGACCTACAACAGTATTTCAAAGACTACAAAATACTCTGAGAACGATAATAGGAAAAAGGAGTTTACTATTATATCAATCAGAATTTCCAGCATCAAAAATGTCTTGTACAAAAAACCATTTGTATCTCAGTAATTAAATAAAAGACAAAAACCAACACTTCTTTATAGTAATCAATGGCGGTCGACCCAGGACGACATCTCAAAATACGAGTTGCCACGCCTTCCGATTATTACGATTAATACGGCAGCAAGCCTTTCAATTGGTTATAACAATTTCTTTACAGTTATATAAACTATATAATTATGTAAATAACTGTTAAGAGAAATTATTTAACCCTGTCATATCTTTATTGTAATTTCATTTTCCATTTTAAAAGTTGTATGTTTCAAAATATATCGTCAATCCATTTTCATAGAAGAATGATCATTTCACAAATTCACCTCAAATCCACATAATCTTAAGTGTACCCCTACAAGAAGAAATTCGGAAGGCGCAAGTTTCGAACTTTCCGAAATGCTGATTTGAGTGCATAAAATTCAGATTGTTGAGGAAGGCCCAAAAGCGAACAGACGTGTTTCGAAAAGGGAGAAATAAAAATCCAAAAACCAGCCAACTATTTCTTAACATCCAACATACTAGTAAACTCCAGAAACTAAAAACAGTGCGGTTTCAAAAAAAGTAGTGGTTTTTCTTCTAAGGTTGATATAAACACTGAAGAAGATATTTAGCAAAATTAAAATTGCTAATTTTGGTGAGATCCTTCTATTTTGTTATATGTATTTTCTAGCAATTATATATTTGAGCATTTTGTTCCACTAGAGCTCTACAACCCACAAGGACTAATTTGTAAAGCTAATAAATTTTGCTGAGTAATTAAACTCTTAAAACCAACTAATAACTTTGAAAATCAAATTTGTGATTTCACTCATAATTCATCCTTGCATTTCATCCCTTTTTGAAGGAACAATAATTAACAATTGAACAATTATTTAATTTGCTAATTGAATTTAATCTTAATAATATCATTCCTTTATATATGTATTTTGCTCAACCCCCAACTTGGCAAAAGTTGGCACTATCCCTACTCCTGTTTTTGAGATTCTGTGCTAATAATTTGAAATAGACAATCTTGTAACCATTCCTGAGCAACTTAGGACTAATATAGACAATTACTTTCCTTTGTATATGTATGTAGATCTACCTTCAATCTATTTGAACTGTCATATACTAACTAAGAGATCTACAGGAACATTCTGGCATTTGGCCTGTTTTGATTGTGTTAGATAAATTGTTAGGTGAGAAACCTAATAAGAGAAAATAAACTTATTATTAATGATATTAGTGTTTTTCTCCTTCATGTGTGTATAAGACTTGAATATTTTTTAACAACTGTCTATTTTAAATTTAACCATTATTATCCATTTAATTTATTTGTGATTACGTTTAATTGAATTTAACAAAACGTAAAGTTGTAAACGTGTCATTAAATTCATTGCATTGTTTATTTATTTATTATATATTTTTCTCATTAATTATTAATATATTCTGAAGAATTATCATATTTAAGAAAGAAATATTTCTGATAATTATAACAAATTCTATGCTAGGTAAGTAGTCTTTGGATTAATTGGTAGATTGTCTTTTGGTTGATTAATGATACAATGGTTGAATACCTCAAAATGTTTTCTTTATTTTAAAAATACAATATCTCGGGGAAGGGGAGCTCATGCTGGCCAAGAAATCCTGTCTTATAGGCAAAATTATATACAAAAGAAAAGTTATTTAAAATTTGATATATTATGAAAAGAATTTAGTTGAAATTGTTCACTTTGTTGTTTCGTTACCAGTATTTCACGTTCAACTTCAGTCGATATGAATATTAGTTGTTAATAGCAAAATACAATTATTTAATTTGATACTCAAAAGAGAGATTTTTAATTTAATTTGTTATTACCAACGTGGAGCTTTTTGAAATATATAAATTTAAATATCAAGGAGATCTATCTTTATAATTTGTTTAGTCAATAATATTTGTAATACATTGCCTTATTATTACAGGTATTATATGAATCAACATCCTCAGAAGAAAATAATTCTGGGCACTAGCTTTTGAGGCATATAATGGACATCGGACTGTTGGGATTCACATAATCAGTCCATTTGAAGAAAAAGTACATAAGTATTTAAATTACCATAAGCACTGAAAGTATTCAATTTAGATTTAAAAGTGAAAAAAGACCAAAAACTTCCGAAATTTTATACATGTATATGTGTGTCTACATGAATTAATGTGTGAAAAAATATTCAATGCTCACAGCTCGATAACTCGAATTCTAATTGATGATACAGAATTCTGAAACACAACAAACTAAAGGTAATAAGTAATCTTATAATTTTGTATTTGTAGTTACAACAAAATATATTTGTGATGGGTCTTTCACAACCATTTTTATTTTCAAAAGAAGGAAGTCATCTAAAAACTGGAGGCTAAATTGTGTTAACTATGCTAGTGTTTACCATGCTGATATTTTCAAAACTATTATAAAGAAGTACATTATTTAAAGAGCAGAACAATGTTTGTTACCTTTCCATGTTTTGATAGGACAAGATAATGCCCATCGACACATCTTGCATCTACAATATCTAGAAGGCTTGTAATTACAGTTGGGATTTTACAACGGGTACCTTTAACACTGGTATTATTTCCCCAAACATAGACCTTGCCTTCCTTTGTAAAAGCCAAAGCATCGCCATGCATTCCACATACAGAAACACCTGTTCACAATACAAATACATTACTTGTACTATAAAATAACAATGTCTTAACATCAATTAAGTTAAGAAACTAATAAATAGCTAACGAATGACACAAAATTATCGAAATCACAATCCTGATTTTGTTAAAACCTACTAACAATAATAGATTTATACTTAGTAATTCAAATCATTGTACCAAACACAAATTAGCAGCTTTTAATAGCTTAATAAATAAAGCTATTAACGTGCCCTTAACTAAAACTCGTTTTTCTAAAGAAATAAATCAAATTAAAGAAAATAGCTGTATTCAATGGTTTTGAACCCAAAGTTGTTGACAACATATTAAGGAAACAGAGATTAAAGAATGATAGAATAAATTCTATGACTCTCCAACCGGTTAAAAGTAAAGTCAGATATTGCAATTTACCCTTTGATTCTGCCCTCACTAAAGATTTGGGCTCCATTTTTAATAATCTTGACATCAAGATAGCTTATAAAAGTCATAACAATCTTAAAAATTTATTGGGTAATCCTAAAGATAAGATCCTGATGTTGGAGAAGTCTGGTATTTATGAAGTTAGTTGTAACGATTGTGAAAAGGTGTACCTAGGCCAAACAAAGAGAAAAATTGTAACCAGATTTAAAGAACATGTAGCTCATATTAAGTACAATAGGCCAGAGAAATCAAGTGTGGCCGACCACATACTTCAAATGAACCATGATTTGGGAATACAAAATGTGAAAATGGTTAAGAGCGTGATGTCACATAAGTTGCTTAATAGCTATGAAAGCATTTTCATTGCTAAACCTGATAGTGAATTATTACTTAACTCAGATAAGGGTCGTATTCCTAATTCAAGTTTATTCTCTTTGTTAAAACCTAGGTAAACCTTGAAATCATGTTAGGTTTTTTTTTTTATCCAATATAGTTTTTGTTTTAATGTAAATGTTACTTTTTGTTCTTGATGTAGTTTTTTGTTTAATGCCTATTCTATGTTTTTGTTTTAATGTACATGTTATTATGTTGTTCTCAATGTAGTTTTTTGTTTTAATGCAGATTCTAGGTTTTGTATTGAAGTAGTTTTAGGATATATTGTTATCTGTAAATCTATAATTTTTTGTTGTTATTATGCACATGTTACATTTATATTTTAAGGAGTTTAAGATAGCCTATTATTGTCGTCTGTAAAAATTGTTACCGCCATTGCCATATTCAACCTACAGGTTTCTCAAGGACAGGAATGTGTACCGTTAGCCGCTTTCGCCAAGGCCATATATTGTTAGAATTATTTCAGATCCCTCCGATGATGGTAACTTGGTTACCGAAATGTACATCAGGGAATTATAATAACATAAGGCAAATAAATATTTTATTTTATTTGTGTTTGTGTTTGTGTTATTGTACCAAACTTGTGGTAGGGGACTCAATATTTAATAGTGTCTAAATTGACCACTTCAACAGAATCGAAAAAATTGAAAAACTGAATCAAAACCATATAAAAGTAACACCCAATCAGGCTTTTTCAAACAGTTATAAACCTAAACTTTTATTATTATCAGATAGCCATGGGATAGAGTGTAGTAAAATATTTGAAGACTTGTTAGGAAATACCTATAATATTATAAGTACAGTATTTTAAAACCAAACACATCACTGAATCAAATTATGGGTGAGATAGACTCTATGTCAGCAAATTTCAACAAAGATTACTTACTATAATGATTATAGGGGGCACTAATAAAATCAACAATTTCTGTTCATATCAATTATTATTAGGTCAGGCATTGGATAGTATCAGACCTATGACATAAGAACACATGTAATTATGACTTCTATACCTCAAAGTATGAAAGTTACAAGTATAAGACACATATCGATATTGCAAATTGTTTTATACGTATTTAGACAGAAAATATTGTAAACACAAATTTACTATGGCTTGACATAAATAGTATAATTAACAGGAAGGAGTCATTACCCTGGACATGGGTTGCATTTCGATAATAAAGGGAAACAGGTGATGTGTGGTACATTGAGTGAAGCCTTGAACATATTTTCTTTTATGGACTTACTTTATAATAATTGATGAGACATTCTGTAATTCTCATGCAGTCATCGACGCCAAAAGGAAAATTAGTTTTAACGTTCCTAGTCCACATAAACTCTATCATGTCAAAGCAAGGAAAAAAAAAAGAAGAGATTTACCGATTTACCACATCAGG
This sequence comes from Aphrophora alni, assembly GCA_963513935.1. Taxonomy (NCBI): domain Eukaryota; kingdom Metazoa; phylum Arthropoda; class Insecta; order Hemiptera; family Aphrophoridae; genus Aphrophora; species Aphrophora alni. Next base: position 45,675,732 of record OY740778.1, on the reverse strand, counting down.
GAACAAGACATTTGGAAAACACTTCACTCCCAGAAGCTACTTGTGAATGGCAGTTGGTGAATTCGCAATCAATAAGTGACAATGAAAAAAACTGTATAATAATTTTAAGAGGTGAAGATTCTTAAATGTCAGTGATGCTAAAGGTTATGGAGGAGAGAATGTATGCGAGGTCACAACAATTGCCAAGAGGTAGGGACTCTTTTTTAATTATTGATCAGAATGCACAATTTGCTACTAATAAGATTTCTGATTAAAATTTTTTTGTGCCTAAATGAGTCCCAATGTTTTTGTGGTAGTAGTTGTAATAGGGTTATATCGAGCTCCGAGTGGAGCCATTAATTTGTTTCTTGATCATTTTGATTTACTGTTACAAAAATTATGTTTTAAAAGCTTCAAGTTTATTATACGTGGTGACTTGAACGTATAATATATATATATATATATATATTAGAACCCCTCTTAACCGGTCTAGTCGGGACTGACACCCGGGCCGGTTGCCCGTTTGGCCGGTTAATCCGAGGTTCCCGTGAAAAATCGGTTTTCGTTCAAAGAAAGCTTATTTAATCAGGTAGTGCTAAGAATTATGCAATTAAGATGTTATTGCAACTCATTTTACTGTACTTAAATGTATCGTATATATTATGTTATGTATATTATACATCAAACATGAAAAAATTAAACATTACAAAGCTTTTTTACAGATTCCCCTCTGTCAAGTCTTTTGACACATTTAACTGCGCCTCAAACGAAACCAACACACGCTTCCGTTTTCGTAACTCGCTCATTTTTATTTAGCGTATATACTGTACGTAGATCATAACCAGTCAAAGACAAGAAGAAAACTGAAAAGAAATGTTATATTTTCCGTAATGTATACTAAATTTATTCGTGGAAAAAAAGCGGCCCATCTAACTTTTTGTCAGTGTATGTCTACTATACCAACGGGTGCCAATGCCGTGGTGTTTTTACACCGCCGACAATGGGATACCGCTATTGACAAAGTCGTTTGACTCGCCGCCGCTTTGGTGTTACAATTACAATTTATTTTCGGAAACTCTCATCCAACCAGTACACTACGATATAGGCCGGTTAATCCGGTTACTTATATATATGTTAAGTAAATCTAGATGCACAGATAGACTGTGAGACCTTTTGGCTATCTATAATCTTAAAGCAAAACAAACCAAAAATAATTGTATTATGAAACATTTAAAACAACTACCTCGTAAGAATTCAAAACATATTATAAAAATTATAAGCGGATATTCAGACGTGTAATAGTGGCAGCTAAATCATATGAAATAAATAAACAAATTTGTCAATCCGAAAATATTAGTTAAACTTCTTGGAAAATTATTACGGTAATGATGTTCGTAAACAGAATGTTAATTCTGGTAATGTGATGTTGAAGGTTAATGGAGTTCATTATTCTAAACCATCACTTGTTGCAAATTTTTTTAGTACTTTTTTCATTCAAAATTTATTTCAAACCAAGAATTGTAAGCCATACTCATTGTGAAATATAGATGTGGAGTCATCAATGTGAGTCAGCCTATGCATGAAGAGGATGCTTCCAAAACTATTAGGAAATTGAAAAATAAAAAGTCCAATGATATTAAAAAAATTTCTGTGTGGCTTATCAAACAGTGTTCTGAAGAACTTACCAAACCTCTTCAGGTTTTAATAAATTCAAAGATAAATTCCTATCTAGATTGAAATCTGCTAAGGTCCTTCCTTTATTTAGGAAGAGAGACAGAAAGGGTATGAATAAATTACAGACCTATTTCCATTCTCCCAGCATTTATTAAAGTTTTTGAAAAGCTGTTTTTAACGCAGCTTCTTAAATATCTAGATAAATTCAATATCCTATGTTATAGCCAATATGGCTTTCAAAAAGGAAAGTCCACAATCAATATAGTAGTTAAGTTAATGGACTTCTTGCTGGATAATCTTGATAAAAAAAGAGAAGATATGAACATTTTTCTGGACCTTCCTAAAGCTCTTGATTGTGTTGACTTCAATTTGCTACTTGCAAAATATTGGTATTAGAGGGATTCGATTACTATAGATAAACTCATATCTCTCCAATAGAACACAGCAGGTAAATATTGCATGAAGGCTGTCTAAAGTGACTCAGCTGAGACAAGGGGTCCCGCAAGGATCAGTTCTCGGGCCACTATTATTTTTAATCTATATTATTGATTTGTCATATCAATATATGATGATAGTATAATTCAGTTTGCTGATGATACAACACTAAGTCTTCAAGCAAATTCTGTTCAACAATTGGTGCAGAAGGCTTTTATGTAAGTCAACGCTACTGGACAGTATTTTTCTGTAAACAATTTAGTAATCAATCCATGTAAAACAAAGTACATACACTTCAGTAGAAAGCATAGCTTAATTATGACACTAAGTATCATGCTAGGTGATAGTATACTTGAAAAAGTGGAATCAATAAAAATTTTGAGTCTTCAAATTGATGACAAGTTGAACTGGTATGATCATATTAACAGTATTAATTTAGTAATCAATCCATGTAAAACAAAGTACATACACTTCAGTAGAAAGCATAGCTTAATTATGACACTAAGTGTCATGCTAGGTGATAGTATACTTGAAAAAGTGGAATCAATAAAATTTTTGAGTCTTCAAATTGATGACAAGTTGAACTGGTATGATCATATTAACAGTATTAGTGCTAAACTTAGCTCAGGTATATTTTCACTGAGGAATTTGAAGCTATACTGTGGTACATCGATGCTTTTTACAGTCTATTATGGATTAGTGTATCATTATTTGAGCTATGGAATTCTTCTTAGAGGAAATTCTTTGGCTCTGTCAGAATATGAAAAGAGTGTTTGTCTTGCAAAACAGGCTTATTACTGGGCTAAAAAAAAACCAAAGTTGTAAAAACTATTTCAAGAAATTTGGAGTACTTATACTTCCGTATATTTATATACTTGAAGTGTTGTTTTTCTTTAAATTCAAGTGTGATCATGTCCAAAATATGGATACACACAACTACAGCACCTTGTAGCAATCTTGTAAGTATCGTGCCAAACAGCACAGATTAAATTTATACAGAAAACTTCCCTCACAAGCTGGTGCAAAGTTCATGAGTGAGCTTTCTATAAGAATTCAAAATTTACCAAACTACAGGATTTTTAAAAACAATCTTAGACAATTTCTATTGTCTGAATCCTTTACTCGGTGGATTCATAAACTCATGCATTATGATCGTATTATTTCATGATGCATCCCTTTTTCTTTTGTAATATGTTTTATCCTTGTAACTTATTAATTTTATGTCTACTGTGTCAATTATTGTATATGTTTCTCTATTTATTAAGCTGCTTGGTGTTTAATTATATGTGATTTTTAATGTGAATTGTCTCAATTTGTTATAATGTGTATATATAACCTGTTTTATAAAAATACTATTAGTGAAGAAAACTAATTTTGAATAAATAAAAATAAATAAATAAACAAACTAATGTCTTTCCAAAATACCACTATTCCAATATTTGGCTATCCCAATATGCATTTCTTTACAAAAACCTAACTTCCTGTGCACTATGTATATATGTGATAAAGTAGAAACATGTTTAAAATTTGAGTTCTATTTTATGATTCTATTTATTCCTTACCAACAACCTCAGAAACGTCTTTTATTTGACAAGGCTCTTCTATTTCAGTCACATCTTCTAGACCTAAACAGCCATTGATACTCTTGCCTATTGCATATACGTTACCGCTATGTGTCACCAGTAAAGCACACTCGTTATTAACATCTGAAACATATAATAAAAATGAATAAACATATCATCTGAAAAGTTTTTTATTTTAAATTTATATTATCACTAAATTGAAATCAAAGTATGCTAAAACCACTGGGAGTTCATTTTGTAACCAATGTGTCAATTCACTACTATGATGCGACCTTTTGGCTGAATTTGTACACCTTGGATATGCGCATAGCTGTCAAGAGTAGCCTATGCAGTGCAGTCCAGTACCAGATATTTTTAAGTGCAATTGACAACTTGTTTCTGCATGTCCAGCTTCACTATCATTATCTCCCCTTTTGTACTTTCATTTTGTTCAGTTAATTTTCCTTTGAATACATGTATTCTAAAATCCTCCTTCACCTCCTGCTCCAATTCAATTCTTTTCTACTTGCTTATACTTCTATTATGAACTCTTCCTGATTTCAGTCATCTTACTTTCCAATCCTTTTTCTATATGCTTCTGCTCTTGTTCCATTTTCTTCTCAAATTCCAAAAATTTATTATTTGTTTCTTCCTTATTTTTGTGGCCGAAATTGGACTGACCTCGTCCCGTAGCGGTCTGCCGTTCAACTTCCTTCTCGCGGCTCTCAGAACAGACTCTCTCGGCTCGCTGGTTCAAGCCCTCCACTCCTCGTCTCTCCCCCCCTTCTACGTGATATTGCACTGCTCGACAAAATTGCCAATTGATATTTTATTATTTAGAATCCCTTCCCATTACATCCTAATTTATACTTATTATGGTTTTTATTTGGTGGGCTCCTTGGCTGGGCCACACACCAACCAGACAATACACGCAAGTTCCCATCGCCCATTATTCACAATAAATGTCTGTCTATAACAGCTTCATACACCGTCTCTTAACTGTACCAATGAAACAACAAGAATATAACCAAGAAGACAACATAATGAAACATATTGCCATCGCTAACAGTTATAAAAGCTCAATCGTTGGACAGTATAAACCTACACCATCCCCGGACTCCCACACTACGACCCTAGGTCCCCGTACTACCTACACTTCTAAACCCGGTAACCCCGACCTCATCATTCCCCGCACAAAGAACCTTTCCCCGGCTAGACAGCCGCCTACCACAACAACCAACGCTTTTTACTCTACCCACAGGGCGAGCCGACGTCAACATGATAGAAAAACAATCACCCACCCAAGTAATAACAACACTCAATGTTGCTTGACCTTGGTGATCAGAGAAAACATTGTGTTTGTCATGTAAACAACCCATAAATATGTCATTGAAATATGTCAATATAGAAGTGATAGACATTTTTGGTCACCAAAAACTGTTACTAGTCCTATAAAGAGAGGTATGTAGTACAAAAATAACAGGAAAAAAAATTAAAATTGGAACATTGTATTTGCCATGTAAACTTAACCTACAAATACGTCATTAAAATATGTCAATTTCGAAATGACAAACATTTTTGTACACACAAAAATTTGGTAATTATTAGTTCTAGATGGTCCTTCGATTTTTCTATAAAAAAATCATGAAAACAAAGTATTTACCTTGTAATGAAAGGATCAGATCATATTATGTGGTGCAATAAACATTTCGTCCCAAAATGCATTACTATAATGGAAAATGATATCTACAAAAATACAAATTCCAGTTTCGTAGGTTATGAATGCCAACATTAATACTAATGACTACGCTCATCAAGTCACTGCATATATGATCGCTTGTTCTATTAACTCTGCTAGGTGTCTATATATTTTACATGCATATTATACCTTATTATTATTACGTTGTATGATTGAAGAATCATGTCTATTATCACACACACACACACACACACACACACACACACACACACACATATATATATATATATATATATATATATATATATATATATATATATACACATTGATACCTGACTTGACTTTGTGTTATGTAATTTACGTCTTTATTAGGTCGTCAGGTAGCTATATATTATTGTGAAGTCGATTTCAATACTTTATTATTCCTATTTTCTAATTAACTAATGCATTTTCTGACTTTAAAAAACGCTTATGAAATTAAAAATGATCTAATTGTTTTAAAATAAGGTATTTGTTAGTTAACAAATACACTAATATATAGTCATACATATTAACATTCCCTTTCATTAATTAGACTTTTCTAACAGCTGTATTCTCTTGTTTACTATGTGTTATTTTTTAACAGTGAAGAAATGCATTTTGGGACTTGAAATGTTTATTGCACCACATAATATGATCTGATCCTTTCATTACAAGGTAAATACTTTGTTTTCATGATTTTTTTATAGAAAAATCGAAGGATGATCTAGAACCGATATTTACCAAAAATTTTACTATTGTTATGAAGACAGGTATGTAGAATAAAAAAAAAAAAAAGCTAGTTATAGGGACTGCAGATAGAAGTGAAAACTTAGAACTTTTAGTATTAAAATTTGAAATTTCATAATGTTTAAATTAAAATTATCAACATCAATCTGGTTTTCACATCTCTTGACACTTTGAGCAACAATTATATGCATGTTTAAATGTTACCATCGCGGGACGGTAGACAGAAATGAAAACTTTAAATATCAATTTTAAAAATTAATAAAATTATAAACTTTAAATTAATGTAACAAAAATATTAAATATATATAATGGTTCATTTTGTATATACAAATTTCAAATTACAAATGCTCATTCTCACCGTGGCATATTTAGCTATGTATGGGAGTCTGAGAAAGTTTGTGCAATCTTTTTGCATTTGTTATTAGTTCGACTATATATAGGAGTCTGAAAAAGTTAGTGCAATATTTTTCGTAATTTTATTTTTAATATGTATGGGTATGTGAGGAAGTTTGTGCAATATTTTTAAATTGATTATTAGTTTGACTATGTATGGGAGTCTGAGAAAGTTAGTGCAATATTTTTCGTAGATTTTTAGTTTTAATATACATGGATAGTTTTGTGAGAAAGTTTGTGCAATATTTTTGAATTGATTATTAGTTTGACAATGTATGGGAGTCTGAGAAAGTTAGTGCAATATTGTTCGTAGATTTTTAGTTTTAATATATATGGGTATGTGAGAAAGTTTGTGCAATATTACTAGTTTGACTATGTATGGGAGTCTGAGAAAGTTAGTGCAATATTTTTAGTAAATTTTTAGTTTTAATATATATGGGTATGTGAGAAAGTTTGTGCAATAATTCTGCAATATTTTTCATACATTTTTAGTTTTAATATATATGGGTATGTGAGAAAGTAAGTGCAATATTTTTCGAAGATTTTTAGTTTTAATATATATGGTTAAGTATGTGAGAAAGTTAGTGCAATATTTATCATAGATTTTTAGTTTTAATATATATATATATATATATATATATATATATATATATATATTATATATATATGGGTTAGTATGTTAGAAAGTTTGTGCAATATTTCAGCCTTGATTACTAGTAGTATGACTATGTATGGAGTCTCAAACGTTATAAAACCAATAATAAAAATAGTAGATTATTTAAATAGGCAGCATAACCATTGTTGTGCAGCATAACCTTTATTGTAGGTATACTGACATTATTATTTTCGTGGCGATTTTTCCTTTCACCACATCGATTTAACAGCACCAATAAAATTGCCTACCGGGCGTAAAGAAGTAATCACTTCAAAAAAATATTAAAATTAGGGCACTACAGTAAATAATTACCAAAAAAAGGTTCATAATTACCACAAGTACAAAAAAGACTAGCCAATTAAGGTATTTATTATATCTTAAGAAATACAATCACCCTACTCAAGATAGATTAGGCCAGTTAAAAAATAAAGAGTCATTATCATATAGGTTACATCATATGGAACTAGATTAAACCTTTTAGTTAATTGATAAGTACTAACCTTGAGATACTGCTATAATTTTTAAAGTCGGCAAAAATTTAGAATTTAGCGATTTCAGAACATTCCAATCGTATACTGATGAATTAAATGACATTTTAAGGAAAATTATGGAGAACAGCTGCTGAGTTTTAATCACTGAAATAAAATTGAATACAATCAACGAATCAACGTCACAACGTGGTTGTGGTTATCTTGAGCTTGAGTTGAGAAATGGAAAGAAAGAAATTCCGGACTTGGACAGTCCCGACTCCAGTACCTATCCCCACTACCACAATTTGCCCGGCAACTTACACTGTAAAAGCACTAATACAGTGAAATAAGACGAAAATGGTGGTGAAAAGTGTTGTACCAATTAAGTGCATTTTTTTTTTCTTTTCGACTTTATGCATAAAGATAAGACGGTAACTAATTTTGTGAGTTTTTTTGTGCATGGCTTCGCGAGAAAAGTGGCAAAAAACGCATTATGACGTTTTTCGAGTGCATCGCTTCACTATTTATTTAATATCTCCGGCACCAGGGGTCGTGGAAAAATTTTAAAAAATGGAAAATGACCATGATGAAATAGACTATCGATCCATAAGGTAAGATTACTTAAAAAATTCATCCTAACCCCAAAAAACCATTTCTCGCACTTTTTTTTTACTTAATTAGCGATATTTAATGGAAAAATGGTTGAAATTTTTTCAAAATTTGGGAAAACATGTATTTTTATGTCGGTAACTCATGATATAAATTTTAAAAAAATATATATATTTTTCCACTCGCAATCGGCATTTTTCGGCAAAAATTGAAGTGCCCGCCATTTTTGGTAAAAGCATGGTAAAAAAAATTCATCATCTCAAAATGTAGGGTTTGATATGTACTTTTGTCTTATAAAAAGTGCTCATTTTTGGGGATTAAAAAAAAAATTTTCAATTTTTATTTTTTTGGTTTTTTATGTATATTGCATTATTAATGCTTAAATTTTTTTTAGAAAAATGCACTTTAGTCTAATAATTTGTCCCCCCTCTGTAAATAAAAAACATTTTCTAAAAAAAAAATTAAGCATTAATAATGCAATATACATAAAAAAACAAAAAATAAAAATTGAAAAAAAAAATTTTTAATCCCTAAAAATGGGCACTTTTTATAAGACAACAAACCTTTGGGTTACCTTAGACAAAAGTACATATCAAACCCTACATTTTGAGATGATAAATTTTTTTTACCATACTTTTACCAAAAATGGCGGGCACTTCAATTTTTGCCGAAAAATGCCGATTGCGAGTGGGAAAATATATATATTTTTTCAAATTTATATCATGAGTTACCGACATAAAAATACATGTTTTTCCAAATTTTGAAAAAATTTCAACCATTTTCCTTTAAATATCGCTAATTAAGTAAAAAAAAAGGGCGAGAAATGGTTTTTTTGGGGTTAGGATGAATTTTTTTAAGTAATCCTACCTTATGGATCGATAGTCTATTTAAGCATGGTCATTTTCCATTTTTTTAAAATTTTTCCACGACCCCTGGTGCCGAAGATATTAAGGCTAAACATCCCTGAAAAAGTTGTGTTTCTGGCCCGCTAGATAGCAGCACCTCTGCGGCAAAATTGCATTACTGATAATTTGCGTAATTATTGTCCGATTTTTGTTTTGTAAGTTATTTTGTAAATAATATCAATAAAATATTTACGCTACGAAGGTGAAAGTTTTTTAGATTTTTTTATAAAAAAGTTGTTGAGCAAAAATATTATTATTATTATCATTATTTTTAATCGCAGGTAGTCATTTTTTAAATAATAATTTTAAATGAATTTTGCCGTTTTCAGATATGAAATCGGTCAAATGGTCCTATCGGAATCGTGTTTTAAATATACTATCATTATTTCTCTCACGCTCCGCGCCCCCTTCCGCGTGGCGCACCGCCATACTGCCCAGCCGCTCTAACGCGAGGCCCCTCCTGTAGTGATGTGGTGCTAATTAGCAAAGCAGCTAATTCCAAGCAGCTAACGAACGTTAGCAGTTGCAGAGCACTCCTAACAACTAGAAATAGCTGCTTAACAATTAGCAGAACTTATACTAGCTGATGGCAGCACCTTTCATAAACTTAGAGTTCAGTCCGTTTGTCCATTTCAATTTCTTAGAGGTGGTTGTATACTTGTTGCTTCTTTGCGTTATTTGAATGTGTGCAATATATATTATAAATTACATAAGTTATTCGCCATTCTAAATAATTACTCCATTTAAGAGTTCTACCTTTTATATGAAATGTAAAAACTATTAATCTGTTTTGACTACGTCGAAAAGTGTTTGTATATCAGATATAAATTTGTCTCAGATTTTTAAATAATATATATCACTAGTTTTAAAGAGGAAAATTATCTTTATTAAAAATTTTGTTACATATTTTATGTATGAATTAATCAATAACGAATGGTTACGTAGTAATTTATCTAGGAGACTAATTTATATTGGAAACTTTGGTTACAAACTGAAATGAAATAAAAGATGTATTACAAATCCATAATATGGAATAGTTTTGGGTTTTTGGAATAGTAATATATTACTGTTCATATTCTTCCCAGAAACAATGTACAATTTTATTAAAAATATTAATTGTTTTAGAGTAAATTCAACGATCATTACATTTTACTTAGTATAACTTATTATAAAATTGCATTAATTTTAATTCAACCCATCCTACTTGTACTCCTTATTTCTAAACATCCAATGAAAATGAAAATGTATTTCATTTATATTTTTAAATGATATATGAAATGTTTTTTATTCCCGTTATTCTTCACAAGTGGTAATAGAATGAACAAATTCTCTGATTCAAAAATGTGATGTATTTTAACTTTATACAATTAAATATTATACAGTTCAATTGGCAATGACAATAGAAGGTTGAGATGTTATTTCAAGGTTTAGAATGGAAAATTTTATAAATATGTTACACAATTATAACATATATCATGTTTATATATGTTTATTTATACACATAAATATAGTCTATAGTTCAATAATATACTGGATTCTTTTTATTGTTTGTTTTTAGTTATTATGGGGTTGTTATGCAACAAGGCATGATTAATCATGTATAACTTGTGTTAACAACTGTTGATGGAATTTAATTGTGAATTCAAAAATGTTTTGATATTTCAAATCCGTTCAGTAGTTTTCGAGATACAAATGATTTAATAAAGGCGTGTCATCGCATTTCAATAAAATGCAAACGCTAATGTACGCGGGTTTATTAAATTGTGTATATTTTGGGAATTGTTGAACGGATAAAATTGTATGTTCGAGTATCGCGGTGTCTTGATTCTTAATTTTAAAATGCTCTAAAATGGTGGATGTAAAACGAAACACAATAATTACAAAGAATTCACACAGGGCCGTCGCGTGGGTGGGGCGACCGAGGCGGTCGCCTTGGGCGCCGCAATCCAGGGGGCGCCACCGAGCGGGGGTAAAAAAAAAAATGCATGCACCGCATGCACGTGTTATCTACTTTTATTTATAAGCACTTTGACAACTGTTTTGAACTCTGTATTATAAAATTGATGCATTACTGAGTACGTAAAATTCTGTCTATGCATAACTGGTAATGTAATAGATTTATCAGTCTCAGCAACTGTGTATACCGACGAGCAGCGCTGCACTGCTAAACAAATCACTGATACGAATCCAAAGCTGTCATGACTCACCACACTCACAGCGGCTCGCGCCGCGCCGGCGCCCCCCCTCCCCTCAACTTATTACACTAAACTCAACCAGTCGTCACTTGTCAGTCAGTCGCTGGCTGCATTCAGTACGCGTCAGACACCGTTGTTGTGAACTTGTGAAGTGTATAAGCGTATAGTGTAATAGTGACAGTCCACACAGTGCGTGTGTATGGTGTGGTGCCTTTAGATTTAAGTTATGTGATATTAGTTGAAAACTCAAGCATTATTATGTCGAAAAAGTTGTCAGGGGCACAAAGGAGAAGGTTGAACAAGGAAAGTGAGTTAGCGAACGAGGCTTTGTTAAGTAAAGTGCCAAAACTAACAAATTTTTTTAAAACCAATACGACACAAAATGTTCCCGTTGTTGAGATCAGTACTACGTTTGTATCAAGCTGTAGTTCTTCCTCACAAAGTAGCATTCAAGAGCAAGAGGCCAAAGACACAGAATTTGTGCCTGTACTTTCCCATACTGGCCGTACTGCTGATGATACCGTTACAAGCGATCGTGACTACAGTGATTGTGATAGTTCTAGTGACAATAAAATAGTGATAACACTGTCAACAGACACTGAAATTGAATTAATATCTGAACCAGATCAGGTGCCGGTGATAACTTCAGATCCATCAACGTGGCCAGCGCGTGTTCTCCATGTTCACCGTGATGAACTTATTTTGAAAGGGCCGACTGAATATTTTAAAGAAGACCGTGATTACCCAAAAAATAACGACGGTAGGCACTTTTCAAACCAATCTCGATATCGGATTTTGGAAAACGGAGAAAGAATATCAAGGAGATGGCTGATTTATTCTGAAAAATCGGATGCTGTCTACTGTTTCTGTTGTAGGCTATTTAATCCATCATCAAAGTCAAATTTTGGACAAGCAATGGGTTTTAATAACTGGAAAAATTTGACAGACCGTTTAAAATCCCATGAGTTGTCACCAGATCATTTCAAAAATATGGCTGAATGGTTTGAAGCAGAAAAAAGAATTAAAGGAGACACTTCAATTAATCAGCACATCATAAGGCAAATTGAAACTGAGGCTCAGCGTTCAGCAGAAGTGTTGCGTCGGTTAGTAGAAATTACTTTATTTCTAGCAGAGCACAATATGGGGTTTCGTGGGTCATCTGCCAAAGTTTTTACCAAAAATAATGGGAACTTCCTTGGACTTGTACAACTTTTAGGGAAATTTGATACTGTACTAATGGAACACTTAAGACGTATAACTGAAAAAGAAACACAATTTCATTTATTAAGCGTGTCAATACAAAATGAACTACTAACTATACTAGGTGATTCAGTAAAGCAAAGCATCTTGACTAAAATAAAGGAAGCCAGATATTTTTCCGTTATCCTTGATTGTACTCCAGACATAAGTCACAAGGAGCAAGTTTCTTTAACGATTCGCTATGTCACTGAAGATGAAGATGGGAAAATCAAAATAGAAGAAAGTTTTATAGCCTATCGAGTTGCCGAAGGAACTACTGGAGAAGCTCTCGCTGACTTATTGTTCAAAGAAATTGAAGAGTGTGGTTTGAACATGACCAACTGTCGAGGTCAAGGATATGACAATGGCGCTAATATGGCAGGTGTACATAATGGAGTTCAAGCCCGAGTACTGGAAAAATTCCCTTCGGCTGTGTTTATTCCCTGTGGATGCCATAGCCTAAACCTAGTGATTGCTGATGGAGCAAAATCATCAGTTAAGTCTACGTCTTTATTTGGTATTCTACAACGACTCTTTACCATCTTTTCAAGTTCAACAAAGCGCTGGTGTATAATAAACGACCATACTAAAGCACTTACTTTAAAGCAAGTGTGTGAAACGCGTTGGGAAGCTCGCATAAGTGCTGTTCAAGCTGTCAGATACCAATATGTGGAAGTCAGAGATGCGTTGGTTGAGTTAGGCGACAAAATAGATGACCCCCAAACAGCCTCTGAAGCTCAATCTTTGATTAGTCAGATGGAAGACTTTTCGTTCATCGTAACTCTGATTTTGTGGAATGAAATTCTGTTTGAAGTTAATTTGATCAGTAAAAGCATTCAAGGTAAAGATGTAGATATCAGTGACTGTTCTGAGAAGTTCAACAAGTGTTTGGAGTTTTTAAACAGGTTTAGAGAGACTGGATATGTGGACGCAGTAATCTCAGCTAAAGAAATAGCAGCCGAACTTGGTATAGAACCTGTTTTCTCCGAGAAAAGGATTCGAAAAAGAAAACGCGTATTTTTGTATGAGTCTTCTGAGGAAGTGCAATCGTCATCTGAAGAAACCTTTACAAGAGAAGTTTTTTATCCATTAGTAGATAACGTTCTGGCCTCACTTGAGAAAAGATCATCTGCGTTGAAGGAACACCGAAAAATGTGGGGATTTTTGAGTAATGTTGATGATGCTCAACTTCCAGGAAAAGAAGATCTAAAAAAAAGTTGCTTGGACCTTGAAATACATTTAACAGACGAAATAACCAAAGTGTCAGATATAAACGGCATTGAGCTGTATCATGAACTTTTACATGTAAGTTCGATTTTGGATCATGGAAACCAAAAGAACATCAAAGTCTCACCAAAAGATCTATTGTGTAAGATAAAAACCACAAACAGTACAGATTTGTTCCCAAACTTGTGGGTCGCACTAAGAGTCTTACTAACAATACCCGTGACAGTTGCTAGTGCCGAACGGAGCTTTAGTAAACTTAAGCTCATAAAAACGTATTTGCGCTCTACAATGGCACAGGAAAGGCTGAACTCTCTCGCCATTCTTTCAATAGAGAATGACACAGCAAAAAACTTAGACTTCAAAGAAATTTTAAGAACTTTTGCTAATGCGAAAGCCAGGCGAATGCCTTTCAAAGTTTAAAGTTTGAATTTATGGACTACAAGAAAGAGCACTAAAGACATTAACGGAGAATGAAATATAAAATTATGTAAATAAATAAATCAAATGTAAATAAAAATGTATGTATATAAAATATGTAGGGGAGGGTGGGTGGTCCGTGATGATTTTATTTATATCTGCCGGTTTTTCCAGTCCGGAACACGGCGGGTCCATAGGTGGTGGATAATGGAATGGCTCTAAAGAGCTAGGGTTTATCCCCCCGAACCAAAACTGGAACGGACAAAATACGGGGGTTTTTAAGGGGGGGGGGCGCCGATTTCAACTTCGCCTTGGGCTCCCACAAACCACGCGACGGCCCTGAATTCACACAAATATTGTTAGTGAGTTTTTCAGGATTATTTTCATTTAACATTCATTTGAAGCGTCCTTGTAATCAACCAGGCGTTTTTGTTATACATTATTAGTTTTGTTTCCGAAGTAATAATTTAAAACTTGACTTATCAAAAAGTTTGTAAATTTGTTAGTAATGTTATTTTCATTTACTACAATTTACTTTATTCATTACAATTTATTTAACAAATATGAAACATAATTTAATTTAATCAATCACTTAACGAATAACAAAAAATATAAACATAATGACATGCAATAAGATGTAAACGTGGGACAAATAATATATCCCCGTAAATCACTCTCTCACATCCTCGCAAAGCTTCTCTCTAACAAAATAACCACATCCCCAGAAAAGCTTGTCTCTTACATGCCCACAAGTTTCTGTCTCTCGTAACCGTTACATCCCCACAAAACACATATTTTTTCAAAAATCAAAATCAAAATTTTCGAGAGATAACGTATTAGGAGTAATACTTATTTATTAAGCAATACACTAAGAGAGAGAGAGAGAGAGAGAGAGAGAGAGAGAGAGAGAGAGAGAGAGAGAGAGAGAGAGAGAGAGAGAGAGAGAGAGAGAGAGAGAGAGAGAGAGAGAGAGAGAGAGAGAGAGAGAGAGAGAGAGAGAGAGAGAGAGAGAGAGAGAGAGAGAGAGAGAGAGAGAGAGAGAGAGAGAGAGAGAGAGAGAGAGAGAGAGAGAGAGAGAGAGAGAGAGAGAGAGAGAGAGAGAGAGAGAGAGAGAGAGAGAGAGAGATTAAACACAAGTAAACTAAACAATACTTTAATAAAATTTTTAAATTAATGAACACAAATTAAACTATATAATATTTGTATATTTATATTTGACCTGACTTATACAAAAGACTAACAAAGTCCAGACAGATACTGTTATTGTGCGAAGCGGACACTTCCACGAATTGATACTTGATAGATTCCACGAATCTAGCTTTAGGCGATAACAGATCAAATGACTTTCTATTTAATATACGAAACATTTTTACAAGGATCTATGTTCCATCGTTTAGGCTATTTGGCCCTTGATATTTCGCCATTGAATCCCTCAAGAGGAATCTGTTTTTTAGATTTGGTTGTTCCTGGGCAATCCATGGAGAACATAAAAGTTTAACAAAATAACGTTCCCAATAAAAATTATAAACAGACGACGAAACAAATCCATAAGAAGAATCACCGTAACTAATAACCGAGAGCACATGAGTGGAAGGGCGGGAAAGTAGTCATCCAGCACAAAGATTGTAAGACGAGCGACGTGGTGGGGGGGTGCAACAGTGAGTCACCTCGGCCCTGCAAGTGTTTCGTGTCTCCCGCGCCCTCATACCCCTAAGAGGAATTATTTTAAATGTATAAAACATGATACCGATTTAACCACTCGGACGATTTTAAATATTAAAAGTGTAAAATTAATTAAAAATTATTGTCTACAAAATGACTACCTGCGATTTGCATATTTCTTTTTTTAACATGAAGATCTTATTATTATTTTTTTAACCAATAACTTAATTAAAATTAGGCTTACGTAGCGTAAATTGTAATATTATTCTGTTTACAAATCAGTTTTTCAAATAAAAATCGGACGAAAATTCCACCAATAAACATTAATTCAAAATGACTCCATTTTGGTGCTGCGCCGTGGTGGCAGAATTTGTACCTAATCCTGGGATGTTTAGCCTTAAATAAATAGTGAAGCGATGCACTCGAAAAACGTCAACAATGCGTTTTTGCCACTTTTCTCGCGAAGCCATGCACAAAAAAAACTCACAAAATTAGTTACCGTCTCATCTTTATGCATAAAATCGAAAAAAAAATGCACTTAATTGATACAACACTATAAAATTATAATTTCACTGTTCCTATAAGCACTCTAAGCAGGACGATCTTCCAGGTTACGTGATTGAACATTGAATTAGCCTAATAGTTGTTGTGTGTTTCATTGTAGACAATTCTTTAAGTAATAAATACATAAACTACAAAATGAAGTGGACTGAGGTGGAGACAGAAAAGTTTGTAGAGTTGTACCAAGATAATGAATGTTTGTGGAACATGAGAATCCCAAACTATAAAAATAAGTTGTTACGGCAAAAAGCTCTTGAGTTAATAGTGGCTGACATGAAGAAAGAAGGCTTTGGACGAGCTGAAGCGAAATAGAAAATTAAAAATATCAAGTCAACTTACAACCAAGAGCTGTTGAAAATTAAAAAATTCCTATGATGTTATGTAAAGGGATATGCGAAACTATTAACAATATAGTAAGTAAATTAAAGCAATACTATGTTGGTTAATTAATTACAGTTTAAAATATGGATGCCAAACAGAGAAGTTATTTGGCAGTAGAAATAAAGAAATATTTAACTCACAGCTAAAACTGTACAGGTTTTAAGAAGGTAGCTTATTTTTACTAAATATAAGGAAAAAGAAATTGCTGATCACATTATTAAGTTAGCCAACATGTTTTATGGCATAACGCCTATTGAACTGAGAAGATTGCTTTCAAATTTGCTGAAAAAAGCCGTCTCAAACACAATTTTAATGTGGAACATAAAGTTGCTGGGAAAGATTGGCTCTACGAAATCCCAATGTAAGGCTTAGGGAACCCGACAATACTAATATTAATCGCATTTGCACCTTGAATGAAGAAGAAGTCAGAACTATTTTATCAGGGTGTTCAGTTCAGTGGTCTGGGCTCAAAGAATGCAAGCATAATAAATTCAAGGCTCTCGTCAACAAATTAATAATTCTGATTTAATATACTGTAGGCGATATCTCAAAAATCAAAGGCAAGATAAAAACATATAATTTTACAAAATTTAAATTCATTATAATTTTGTGTTTATTTTATTTATTTTTTTTTTTTTTTAATGATTAAATTAATATGATTATAGAAGTTGTTTTATTATTTATTTATAAAAATAATACTTTTAGAAATTCCAATAAAACATTTGTATAAATGAAATTTGTATTTTTTAAAATTTAAATTAAAATAGAACATTTTCAGTTAGGTTTAAAATATATTCAGTTATATAATATATAGAAGAAAACCATATACAAGCAATACAGTTTATTTGTAGATACACTACTTAGTTCCAATACTATTTACGTGTTGATTTGAAGAACATATGTTATATAAAAAAAGCTTTTAAATGACAATTCAAAAGATTTAAAATGTCGGAAACAAAAATAATTACGAAGAAAACGATAGTTAAATATAGCACACAGGTCACGAATTGTCCATATGTAATGTTTGCATTTTTTATCGTCAATTATGTAATATTAAATGACTACATATTAATTCAACCTAACTTTAAAGATATTTCTTAACACAAATGGCATATTTAATAACGTAAGCAACATTTGATGAAGTGATTGATGATAAGGATAGAGTGATTCGGAAAAACATTGGATTGAATAAATTGTCTGTCAGGTAATAGGCCTAACTCGCTTATCAGCAGGTTTTTTGATTAAATAGATTGTTCGTCAGGTAATAGGCCTAACCACTTATTTTAAAAACTACTGTAAAAAATTCAACATTCGATTTTTAAGAAGATAGTGGGGTGAGACACTACAAAAATAAATCTTTTAACAACTAAAACATGCTTTTACAAAAATTACAAAAGTTTAATGTAAAGTTTATAATTTATTGTAATATAGCTAACACGAAAATTAATTTTCCATCAAACTCCACATATTTTTCAGGTCGATTTTCAACGCATGGTTTAGTCTAACGACCCGAAAACACGTATTTTGCAATTCAACATTTCGCCCACTTAGAATCGTCCTATCGCAATAAATAAAATACTGTTGGGAAGCTAATATTCCGTAGATGCATAATCATGCAAAAAAAAAGACTACAAAACGTTATAAATAATATTCCAAAAATTGCTGAAGTTTGCATATTTTTGATACGTAACGTAAATGCTTAGATTTGCGCTAAGCATTTGTAAACAAAAATGACGACATTTTTCTCGAATATTCCCAATTCGATATTTCGATTTTTTTACTCAAACTGAATGTACATCTGTATCAATGAAAGAAATAACAATAATTAAATGATAGAGAACAATAATTTGCTTGTTGTCAATGTGCTATTTTTATACAGTTATAATCTAATATTAAATAATTGTTTGCAACACATAGGCCTACATGTGAATTTGTGGTTTTCAGGTTAAGTATACTATTGCTTACAAATAGAAATACATGCTAAATATTTTATGATACCATATATATATATATATAAAAAAAAAATAGTTTCAATTAATTATAATATAAAACCATTTTAGATTTTACATTTTATACTAAACAACAGGTTATTTGAATGACAAATATAGTATTATATTTGGGACAGTCGCCTAATGGATCTAATCAACAAAACTGTCTTATTACGTCAAATAAAACACCCACTGAGAAACCAGCTCCCTAAAGTCTGGTTTATTCAGTTACACAGTTTTTGTTTGACTTTTTTATTTCTAAAAATATATTTTAAACTGTGAATTAAATTCAGATTTTCATAGAGTGGTAAAATACAAAACGTATATAATAATAATGATATTATTTAATATCTAACTTTTTCAAAATAAGACAAAATGTTTACAGTGGATTCAAAATGGTTTGAATTAAAAATACTTTAAATTTCCAACCTTTATTTATAAAACATAAAACATTAATAACATTTTCTGAATATATACAAACAATTCCATACCTTGGAAATTTACTGATCTTTGTGTTATTGTGTAATAAATAAACCATTTGTTACACTTTTGATGTTTTTCTAAACAAAGAAAACGGTACAAGGGTGGTAGAATAAGTCCGTGCAATTTGTGTAATTTTTAATTTAGGCCTAATAAAAGAAAACTTCTCCCTCACGATATACAAATAGGCTGCATAGGTATATTATCAATATAAATATATTTTTAATACATTTTTCTGTTTAAATTCGGTAGATATGTAATTTTTTTCAAAAATAAACATTTTATATAATATATTTGGTTTTAAATGGGATTTATAGAGATACTATCGCTGAATATGATTAACTTTTTTTCCCCAACATATACAGTACAGCTTTCTTGCTGCAACTTCAAATTTTTTTTTCGCTAATATTTATATTTATTTAACTATATTTTAATATATGATTTTTATATAAATGCAAAATTTGAGTTTTATGCTAATTTTTTCACATTTGCTATTTTTTCTTAATGTTTACAAAATCTGATTGTAACATAGAAATTTTGTAATGACAAACTTTTGTGTCTAAGCAAAAAATATAAAAAATTGTAAGTCATGATTTTTCATTAGGAAATGTACAGATTTTGAAAGATTGAACTAATTCTATTATATGGAATACTTTTGATAAAAGTAGGTAACATGATTTGCAGAATGCTTGCAGCCAATTAATTATTGTGATATATCAAAATGAATAATACCATTATGCTTAATGGTTTTTTCATGTTTAATGTAAGGGAGTGATTATCAGATCCAGCTCGTATTCACTAAATCAGATTCATTGTTTTAGTTTGTTATTGTTCAAATAAAACATAAATATGTTTTGATTTAAATGGAAACCAAAGTCCATACATTTATCAATGATAATAAATAAAATTTTATATCATTAATGACCAATGAATTTTCTATCTAAATGAGACAATAAAAAAAAACATTGAGACTCCATAACGATAGGCAAACAACTTCATTTTAAATTATTTATTTAGACAATAAAGTCTGTTGTTTGTACCATCTTAACGTTAATTACTTGTTTTATTTAATTAGCTGATAAACTTTTAATAGAAGTTAACTGAATAAATTCAAAAGTTATGTTAACAGCAATGTGCATATTTTTAACGTTAACACTCAAAACTACTACAGCTCTGACAGGTTAGGTTGGCTTTTATTCTTATTGTATTAATTAATTTAAGTAAACAAATATTTTGATACATGTGTTTAGTCTATTTATCCAATAAACCTTAATGTTTTTATGCTTTATCTCTTCAAAATTGGAATAATTACTGATTAAAATAAGAAGATAATTAATTTTAATATGTCAAAATTTCACTGAGGGTGTATTAATTTACATACTGACTATTAATACAACTTATAACATTCCCTCACCAATCACACAATTATGTTCATTAGATTTGGGTCAATCAACCAAATTATATCGGTGTGAAAGCTAATCTTCAGGAGAAATTGATACAAATGAAAATATTGTAAAAACTAAATACTTATTGCATTACCGTACCCACTGCCAGTTGCTGCAAATAGTTTGAACAAAATTTATTCTACATATTACAATTAATATAAATTCCATTGTATACCCCTACGGATTAGTGAAAATTTAATTTCGGTATATTAAAACTCGTCTACTAATCCTTTAATTTAGGTATTTCTTACCTTAACTCTACTGCAGTTTCGAGTGAATCAACCATCATCAGGAAATTAAAAACTAAAACACTACATAAAACACAATTCACTCCGTTTGGAGGTTATTTATTGTTTATGCGAAAATGTAGACAAGTTGTGTAATCATGATCGTGCACATCTGACTGATCAGCTCACATTGGTAAATAAATGTATGACAAATTAATTTAAATAATGCAATCCTAGAAAAAAAGGAGTAGCTATTTTCAATGCTTACTACAAATCAATTCTAAGAAGAGCATCGGTTCCACTCACAAACCTTTAATGAACTTTTTACCATTCTTTAGACATGTGATGAATTTAGCTGCACTGGTTCGGGAACTTCAATATTCCGACAACCAGCTATATTAGATCTCAAACAAATATAAGATTCATATATTGAGTTTAGTAGAATATTTTCTAAATTTTGCCAAAGGGTTCACAAAGTTACCCTAATTAAGTATCTACAATGAAAAACATTTACTACTAAACCTAGTATTTTATTTGTTAGGAAAAGTAAATGGTCTCAAGCTTGAGAATTCCAGCAGCAAAATAATTTTCATAGATTATAATATGACTAAATACCTTTTAATAAAAAAATAATGTAAGAACACCTACCAATACATGTTTTGCCTGGCGATTGATTCCATTGTTCTTAGTAATGTAATAATATTAAAAAAAGAAAAACTAGTATGTTAGTACTCTTCTCTTTCTACTAAAATTTAATTAGATATAATTAAACAAAAAATACAAGGTTGTTAGAAATTTGAAAACTGATTTTCCATAATCCAAAATTAAAATCTCCCTTACCAGATTCATTGAATACAAGCTACAGTCATTCCACGTTAAAGTGTTTAGAAATTTAGTACCATTGGCCCACAATCTAATTCACATTTATTTCCTCAAGTTTAGTTCTAAGCGCAATTTATAGAATTTCAAGTTTTATGAAACCTAACCACATATCTTATAGAAAATCCTATCGTCATATATCCATGATATAAAAAAAATTTAAATAATAAATATGCAAATAGTTCTAAATATCTAAAAGAAAAAAAAACAATAAATAAAATTGATCGTTTACAAAGTATTTTACCATGACTTTATCCTAACCTTTGTTTAGTGGAAGTAGGGTCTCTTAAGAAGTACTGTACCTGAATAAACAAAACCTAATTAAAAAAGTATTGTAATTGTCATTTGTTAAATGGAATATTTACAGTGTAGGATGATCTTTAGACTTTCCTTGGAAAAGTATAAAACATTATTCTAGGAATTGCAGTTGTGTCATACATAGCACAACTTCATTGTTTAAAAAACAAAGACTTTGCATCAAAAACAGTTCAACGAAGCTAAATTAAAAACAGTTTCAAAATTGAAAGGGACAAAGATATATGTGACTTCTATTGGATAAAATCATAACGTGAAGGACCATTGCAAATTCTAGTGGTGTTTGACTCTACATGATTTCAACGTTAAAACATAAGAACTATCAAGACCAGATGGCCGTATATAGCATATGTCTGTAACCTGTGCACTTTAAATGTCTTGTAGTTTGTTGTTCATTCTGTGAAGTGAATCATCATTAACTCAGATATTTGCAATTTTATGTGACTGAGTCAGTGTGAAACATTGTGAAGTATTCCTCCCCTCTGTTGTGTTATGCTGTGTAGTACAGACATGCCTATGCCAGTTTGGTGCTGGTCATATGTAAAACTTTCTAAATAGGTACTTTAAATAATGTTTTTAGTTTTTTAAAATTATTTTGTAAAATAGTTAAAGTCCTTTATTTTAGTGACAGGTTGCTAATAGTAAAGTTTAAATTATATAAATTAATCCCTCTGTTACAAGTAACAAGTGGATCTAGTTCAAATACACAAGACTGATGCTTTTCGGAAGCCTGTGTCCGGTTCATTGGCATCAATTGATGGAACTTGCATTGGCTCTGCATGAGTACAGTCAAATGGGATAGCAGGTAAAATCCCCACCATCACTATCTACTCGGGCATTAAAAAACTACAATAATAACAAAGATTTTAACATCATGTATAAACCCTACCACTTTATGGTGATTTTTGGAGGAAAATAAGGTGGTGATCCATAGCATGGATAAGCAGACCGCTCATCCATTAAAAGAAGAGCTAGAGAGCAGTGGGTACTAAAGATGTCACAAATGCATGGGTACTCTAGTAAGGAGCCCCTCTCGATATTAGTAGTAAAAGAACTGGCATCCCAGTGATATGATGGAGATCACTAAGGTTTTCTATATGAGACTCCGCTTTGAAGGCTAAAACTTAATGCTTTAGATGCCAGAAATTTGGGCACATAACAAGCTGTTATTAGAGCAAGTCACAGTGTGTTAACTGTGGAGAAGAACGCTCTTCTAAGAACTGTCCGCAAGTCCCTCCTTTGCGGGAAATTGGATACTGCAAGTTATAGTGGATGCAAAGCCAACAAAAGTCTTCTTGCTATGTCCTTTCTCTTTACAATGTAATGTTGACCACTGTCATCACACATGTGATATTATTTAGATTTTTGTATAATATTTTTGTTTTTGTAACTATCACAGGCCCCAGTATGATACCAAAACGGTCTACCAAAATTCAGGTCAGATAAGACCCAAAAGTCGCTCTCAGACATGATCTTGTGTAAAATAAAAATTTTACATGTACTAAAACACTCCCTGTCTTATTTATAAAAAGTTTATAAATACATCCCCCCCACCACCAGAAATGTGTTACACGTTTATTTCCACAGGAAAATATAAATCAGAAATTTTGATAAAAACAAAAAAACCTTGTAAACAACAATGAAACCATTATTTTCTTTATTGAGTTTTTTTTTAAATTTACTGATTTGAAAAAAAAAAGTAAATATAGAAATGTCCCTTATAAACAACTTTTTGTGAGCATTTTAACCTGTTGAAGAGTACAGATGTTGTATGACGTTCTGCATTGTAGTGCCCATTTGAGTAAAGCTCTAGCCATAAAACACACCCTGGGGAGTAAGAAAAAATAATTACACAAAACTAAATTAATTTTTTCATCACGTCATAAAATAATATTTCATAGTAAATTAAATGAATATAAGAGGTTTATACAACAAAATTTAGAATATTTTTAGAGTATAAAATTAAAATAAAACTTATAGACAAAATAACAGTTCATAAAAATTTCACTGAATATTTAACAGTTCAAAAAAAAGTAAAGCAACAAACAATAAAATTTTATTTTAAATTAACAGTCAATGGAGTAACAGAAAACTCTAAATAACTGCACAACAAATAAAAGAAACTAGGTTAGGAGTACACAACTGTATTCTATGTATAGAGAAATACAACTGTCATGAGGTGGAATGCTAAAAAAGGCACCATTTTAGAAGGTTATTTGCAGAACGCATTATTGCCGCCGGTAGTTGTTCATTCTGACTTGTAAACAAGCAGAAAACATGTTAGAGTTTAAATTACGACCATAAGATATCACCTCTTATCAGATAATTGACTTTGTTGACATTAAAGTCAAAAGACTGACACACGACACTGTACTCATTTGAGAACAAATATCACATGATGTCCGTACTAGTTTGGGACTTGTACTTATCTACAGATTAAAAAAAAAATTGGGGGTTTAAAAATAATCATGTTTTGTAATGTATCTTTATGCTCAAGGAAGAGTAAAAACTATTCGAAAGAAACAATAGAGCCAGACATCTGATTATAATTTGCTTAACATATCAATGTGTGTTGATTACAACCAGGTCATAAACGTCCTCTTACTAGTGTGTTTCATTGATTGTTGATTACGAATTTTATATCCAAGTTTCACTCAATATATTATCGGTAAAGGTATAGTGCCGAAGTCTTAATTATTTCTAACTTGTTCTAGATGTAAATATTATTTGTTGAAAATTAATTGCTGTAATTACTTAAAGCATTAAAGTCTTTAATCGTTTTGAAAAATTAATTACAAAGAATAAATCTTTTACAACGATGAAAATTCAGGTATGTTTGTATCGGTTACATTTACAAATTAAAACTATTATTCACATTAAATACCACTTATTTACAGAGTATAACAAAAAAAAAGTGTCCTGGCTAATACATATTTCAGTTCTTCTCATAAATAAGACAAAAAAAAATTCAAGTAAATTTTTTCCATTTATATTTCTTAGTCAATTTTTAAGTTATTTAAACACTGAATAAAATTGTATTCTTATTCTTATTCTAAGTCAAAGTATGGCCGAGATATTGGTGAGAAACTAAACAAGAAATCATTCTTGGTAATTTATTAGTATTAATGAGATTTTTTAAACTTTAGATTAATATAACAGTTTGCACTTAAACACATAGGTGCTGCATCTATTTTTTTTGCATTTGTAACAATTTATACAGTTGGATGTACAATGTTTCAGGTAAGTCTAATCTAATGGAAATTGATCGATAAATATTCGTGAAACTTAGTCTGCACTATAGAATAACACTTACATAACCTCATTTATTGGTTTTTTAATTTTAATTTTTAACAGTGAAAAACCGAAAAGTACAGAATTTTTTACTTGTCAACTTAAGTTTTAAATAAAAAGCTGGATTAAGGTAAATCAACTTTTACTTTCAGTAGACTTATACCTAATAGTTCTATTTATAAAGTATTACAACTTACTGATTATAGTCCATGTTTGTGTATTTAGATAGTTAAAATTACCTTAATTATACTAAATGGCAATAATTAACCTGGCCATTATTATTTTTTTATTGTAATTAAGACCTTTATTGTCTATTTATAAGCTTATTTTCTATAAATTACAAAGAACTATTATTTGTTATAAGTATAATTTTTTATACTCACATTTCTACTAATGAATTTAGTCTGAATTTTGAATTATCATAAATCTTTAAAACATAGTATTAAAAGTTACATTATCTCTTGTCTAATGTTATAATGGAATTGGATATAGGATGTAGGCATACAAAAAACGATGGTAAAGAGAAAATATTCTTAGAAGAGAGTTTGATTGCTAAAGAGCCCATTGGTCAGTTTAAAGCATGGCTTCATGAAGCTATCAAAAATCCAGGAATAGTTGAAGCAAATGCTATGTGTTTAGCAACTGCATCAAAGTAAGTAAAAATAATAGATTGTGCTTAAGTTTTACTGTAATTTCATTAAACGTTATATTTTCATATTATGATTTTTTTAAACTATTGTAATGAAACAATAGAGAAAACGATGGTGATGGGGAGAGATAGTAGAGTATAACCTAGAATGGGTTAAACCAGTGCAGCCTAGGCTAGACATTGGATCATTTTTTAAAAATAAAAATAAATAAATAAAAAATAAAACTGTTAGAATTACACAAATCACTTAATTCATTGAATTTTTTTGTAAGACCATCAAATGGTGTAGAACTAGTCAACATGTATACATTATTGTGTTATACAAGTTAGTACAATCATTAAAAAAATACTATAAATACATACACCACATGACAAATTAAAACAACAACAAATATAATATATAATTAACACTAGAAGAAACATAAAAATCAAGTTAAATATATAAATAACAAAGGTAAACAATAAAATAGTAACATATGTAAGAATCAATTTAACAACATAAAATAAATTTGTATAAGTGAGCTGGTCTTTACATTTGAAAGGAGATCGCCTCCATTAAAAATCATGGTGCATAAATTCCCCCATTGAATAAAATAGTCCAGACAATAGTAGTAGCACAACATTTAATTAAATATAATAAGGTTTCATTTCTGAAATATATGTCTAAGTTTTCAGTTTGTTTATGTATAAATTAATTAAAAAGAGTTTTTTGTTAAAAATGAAATGTATTATTTTGTTTCTTTAGTTTCTTGTATACATTAATTTTATAAGAGTTACATTATTTTTTTAGTTATGTATTATGTTTCTTTATTTCTTTAGTTTTGTTTTGATATGTACTTATTTATTAGTTGACCTTATTACAATTTTTTTCTTTTGAATGTAAGTATATTTATAATAGAATTCATATAATAATAAATATTGCTATTTAAAGTAAATATCAATGATTTGTTTTAGTTATGGTTTATCATTATAAGAGATATAAAACTGTACTTTTGACATTAAGGTATGTTAACTAATTAATAAAACTGTAGCTGAAAGTAATTGGTAGCAAGTCACCCATATTGTGTATCTTAGATCATGTGAAATTCCGCGAAAGTATGGTACTCACTAAATATTCAATTATCAGCTGTATACACGCTCAATTAATTAAGGATCATCAATTTTTGGTACATAAGCGAGATGTTCTAAGATAAGTTAAGAATATCAAATTCTGGTTTTAAAGTTATTCAATGGTGATGGATTGTTCATATTATGATTATGGTTTAATTGGATATTAGCCATCATTTGTGTATATACAAACTAATACACTACATTTCGAAAGTATAAATTAACTCTCGACTCTCGTTATAAACTATTACACATAGAGTAACAATTAATTGATAACTAGAGTTGATTTATAATCTTGAAATATCGTGTATTAGTGTTATATACACAAATAATGGCAAATGTCTGATTTTAAAATTAAATGTTGTAAAATAAATAATTAAACAAAATTATTGTGATTTGGAATACAAAAATAATAAATTAAAAGATATACATTCAAAACTTTGCAACTTGGATATAGATGAATTTAAATATGAGAGATTAGAAGTGCTTTAAATAGATAAAAATAATTAGGCTAATTACAAAATAATAGATAAATTATTATTGATGTTATAAGTTTAAAAAAAAAAAAAAAAAAAAGTATGTTAAATGTGTTAAATAGTGATAATAAACAAGCTTAAAGTGTGTTATATATAATTTTAAAAAAATAGTAAAAGAAGTAAAAAAAAATCAAATTTATTCCAACAAAAAAGGAAGTGGGGATGTGATCCTCACAGGAAATTGAAAGTGATTGTTAGAAAAAGGACTCAATGAAAAATGATTTAACCCCAGGTCTCACAACAGGAATATTATGTTCAGCCAAGACAAGAAAAATTTATCTAAGAGGATCAACTTTAATTCTAATTAAAAATAGTGAAATTGAAAAAAGTTTTGTGAGAGAAGGGTGGTCAATAAGAGAAAAATCAATAGAAATAATTAATTATAAGTAATATAAATAAGAAAAATTCTGACTAGAAAATTTGTATAATTACCAGTTTCAGTCCATTGTGGGCTGTATTTATGAACATTCATTAGTGTTTACTTTGTTTAAAGTCTCCCTTTAAGCTACTTCCTTAGGATTTCCTTAAGTACCTTTAGTTTTATGTATGTATCTTTACCATTTCCTTTATTAAGAAAGAAAAATTTCCAAGGAATCACTTAACGATTTAACCTACAGTATTATCCTTCCTTAGCCAGGTTGGAAAAGAGCTACTTAAAATTTCCCTTAACCATTTTTTTCATTATTGATCTGTAGGCATAGGTAGTTAGTTATTAATTTGTAAAAAATATAAAAGAATCAAGACAATTTTCTAGAATTTCTTATGAATGTAAATAAGGTGCCACCACAAGCACCAAGAAAATAGTTGATAAATGCTGAAAAACATTTGATTTTAATGATAATGTGTAAAATTTTAATAAATTTTTCGATAACATATTTTTTCTGTTATTATATGCTTCTGTTAATTTTAATAAAATGTCGGAAATATAGTAAACATTTTCTAAAGTTTCATCATATAATTTGTAATATTTCATGGGAAAAAAACAAAATTACTGAAATTAGAATCTTCTTGTTATATGGTATGGTAAAATGCTTAATAATTGGTATTCGACCTTGCATCATTTTCCCCTCTCGAACATTGCACTGACTGTGCTTTTATTCTCATCGATGTTTTATATTTTTGAACCAAATATTTTTCTAGATTCGAAAGTGCTGTTATCCTCTTCCTTTTCATCAATCTTTTCCCTTGTGATTGTCAAGACATCATCAAATGTATAAAAATAAATCAAAACAAACTAACACAAAGCAGATGACGACAATCAGCGATTGATGAACAATCATCTGTAGTGATTACTTAAGTCACATTGGTTCTTATTGGTGGCTTAATTGGTATTTATGACATATTTCCTTTAGCTGCTTCTTTATAAAGGAAAGGAAATGTTCATAAATGTGAGTTCGAATATGAAATGCCTTAGTGTAAAGGAACAGTTAAGAGATCCTTAATTAAATGTTTGTTTAGGATCATGAAAGTACGAAGAACCGTTATACCCTGAGAGACTATTTTTAAATTAAAAAGAGGAATTTAAATTAAAAAGACTCATTTCAATTTTGTTGTTGTATGGAATAATGAAAATAAAATAAATAAATTAATGTATGTTGTTTATTTTTAATTACCCAAAAAACTAGTTAACCCAAGATAAGAGAACTTGTGTTTTAAATAAAAAGCATTGCAATTTAACTAACTAAATAAAATTAAATTGTACTTACAATATAACTTTTGAAATATGTTTTTTATATTTTATTGTTCTTTATACCATGTTATTCAGTTTATTTTTAATTTGGTCATTCATTAATCTGGACAACTGCTAGCCCTAATCTATACAGTGTTCAATCCACTATGTTTAACAAACCTAATTAAAGAGGTTTTACTGTAAATTTATTATTTTTACCAGTTTACCAGTTATATTTTATTACCAAACAGTTTGACCCCTTGTTGTTTAAAGGAGAAAACCTCTCAGTCATGTAACTATTATACACACACTTCTATTACATTTTTTGTTTCCGCCTGGCAACCGATATTTCACACCATATATACACGAAAATATAATTAATTATTAATCCTACATTTATTCTAATCACATTAACATTCAAATATTATTCTCTGGACATTTCTGACACTTACTTTGTTTTAAAATTTATTAAATTTACTAGACTTTATTTGACTTGCGGTGTTCCCTTTTCCTTAACTTTCAGACCAATCGCATTCTTTGTTTTATCATCTCTCGACCAATCATGTGCAAGTTTCTGAAACCATGTGTTTCCTGGTACTAAATTCAAAATTCAAAAATGTACCTATTGCAGTCATCATTGCCTTATAAAAAAGAACATAAAATAAAAACCTTTAGGTCTTAAATACTCTAACAT
Organism: Aphrophora alni; assembly: GCA_963513935.1. Classification (NCBI taxonomy): domain Eukaryota; kingdom Metazoa; phylum Arthropoda; class Insecta; order Hemiptera; family Aphrophoridae; genus Aphrophora; species Aphrophora alni. The sequence goes on along the minus strand of OY740778.1, from coordinate 45,645,621 downwards.
CATCAGCATCAAAGGAAAACAAGAGTTGGTGAAGGTGTAAAACTACATTAAAAAAAGGGATAGATCAAGCTAGGGTTTTCCTTGGGACTACTACACCCCTACGAAATATAGGCGAGCCACTGGGGAAACTACTAAAGAGAAGAAATCAGTTCTACCTTTTATGCTGTAGAGACAATTTTAATATCCTTGATTTTTTGAATTCCTTGTTTGGTCTGTACACAAAATGAATTCTAATACTTCTTTTTTCCAAACTTTTAAATATAATCTACAAAATAAAAAAGAGAGAGCAAAAAACATACAATAACTCGAAAAATTAAAATACTCTTTCCAAACTTAATTTGGATGATTGAGTCTACAAAGTAGCCAATTATTCTCAGCAATTATATTTGTCACTTGTATATATTTCTGCTTTTTATTTCATTTGCATTTATTATTAGAACTTATTAAATACAGCTACCAATAAAACGGACATGGTGCTTCCCTACTATTAAACACTCCACTAGTATTTACTCAATTAACTCAACTCTTGAAATTTTAAGACAACTAATATCTACTTCATATTCCATGATTCGTTGTACTTCAACCTGAGTTTCAATATATTATTCAGTTGAGAAATTTTAAAAGTTGAAAATGTTGGTCAATGTTTTTATCGTGTTTTGTAGATTTTTTGTGTTAGAGAAGCAGTATTGTTAATTTAAGAAGCACTATTGGAGTTTATCCTAATATGTAGATTGCAAACTCAGAATCAATTCCAAATTCCTTGTCCAAAAAGAAGCATATAAAAACTTGTTTTATGTTCTATGCTACACAAAGGAATATATATTTATAGCTTATATAACAAAGTCAAAATGATTGCCTTCATGTTAATAAAATTGTTGGAAATCTTAGCTTTGAAGGATTAATGTTTGACAGTATTATTTTTAGTAGTATTCTGCTGATTTTTGTTTTTTATTTTCTTCCTTATTTTTTGTTTATTAAAATGATTTAAACGGTCTAGGAAGAGGTGTAGATCAGTTGTGACAGAGTAATGAAATGATTATAGGTTGCTTTAGATTGTATATAGTATGAATTATTATTTTTAATTTAGCTCCTATCATATTTAAACTGAATATATTATTGTAGTAACCTCAATACAACACTAAATAGTAATAATGTTGAGCTACCTATCATTAGTGCACATTGTACCAGTTAAAAAATAAATTTAAAAAAATCATTTAATTGGCTGTTATATGTTCCATTAAAATGTGGAAGCATTATGTTAATTTTATTAGCAGGTGTTTTAAATTATTTTAGAGATGGACGTCCTTCAGCAAGAATTGTTCTTCTAAAAGGACTTGTAAGAGATGGATTTAAATTTTTTACAAGTTACGAAAGTCGAAAAGCACAAGATCTGGTGAGTGAAATTTCTAATATACCGGTACCTAGTTGTAATTGAATATTTTAAGTCACATTTAGAATAATTCCTTTGTTTTCTTTCATTTTATGATCTCTTTTCCTATTTGGGTATCAGTAAGTAGTATACACTCTGATCTCCTACATTTCATATATACACTCTCGATCAGTTGCCAACATGAAATCATTCAAGCAACCTCAACAGTTGTTCTTACGAAGATAGATGTTTGTGTAATGATAAAAGGAAAATGGAATACATTTGATTAAAATGTGTATAATATATTATAGAGAACCTCAACCTTATGATTTGTTAGTTAAGAGAAGATAAAACATGATCGATCACATGATGTGAATGATCACAGGATTGTTTTATTTCATACTGTAGAGAATGAAGATGAAATCATATTCATTGTTGAACAGCTTTAGAACTACATATATTTCATTTTATACATACTTTTGTGTCTGTCAAATGTAGTCCTTGTTTGTATTTCCTTCTATGTGGCTACATGTTTCGCTGCCACAGGCAGCATCTTCAGGCCAACTATTATGTCCACAAAACACTTACACTTACACAACACTTATAACAATTATTTTTATACATTTTCTGTACACGTCATATATTAAATGGTTTAAATAGATTATGTTTAACATAGTTACACTTTTGAGGTACCTCTTTCTGGTGTATTTCGTTTAAAACTCTTTTTTAAATGAAATACACCAGAAAGAGGTACCTCAAAAGTGTAACTATGTTAAACATAATCTATTTAAACCATTTAATATATGACGTGTACAGAAAATGTATAAAAATAATTGTTATACGTGTTGTGTAAGTGTAAGTGTTTTGTGGACATAATAGTTGGCCTGAAGATGCTGCCTGTGGCAGCGAAACATGTAGCCACATAGAAGGAAATACAAACAAGGACTACATTTGACAGACACAAAAGTATGTATAAAATGAAATCATAATTGCTCGTTACCACTCTTCAAAATCCTTTACCATACTTTTTGATGATATAATGTCTTCCAAAAACCTTATATTGAAATTGGACAAAATTTGAATAGTACAAACAAAAATGCGAGTGACATTATTCTACCCATACCTTTTGCTTCCCATACCAACTGAAGCTTTAATTCACTCATGATTACAATGTTTAGTAACAATAAGTGGGTGATCATTGAGCGGTTTTTGTACCATTAAATAACAAGAAAATAGTATCATAGATTTTGTATACTGGTCAAATATTTTACTGTCTTTTAAAGTCTTTACGGAGAGTTTTTTCTCCTTTAATAGACAAACATGATTTCTCTACTAAAAACTATATATATGGTTGGAAAGCCATATACACCATCCCACATTAGTTTTAAATCCACCACCACCCCTCCCCTCCAGAGTGTCTATGAAGAGATTGTTATTAACCATTCACATTACACAGCCTAATCTTTTAATACCCCATTTTGTCAAATTTCTTCCCTTGTATTTTATCAAACTCATATTCTCTATCTATTTTAGGAGATTATTTTCGGATCTACTATTACATTAATACACAAATTCAATTTATTGAAAAGAAACAAATATTAAATAATGCCGAAAATATCAACTATGTATTGAAACTTATTACAATAAATTGAAACATAACCATAATAGCGCGACATGACAGCTGCAGAGCACTTCATTTGTACCAATTTATGACTACTAATACTGAGCTAATGGCGCCTGATTTATTACTCTATCAAAAGATGCAAATGAGTTAATCTTAGAATATTTTTTTGGTTACTTACTAAAATCAATTATAAATTGACCATGACATATTTATAAAATGTTTGATTCTTCAACGATATTGAGAAAATAATGTGTGATGTTACAGTCTATCATGGGTTAAGCTTAAAATCAGTTTTTCTTATTTACGAAATCAATTTTAAACTGACTGTGACGTATTTATAGAACATTCAATTGTTCAGAAATACTGAGCAAATTGTGAAGTACTAGTCTATCAAATAGATTAATTTTAGAATAAAATTTTGTTACTTACTGAAATCAATTTTAAATTCACTGTTCAATACTTATAGAATGTTTGATTATTCAACGATACTGAGAAAATAGTGTGTGATAATAATATACTAATCTATTAAATGATGTAAATGAGATAATTTTAGAATAAATTTTTGTTATTTACTGAAATCAATTTTAAATTAACTGTAATGCACTTGTGAAATGTTTGATTGTTCAGGAAGAAAATCCTAAGGCAGCTTTAATATTTTACTGGAAAGCTCTTCGCCGTTCTGTAAGTATGCCTGTTTTTATATATTGATTGATTAAATGCTTTGTTCTGTAAATTTTTGAATTTGAATATAGCGCGAGAATCTTTGAGCTCATAAGTGATTGGTAGATTTGAGAGGGGAAAGGGCGTATCCTAAACAAGTAACAGCGTTTGTTTTCATTCATTGAATAACTTAAAAGAGACAAGATTTGAAAACAAAGTGAGTAGTAGTGGAAGATCAGAGAAATTTATTCAATTTATAGATATAATTAGAGTTATTAATAACATTGTAATTATTAAGAAAAGTGCAAAACACGTGTTTGACAAAAGAAGGTTTATAGGGGCAACGGACTCGTGCAGTCAGTCTGGATGGAGGTCTTGAGGCAAGACTACGTTTGTTTCGGACCGGTATATCTGGTTCTAGACAATAGAAAAGTGATGTAATAGTATTTTTCTTTAGTAATATGTAACAAATATAAACTAAATTGTTATGAGACGATATGTGAATAGAATTTGAGTATTTTTAATGCGTAGAACTGAATATTTTAACCTGTAGAACGTTTAAAGTGAATAGACAGCATTGGTGAACACGTGTTCCTTATAACACAAAGACAAAGTATCAAAAGTGTGTTTTATAAGGTGAGAACTATTTTAATAAAGAAACAATGCAATACAGTTTCAATTATGTATAGACGTTGGAGTGATATAGTTTGAACAATGAATTTTGCATACCTAACAAAAGATATTGCAATTTGGTGAACTATATTGCAATATAGAGACTAAATTTAATTTTGTGTTTCAAAGCAAGAAATAGAACAATTTGAACATTGATATGTACCATTTTCATAATATGAACAATAAATGTGTCGTTGTAAAACATGAAGCGGGGACTTATGATGTAACGGCTGGAGCGAGATTGGCGAGTCATCATGTAGACGTGCAGGACAATGAAGAAGTGATTTTAGAGGAAAAGTTCTGTTTAAAATGAGAAAACGTGTCTTGGTATAGCACGTATAAACTTTTTACTATGTAAAATAAAATATGTATTTGTAATAATTTAGAAATTTTTCAATATAATAAGTTTGAATTTGTTACTTGATGTTTTTTGATTAATAAGACGCAATTTATGTCTTATATTTCAAAATAAAATTAAAATGTTAAAGTCTTTTTTAAGAAACTAGCTAATTGAGATTTGTTTTTTGTAAAGAATATACTTTATAGTAATTCAATTTCTTTTTATGAGAAGTAAGATTAAATTCATTTCATTTTTGACTTAGGACATCTGAAATTTCACTAATTAATGCTACACAACTTATATCCATTTCTTAGTCGTTAAATCTTGTTGGTAACTTCACTTGTCGTCTAGGTTTGCCTCTTTCTGTATTGTTTTCCTGAAAATTTTCTTGAACCTTTTCTTCTGAATTTTTCTCCTTATTATTAAACTAAGATTTTCTACTACTTTATCCTCCATAACCTCATTTTTAGATTCTTTGTCACTCTCATCTTGTAAATTCCAATTTTTATATTTATTTAAAGAGAAACAACTTCCATTAAATACCACATTTCTAGAATGTATCACTCTATTTTCTTAGTTATTCCATAATCTGTATCCACACCCTGTATATCCTACAAATATGCATTTCATGCCTTTATCATCTAATTTAGTTTTCAATGGATCGGACTCAATTCTAGCATGCGCTATACAACCAAAAACTTTCATATTAGCAACATTTGGTTTCTTATCTTAAAACAGTTCATATGGTGTTTTATTTCTTACTAACTAAGATGGAGTTCTGTTGGTGATATATGCACCTGTTAGTACTGCATCCTTCCCAAAAGATTTTATCCATATTTGATTGCATGATCATTGATCTAGCCATATCAATCAAGGTCTGATTAATTCTCTCAGCTACTCCATTAATTTGAGGGGTGTAGGGAGGTGTATAGATTATCTCATTACTTTTTTTTTTGCACAAAACTGTGAGACATTTTTAGAACAGTATTCCTCATCGTTATCACATTTTATTTTACAAATTTTCCTGCCATAAAACAAAGATACCACCTTTGCTTCATAATCTTTTAAACACTTTTAAATACTCACCTTTACTTTTCATAAGATAAACCATAACAAATCTAGAGTAATTGTCAACAAAGTTTACAAAATACAAATTGTCATTTCGAGAAGTTGGTCTGATAGAACTACATACGTCTATGTTTACACTCTACTTGATCTAGATGATTTTTAATAATATGGAAAACATAACTATTTACATCTCATGCACACATCACATATATTTATTTCAGAATTTGCAACTGCATGGCATTTATTAAATTTAAATACTAAATTTTTGATAATGAGTTATAATTCAAATGTCCATACCTGATATTCCAAAGTTCCTTATCTTTATTTCTTGCTGCCAAGTTTGTATATTCATTGTTTCTATATTCAAATATTATATTATATAAATTATTTTGTCTAAAGCTTTCAGCATAAACACATTTCCCTTTTTTAATAATTATTTTACCATCAATTTTAAAACCAACCTTTTAGATTTTTGAAATTGACAATAAATTTACCCTCAAACTTGGAATACATATAATATTTTAAATTTTAATTGACACACTTTTATTTCCTAATTTACTCACTGCCACAGAGTGCCCAACACATATACCTCCATGAATTGTACTGTCCTGCCTGTGTGGCCCAGCCAAGGAGCCCACCAAACCAAAACTATAATAAGTATAAATTAGGATGTAAAGGAATTCTAAATAATAAAATATGAATTGGCATTTGCGATTTTGTTGAGCAGTGCAATATCTCGTAGAAGGGGGGGGAGAGACGAGGAGTGGAGGGCTTGAACCAGCGAGCCGAGCGAGAGTCTGTTCCAAGAGCCGCAAGAAGGAAGACTGCTACGGGACGAGGTCAGTCCATTTTCGGCCACATGCTAGCTAAATTACTCGGTATGTTTTTCGGCCACTATTAAGGTTTTATCTTGCTGTTATGTCTTTTTTATACATTATAAATATTTCTGTAATCTAATTCCGCGCTCAAATAAAATATAACATTTTATATCACTTGCATTGCGTGCGTTCATTAGCATCCTAACCCGACTCCTTGGCCCATCCTGACAAGATTCGGCTAAAGTGTACGCGGTCTCCAGCCAGCAGGAGCTTCCAGCTGGTCAAAAGAAGTGGAGACGGTCACACTTGCTGTATTGCCCTAGCTTCTGTGAATCTCTGTTTGTTCACCAACATATCTTCTCTATTCATATAGTGATGTGTTGTACCTAAATCTCCATACCAGTCTGTTTTACTTGATTGGACTTCAGCACTTGGACAAAATGTCTTTGGATCATGATCGTCTAACTGCTTCTTACCATCATTGTAATTAATTGGACTTATTTTTTAAATTTTCTTGTTTATTAATTTTATTTCTAAAACATTTTACAATAAACATGACATTTCATTCTACATACACTAGGATAATGTCCCATTTTACCACACTTGAAGCACTTTAGGTACCTTTTGGTCTACATTAAATGAAAAAGGCACATCTCCGACAATTCAACAATATTTTTTTCTCAAATTTTTATTTATTGAAATCTCTAAAAGTCTGCTCTTGACGAACTCTAATTTTAGATAATTATCTGACAAAGTTCGTAATGCTGTGACCATGTTTTCAAATTCTGTGGGTATAGATAATAATAAGAAGCACGTCATGTCAGATTCTTCAAAACTGCTTACCAAATTTTTTGTTTCTCATAATACTCTGTCACACTTAGAGAAATGGTCTTGTAAATTTGGTACCATTTGATATTTGAAAGCAATAAATTCTTTTAGTAAATAAAATTTGGAGCACATACCTCTTTTGCTAAATATCGACTCCATTTTTTGGAACATTTCAAATGTACCTCAGTTTCTTTCACATATTCCAGATATGAATTTGTTACACATTGTATAATTACCCCATACAAGCTTTATTTTATTTTTTTAATGCCAATCATCAACCTGTTTTATCTGGTTGCAATGTTTTTAATATATCATTCAAATCCATAGCCTTCAAAACAGAATGTAATCTAAATTTCCAGTTATCAAAATGATTCCATTAAACAGAACAATTCCATTTTTATTTTCAGCATGACTCGCCATTTTGTTTATTAATTTTTTTTAGCAGCTGTCTTTCTAGGTTACCAACTTGTATTTTACTTTTAAACTTTCAATACATTCCTTTTGGGCCCATAACCAATATTAGATTTAAAAGGAATAATGTGTTAAATGTGTTGAATGTAGTTTTAATTAACAACACTAATAAATCATAATGAACTTTCCAAAAAGAAAACTGAGAACAAAAATTGTTTACATATATTTATGATGACATTGAACAACAAAAAGACAGTGCTATCAACCTTTTTAAATGTAACTACAAAAAAACATACTAGTATTTTAAAGGTTTGTTGACATAAAACTCAATGCCAGCATAATACTAGCAGTTGTAAGTTGAATAAACAAAAATGTGAACAAAAACTGTTTAATATGGCTGACATTTTGAGATTTTTTCAGTTAAATTTTGATAGAGTTCTATGTAAGTCCTCTATACTAAATTTCACGTTCCTTAGAGTAAAAGTTGTTACACAGGTTTTCTGAACCTCGTAATTGTGTATATTATTTTCATTAGCCCTCGTAGATGTTAAAGGTCCCTACTTGCTTTGCTAGTGTCAGTATTTCAACCTTGGAAAGCCTTGAAGCTGTACATATATGAAGCAGTCTCCAATCACTTTGCATGTCTCGGCGACGTGGCCTTCATAACTATATGGATATTACATTTTTGGGAAGGTCAGGGTTTAAAATTACATTTTAGTAATAACTTCATTATTTGTCATCGTAAAAACGTGGGATTAGCACCATTACATGCAGAAATAAAATCTGCAATTTTTTGTCTAATTTGCAAAAAACCTCTTGATCATCATCAACCTATAAAAATGAAGGAGAAAAGAGTTTAAAATGTCTCCTAATTCACTCTAATAGTGTAAGCGTCCGAAGAGAACAAGAGTTTGGAATGTGACTTAATTTCTCACGGAACATGCCCTAGTAAGTATTCCTATGATTTTTATAAGTCTATTTTAAGTAGATCGATCATATACTAAAGGAGATATAATTGTGATCCAATGCCAACGTATCATCTAATATTCTCCAGTTGCTTATCTTTGTGGTTGTATAAAACCTACCGAAAGTCATATCTAGGATTTCCTCTCTAAAATCTTGACCCCTTCTTTGATTAAAGGTCGGTTTGAGCCCTGATTCAATATTACTAAAGCCGGTTCAACTATAAAATTGAAAAGACACTTACCTCGGTTGTTGATGCCAGTGCTTCCCCACGATGCATGGTGGGCATTAGCCTCTCCCTCTCAACAACATACTCCATAATCCACCTCACTTCAAGTGGCGGCAGGGCTTCAGTGGAGTCGTAGGGAAGGTATACGGATGCAAGTAGCAATTTGGTGTTGTCACCACTTGTTTGGATTTGTACCTTAGGAAAGAGAAGGATCTAACCCAAGAATATGTGAAAAAGGTGACTCCACTCGGGCTTTGCCAAGCTTGTACGCACTATAATGAGCCCCTGAGGGATAGTGTGTTATAAGTTGAATAACACACAAAATAAACAAAAGAACTTTAAAAAGTGGCCACTTTTTAACATTTTAAATTCTTTTTTCTGAATTTCCATAAGGTTGTATATAACATACTATGATAAAAAATATATGGTAAATACAAATACGTCAAACATATAGTATTCCCCTCCCCTGTACCAAATTTCTTGATTCTCTAATAATGTTTGTGGCTCCTATGGTGTACAGATGAAAAATTCGTCAAAAACAGAGGTTATAGTTTTTAACAATTCCCAAATTTATCCTTCACTTCATATACTAAATAAATAATAAGCCTTTATTCTACTCATTGCACTAATATCTTCATTGGCATCAATATTTTCTCACTGTATATATATATATATATATATATATATATATATATATATATATATATATTTATACAAAGTGTCCCAAAAGTTCCAAAAGTGGTCCAGTTCAATAACTTGAAAACCAAAAAAGATAGAGAAAAGATATTTTATATGTAGCTTTTGGTTAAAAAACTACTTTTTGGTAATGTAACATATAGTATGATGTTCTACTAAATGTGACAACACTGTAAGACATTTGGCAATGCTGATCTTGACAATGTGCTCTGATCTTCAGAGTGACTAATGGACGCTACTTGGTATAAAGATAAGCTAGTTTGGGTTATAACTTAAGTTATAATAAATATGTGTTACAAGCTCCACAATTGTGTTTATTGAATTACCACAAATGAAACATGGTGTCAGGTGTGGGGTAAATGAGACTTTTTACCTGTCCCCTAAAAATGAGGGGTTGTTAAGTGCAATTCAATAATCTTAACTGAAAACCCCCATAGAGTGACTCCTCCCGTTAAAGGGCTTATTTAATAAAATACAACTGCACAAACTAGAGGTCAATATCTTGCTCCTATCTAAAATGGCGACCGTTTAAATATTTGAAACAGCTATTTTACTTTATTTCATTCACAATTAATTAGGAGGCTAGAATTTGGGATCAAATTATATTTTTAAAATGTAATGTTGTAATCATAATTACTATTATTGGTTTTTTTTAAAAACAGAGATTCCCAGTACAGGTTGTGTAAAGAACTTTGAATGATTAATTGTATTAGATACTAATCCATTATGGCTTAGAGCAAGTAAAAGCTGATAATTCTCAGTTATGATTATAATCAACAGTCACAATTATAATGTTTTTAATAGATTTTGATCGCGTAATTGTAAATGAAATAAATAAAGTAAAATAGCTGGTTCAAATATTTGAACAGGCACAATTTTTAATAGGAGTAAGACATCGATCCCTAGTTTGTGCAGTTGTATTTTACTAAATAAGTCCTTTAACATTAGGGATCACTCGATGACGGTTTCCATTGAAAGGTGATTGAGTTGCCTCCTAAAATCCCCATTTTTGGGAATAGGTAAAAATGTCTCATTTGCCAAAAAGTAGTTTTTTTATCACCTGATAAAATATCTTTTTTGTTTTTCAAGTTATTCAATCGGTCTGGAACTTTTGGGACATACTGTATATATAAAAGCTCAGCTTAACGAGGAAGTATGTTAATGATCAAAATTGGTTTATAAATTTGAAAACAGTGGCCAATTTCATATAACGGTGTTTTAAAATAAATGATAATTATTTTATGAGCATTATATAACATCTCACTTCAACTCATTTTGTGTAGTTTTTAAATCTAAATTTGATGATGACCGAAACATGTTTTCTATGATGTACAGTAATAGACTAAAAACAAAATTGTTAAAAACATAATTCTCAAATTAAAAAAAAAAAAACAATAACAATAGCTCAAGTAATCAGGAATTTAGTAGTTTTAACTAATTGTTGAATATGATATGAGAAAATTTCAAAAATACAGCCGTTTTAACATTAAAAAAAAAGTTCTTTTCTAGATCCTATCCAAGTCATTTTATGCAACTTTGTGATCTGTATGAAGTAATTCAGAAGTCTGCAATCTAGCAGATAGAAAAAAAACAAAAAAATATTTAATCCTATCATAGTCAACTTATAGCCTATTCATACTAATTTATTAATTTAAATATTGTTTTGATTTTAGGTTAGGATAGAAGGAAGAGTACAAAAAATTCCTACAGCTGAGTCGGATGAATATTTTAAGTCTCGACCTCGTGACAATCAAATTGGTTCTTCCGTTAGTAATCAGAGCAGAGTAATAGAGAGTAGAGCTGTCCTCTTAGAGAAAGAAGAACAGTTAAAACAGCTTTATGAAGGTCAGCCTGTACCTCGACCAGATCATTGGTAAGTATGATATACAATAAAGAAAATTACCATACTTTCCCTTTGGAGTTTATATAGATTGGTAGATTTTCTTCATTACGATCCAAAATAGATTTATTGTGGGTTAGATATGTTGGGCATAAGCATACACTAAGCAAAAGAAAACTGACTGAAACATGTTCTGGGATACGTTGGATATCCAGAAAGTAAAATTCCACATCAAGATTGTTTTAGTGCAACCACAACAAACATGTTTTGAACGTTTTTAAAACTAAAACCTAAAATTCATGTCATGGCTGATATTTTAAGCTCAAATAGTGGAAATATTCATTGAGTAAAAATAAAAAAATGAACATACTATTATGTTATGGCTCATGTTCAGTTCCAACAAGTATGAGGAAGTAATTGTTTTATAAACACCACATCTTGATGTAACATCACAAACATGGTTATATCAGATTTATTATTCAAGTGTATTGCAGGTTTGTAATATTAAAATGGGTATGTGTAATATAAACTACTTGAATATGAAACCTGACCTAACCTAATCTCTTTATGATATTACAGTTAGGTTTGATATTCAAGACATTGTAGTATTTATAAAATGACAAATTTATTATATTTCGCTTATTTGGTAATTTGTATAAAAGCCATAATGTGTTGTGGTCAGTTTTTTTAAACAAAGATTATCTCAGTAATTCAGCCATGAAACAGATTTCATGTTCAGATAACTTGTAATAGTCGAGAACGTATTAAGGCTGTTTTGAATGACCACAATGCGTAATTTCACTTTCTGGATATTCGATATAGCCAAGAACAGTTGTTTTTCTCAAAACAAACTAAACTCCATGGTGCAACAGCCGTCAAGAACCTAGGTTAGGCCTGCTAGTCGTTTTTTAATCGGGTAATGCATGGTTAGCACATCGAAAATCCTGTCACTGTTGTCTAGCTTTCTCAACCAGAGTTAGCTACTGATCGTAACTTTTCAATTTTCCTCACTAATATATATATATATATAATTTGACTAGAATTACTCCCAAATCTTCTTCTTCACTTAGTGACATCAGTCCCTACAAAGGCACATTTAAACATGCAGAATCTGTCGTCTCCATTCTGTTGCTGCAGAACTAATAAAAGTCTCGTTCTACCATTATTTCTAGATATCATATCACTGGGCAGTGTCAGTCTCACCATTAATTTGGTCAAGATTGTGCTTATTTGGCCGTATATAGTTTTAAAACATTTTAAAATTTATACTGTGATTATTTTACATATTTTTAACTACAAAAATAAAATTTAAAAGTTTGCTTTGGATTATGTTTACATTTTCTAATATTCTATACAACTTCATTCAACATTTCTACAAAATCTGGATTTTTTATTGTAGAGATTTTTATTTTGAACATAAATGTTCAACAGGAAACATATTTATCTTCATAATTAAATTGGAAAAGTTGTGAATTGCTACCTCTTCAATTAAAAAAGCATGTACCATATGTATTTCCTTCTATACATATTCCAATGGTTTGTTTATTTTGGCTGTTATTTTATGTGAGATTTTTAGGAAATTATTATGGAAGCCTATATATATATATATATATATATATATATATATATATATATATATCCACTACAATACAGTAGTAGAGTTGAAAGAAGTACAGGCCATGAGACGAGTGATGAAACTGTCTTGGCGATGCGCAGTGGCAAAGAAAAAGTTTGCGCATGCGTGGCAACAACCCCCTCAGTTGGTTTATGTCTCCTTGCGTGGTGTTTGTCTTCCTCCACACCTCCCAATTCCCCTCCTATGCGCATCGAGAGTTTCATCACTCGCCTCACGGCCTGTATGTTTTTAGTATTTTAATACTTTTTTAAAGACATAGTGGTAAATTTCTTGAATTGATAAATAACATACAACATTATTGTATATATGTAAAACAGGTTTTTTAATGTTTCAGGGGAGGATATCTAGTTACTCCAGACACAGTAAAGTTTTGGTCTGGACAATGTGATCGATTGCATAACAGAATAGTATTCCGTAAGAAAAATAAAGGAGAAATTTTAAATAATGTTACTACACATGATGGTGATGATGGATGGGTGTTTGAACATGGTTCGTCATAATTATCAGCAACTATTTAACAAAAAAATTGAGAGAGGTAGTCTTACAAAATTTAAATTAATCTTAGGGTGTTTATTCCCAAGGACACGTTAGATTTACTTGTAAACACAGTGTAGAATCAACAGGCTTGTGTGAGACCAAAAGTTTGTGTTTATTACAGTCATATTAACGGTGTGTTCTATCATAATACTAATGTTCATATCGGCTCCATTGAAAATATACTATGACTTCTGTATTTTAAAATTATATAGACTACTGTCGAAAGAGTAACTACTTTTGTTTCTTCTATGTCTTGAACTGACTCACACCATCTTTCTCCTCATTCCCCAGTAGAAACCAGTTATGTCCTTCCTTTCCTGTTTTTCATTATCCAGCATTCTGCAGACCAGGTGATAGTCTATTAGGATTGGCCCTCTAGAATATGCCTGGGTTCTTATTTATTAATTAAATATCAAGATCAGTGGTTCAGTATTTTGAGTTAATGAATACTTTTCTTTATATTCTTTTACAATTATAACATTCCAAAATTAGTTTAAACTAAATAACATGTTTCCCTAATTTATTCAAATATTTAGATAACAAATAAAAATCTCTATTACATATATTTAAAATGATGAACCCAGAATAGTTCCAGCTATTTAAAGAAATGAATTTAATATATATATATATATATATATATATATATATTTTGATGACTATAAGTGTTGATACGTTGTCTATTTGCTCACCCTTTCTGTATTCTGCAAAGCCGCTACTACAGCTTGGATTATTGGAAGCTCCAAGGGATCCATCATAGGACCAGACTTTTTGGAATGCTCTGTACGACAGTCTGTTACGGATTGACATGCCAGCGGGTACCTTCCTCGTCGCTTACGCAGATGATGAGGCCTGTACAGATTGTAATTGTACAGATGATTGTAATTGAGGCCCGTACCACAGAAATTGCCCAGTTAAAAATCAACCAGGTGATGAGGAGAGTTAACAAGTAGATGAGTGACCATGCCCTGCAATTGACACTTGCTAAGGCGGAGATACTCATTCTAACAAGAAAAATAATATCAACAATAGTGAAAATGTGCGTAGGAAATGAGACTATCACCACCAAAAGAGCGATAAAATATCTTGGAATTACTCTGGATTCAAAGCTATCATATTGGCAACACATCAGGAAAGTGGATGAAAGGGCATCAATCACTGTAGTTAACCTGAGCAGATTGGTGGCTAATATCGGAGGACCCAGACAAAGCAGAAGAAGATTGCTCATGGAGACAGCTAACTCCATCATGTTATATGGTGCAGAAATATGGGCGGACGCTATCCTTAAGAAGAAATACAGACATAGTTTACTATCCATCCTGAGAAGAGATGCAATATCTATAATATCGTCTTACCGTACAGTGTCTGAAGCAGCAGTCTTAGCCATCGCAGGAGTGATCCCCATAGATTTGCTGGCTATAGAAAAAAAGGATATACAACAGGGAATCACACTTTAAAAGGAGTACAGCAGCCCTTACCAAAAGAACACAGACTCTGAATAGTTGGCAGAAAAGATGGGATGAAGAGATTAAAGGACGGTAGACATACCGTCTCATTCCCGATCTTAAAAGCTGGCAGAGAGAACCATGGTGACGTAAACTTCTACATCACTCAACTGCTAACAGGCCATGGTTGTTTTAGAAGTTTCCTCTTTAAGATCGGGAAAGTAAATTCGTCAAGCTGCAAGATGTGCGGAGCACTAAGAGATGATGCTGAGTACACCTTCTTCAAATGCAGTAGATGGGATATGGAGAGGCAAAGACTGTTCTCCGTCACAAAGGTGGTAACAGCGAGCAGCATAGGCAAGGTGATGCTAGCAACTGGAACGCGATCTCCCAATTTGTAAGAACTGTCCTAGTAAGTAAGAAATAGGAAAATGGCTTGGAATAAGGAACAAGAAAGAATGTAAATAAAGAGAAGTAAAGACAAGAAGAGCCCTGGACTGAAGTAGATAGACCAACTCTGGAGGAGGAGGGGGGTTTTATTCAGTATGAGTCTGAATCGTGACCCAGGGATGCGTCTCTGGGTAAGATTACGTCCATGAAGGATTTACCCCTTCTCTTAAAAATAGATTGTACTTTATGTAATTAATACTCACAAAAATAGATTTTGAGTCTTCAGGTGAGCTTAAAAATAACACTCCATAACAATTTTAACAAAATAGCAGGACCATTGATTTTTTATTTATTTAATTTTTCTTCTAATGAGAACTAAAAACACAAAATTACGATTTTCTCGAAAACTGTTGAAATGATTTTGATTATATTTGGCCACTAAGGACAAAAATAAAATCTATTGGTTGCATCTCTTCAAAAATACCGGTTGGTAAATTATCGGTAAAAACCTAAGGATGTTAAAAAAAAATGTAATCGCCTCTACCAATTTGGTTAAAATTGTAATGAAATATGAAGACCCAAACTCCTATGTTGTGCAAGAACGCAAGTAAAAAAAAATTAAACAGTTCATGAATAATTGGCAAAAAAGAAATTGTTTTGATAGCAAGCATTAACAGCTGGATTTTCATTGAATACGTTATAAGCTAAGGATGTGCAAGTTTGAGCACAATTGTTAGGAATAATTGTTAAAACTATCAAATATAATTTGTATTCTAAGTCCCAAGACAATACACAGAAGGCAACCTATAACTGTGAAATATGTCAGAAAGTGTCACAATAGCTGACCCTAGACAAAATACTCTGGTTGTTAATCTGGCAAGCCACCATGACCTGAAAGGAGGGTCAGTCACAATTGAACGGTGATAGCCGGAGGCCCTGCTTGTCGATTGACCAAGAACATTTGTCGGAACTATAAAAACAACAGGATTCATCAAAATCAGCTTTGAGAACATTACAGTGAAAGACAGAAATAGAGGTGAGCAAATCGACTGTGTATTCTTAAATTAATTTAATTAAAGAAAGTAGATTCATTTGATTTTATAATATTTCACAACAATATTCAGCTTGCTCTATCTTGGGATTAATTGATATAGTTTACAATAAAAGGGAATTAAGTCTACAATTAAGGGAATTAAGTACAATAAAAGGGAATTGTATGTCTTGAAATTGTAATATAACTGAACGCTGATTGCTATATATATTTCATTTAACCATAAATCAATCTATCTGAAATAAATAACTTTCATAATAATAAATGGAATATATATATATATATATATATATATATATATATATATATATATATATAAATGGTCTATTGTCCTTATTTAGAGACATTTCATCTGAACCTATAATTCGGTCTTAAATAGAAACTAGTATATTTAGTTAATCCTCAATTAGTAAATGCCAGATTAATCTAATACCTAATTAAATTATGGTTCTGTTTCTAGAAAATAACTAGAATGATAATTTAATACTTATGAATTAATTTATAGGTTATTTTGTTGATGCCAAGAGATAATCCGGAAAACAAACTTGTGAACACTAAAAATATAATAAATAAAATTTAAACAATTCAAAGATATTTAAATATAAACACTTATTGAAATTACATGCAATATTAACCTAAACAATATTTTAAAACTATAATTAAATAAGAAAGAACATAAAATAAATAACACAAACTAAATTTTAATTATTTATTTAAAGATTTATTGTTCATTGCAGTTGGCAACACTCCCTTTCACTGACTAGCTTTTAAAAAAATAATTAAGTGGTCTCTTGACCAACAAAGTTAAACCATGTCTGACTTTTTTGTGATGTGTTTTATTAGTTATGACGATGTAGAATTGAATGAGACCTGTATATTTTTTGAAATTTATTATGTCTTTCTTATACACTGTTTGAAAATGTGATTAGTTGGGAAATAGCTATAACACATCTTAACCAAAGACAAGGATACGTTTGACTGTAAGAAACAATATTTATATTTTTGATTTACGTTATCAGTAGATAAATAAATTTGTTAAAAAAAAAAATAATAAAAATTAAAATTAAAAAGGAATAAATGAAAATACAACTACAAAAATTCCATTGCAGTTTTATTAACACAAAAAATAATATATAATTTACAAATAATCTACCAAAAGAGATACATACAATTAAAAATAACACATTTACTTGGGTAATTGTAATGTGTTCTATTTTATAAAATAACATACAGGTACGATTTTAGTTTATAAAGATGTAAGTAAAGTAACTTAAATTTAATTCAGTTAATATTTTTAGTTTTTTAGATAAACTAGATTTTGACGATAAACTTCTTTGAGTACCAAATTCAACTATTGGGATAGTAAGGAGACTATGTAGACGTTTTCTTGAATATTTGTGACTTAAGATATGGCGATGAAATCAAGGAGCTTTTGATGCCAGTAAATAAAAATTTATTCTTATCATATATTGTTTCACTATTATATTTTACGGGAATAATTAATAATCCAAGATTTGAAGAAGAATTTCTGTCATTAAGTGAACTTGATAACGATGAATCATTTATTAAGTAAGACAAGATCTTATCTCCTAACGCTGTGGCTATTTTAGTGTACGTTTGAGATATATGAAATGGGTATTGACTAAGACCAGAAAAATATAGGAATTGATCAACAGAATGAGAAGGTGCTGCACTGTTACTGTTGGAAGCAGATGAAGTAAATGCACCGTTATTGTTTGAAGATATATTGCCAGTTGACACAGCAGGGATGAAAGTAGATACCACTTCACCTTGTTCCAATGGATTAGATGATGCAGATGAAGAGGCTGCGCTGTTAATGTTTGAAGGTATAATGCCAGTTGACACAGCAGGGATGAAAGTAGATATTCCTCCATCTTGTGTCAATGTATTGGATAATGCAGATGAAGTAGCTTCACTGTTACTGTTTGAAGATGTAATGCCAGTTGACAGAACAGGGATGAAAGTAGATACTCCTCCAACTTGTGTCAATGTATTAGACGATGATGATGAAGTAGCTGAGGTGTTACTGTTTAAAAATGCAATGCCAGTTAATACAACAGGGATGAAAGTTGATACTCCGCCTTCTTGTGTCAATGTAATTGATAGTGCAGATGAAGTAGCTGCACTGTTACTATTTGAAGATGTAATGCCAGTTGAAACAGCAGGGATGAAAGTTGATACTCCTCCTTCTTGTGTCAATGTATTAGATGATGTAGATGATGTAGCTGCACTGTTACTGTTTGAAGATGTAATGCCAGTTGATACAGCAGGGATGAAAGTTGATACTCCTCCTTCTTGTGTCAATGTATTTGACAGTGCAGATGAAGTAGCTGCACTGTTACTATTTGAAGATGTAATGCCAGTTGAAACAGCAGGGATGAAAGTTGATACTCCTCCTTCTTGTGTCAATGTATTTGATAGTGCAGATGAAGTAGCTGCGCTGTTACTGTTTGAAGATGTAATGCCAGTTGATACAGCAGGGATGAAAGTTGACACTCCTCCACCTTGTGTCAATGTATTTGATAGTGCAGATGATGTAGCTGCACTGTTACTACTAGAAGATGAAATTCCAGTTGATACAGCAGGGATGGAAGTTGATACACCTCCTTCTTGTGTCAATATATTTGATAGTGCAGATGAAGTAGCTGCGCTGTTACTGTTTAAAGATGTAATGCCAGTTGATACAGCAGGGATGAAAGTTGATACTCCTCCACCTTGTGTCAATATATTAGATGATGCAGATGATGTAGCTGCACTGTTACTATTTAAAGATGTAATGCCAGTTGATACAGCAGGGATGAAAGTTGACACTCCTCCACCTTGTGTCAATGTGTTAGAAGAAGCAGATGATGTAGCTGCACTGTTACTATTTGAAGATGTAATGCCAGTTGATACAGCAGGGATGAAAGTTGATACTCCTCCACCTTGTGTCAATATATTAGATGATGCAGATGAAGTAGCTGCGCTGTTACTGTTTGAAGATGTAATGCCAGTTGATACAGCAGGGATAAAAGTTGATACTCCTCCACCTTGTGTCAATAAATTAGATGATGCAGATGATGTAGCTGCACTGTTACTATTTGAAGATGTAATGCCAGTTGATACAGCAGGGATGAAAGTTGATACTCCTCCTGATTGTGTCAATGTATTTGATAGTGCAGATGAAGTAGCTGCGCTGTTACTGTTTGAAGATGTAATGCCAGTTGATACAGCAGGGATGAAAGTTGATACTCCTCCACCTTGTGTCAATATATTAGATGATGCAGATGATGTCGCTGCACTGTTACTGTTTGAAGATGTAATGCCAGTTGATACAGCAGGGATGAAAGTTGATACTCCTCCTTCTTGTGTCAATGTATTTGATAGTGCAGATGAAGTAGCTGCGCTGTTACTGTTTGAAGATGTAATGCCAGTTGATACAGCAGGGATGAAAGTTGATACTCCTCCTTCTTGTGTCAATAAATTTGATAGTGCAGATGAAGTAGCTGCGCTGTTACTGTTTGAAGATGTAATGCCAGTTGATACAGCAGGGATAAAAGTTGATACTTCTCCACCTTGTGTCAATATATTAGATGATGCAGATGATGTAGCTGCACTGTTACTATTGGAAGATGTAATGCCCGTAGATACAGCAGGGATGAAAGTTGACACTCCTCCACCTTGTGTCAATGTATTAGATGAAGCAGATGATGTAGCTGCACTGTTACTATTTGAAGATGTAATGCCAGTTGATACAGCAGGGATGAAAGTTGATACTCCTCCTTCTTGTGTCAATGTATTTGATAGTGCAGATGAAGTAGCTGCACTGTTACTATTTGAAGATGTAATGCCAGTTGAAACAGCAGGGATGAAAGTTGATACTCCTCCTTCTTGTGTCAATGTATTTGATAGTGCAGATGAAGTAGCTGCGCTGTTACTGTTTGAAGATGTAATGCCAGTTGATACAGCAGGGATAAAAGTTGATACTCCTCCACCTTGTGTCAATATATTAGATGATGTAGATAATGTAGCTGCACTGTTACTGTTTGAAGATGTAATGCCAGTTGATACAGCAGGGATGAAAGTTGATACTCCTCCTTCTTGTGTCAATGTATTTGATAGTGCAGATGAAGTAGCTGCGCTGTTACTGTTTGAAGATGTAATGCCACTTGCTACAGCAGGGATGAAAGTAGATACTCCTCCTTCTTGGGTCAATCTATTTGATAGTGCAGATGAAGTAGCTGCGCTGTTACTGTTTAAAGATGTAATGCCAGTTGATACAGCAGGGATGAAAGTTGATACTCCTCCACCTTGTGTCAATATATTAGATGATGCAGATGATGTAGCTGCACTGTTACTATTTGAAGATGTAATGCCAGTTGATACAGCAGGGATGAAAGTTGATACTCCTCCTGATTGTGTCAATGTATTTGATAGTGCAGATGAAGTAGCTGCGATGTTACTGTTTGAAGATGTAATGACAGTTGATACAGCAGGGATGAAAGTTGATACTCCTCCACCTTGTGTCAATATATTAGATGATGCAGATGATGTCGCTGCACTGTTATTGTTTGAAGATGTAATGCCAGTTGATACAGCAGGGATGAAAGTTGATACTCCTCCTTCTTGTGTCAATGTATTTGAAAGTGCAGATGAAGTAGCTGCGCTGTTACTGTTTGAAGATGTAATGCCAGTTGATACAGCAGGGATGAAAGTTGATACTCCTCCTTCTTGTGTCAATAAATTTGATAGTGCAGATGAAGTAGCGGCGCTGTTACTGTTTGAAGATGTAATGCCAGTTGATACAGCAGTGATAAAAGTTGATACTTCTCCACCTTGTGTCAATATATTAGATGATGCAGATGATATAGCTGCACTGTTACTATTGGAAGATGTAATGCCCGTTGATACAGCAGGGATAAAAGTTGATACTCCTCCACCTTGTGTCAATATATTAGATGATGTAGATGATGTAGATGATGTAGCTGCACTGTTACTGTTTGAAGATGTAAGTCCAGTTGATACAGCAGGGATGAAAGTTGATACCCCTCCTTCTTGTGTCAATGTATTTGATAGTGCTGATGAAGTAGCTGCACTGTTACTACTAGAAGATGAAATTCCAGTTGATACAGCAGGGATGGAAGTTGATACACCTCCTTCTTGTGTCAATGTATTTGATAGTGCAGATGAACTAGCTGCGCTGTTACTGTTTAAAGATGTAATGCCAGTTGATACAGCAGGGATGAAAGTTGACACTCCTCCACCTTGTGTCAATGTATTAGATGAAGAAGATGATGTAGCTGCACTGTTACTATTTGAAGATGTAATGCCAGTTGATACAGCTGGGATGAAAGTTGACACACCTCCACCTTGTGTCAATATATTAGATGATGCAGATGATGTCGCTGCACTGTTATTGTTTGAAGATGTAATGCCAGTTGATACAGCAGGGATGAAAGTTGATACTCCTCCTTCTTGTGTCAATGTATTTGATAGTGCAGATGAAGTAGCTGCACTGTTACTGTTTGAAGATGTAATGCCAGTTGATACAGCAGGGATGAAAGTTGACACTCCTCCACCTTGTGTCAATGTATTAGATGAAGAAGATGATGTAGCTGCACTGTTACTATTTGAAGATGTAATGCCAGTTGATACAGCAGGGATGAAAGTTGATAATCCTCCACCTTGTGTCAATATATTAGATGACGTAGATAATGTAGCTGCACTGTTACTGTTTGAAGATGTAATGCCAGTTGATACAGCAGGGATGAATGTTGATACTCCTCCTTCTTGTATCAATGTATTTGATAGTGCAGATGAAGTAGCTGCACTGTTACTGTTTGAAGATGTAATGCCAGTTGATACAGCTGGGATGAAAGTTGACACACCTCCACCTTGTGTCAATATATTAGATGATGCAGATGATGTAGCTGCACTGTTACTATTGGAAGATGTAATGCCAGTTGATACAGCAGGGATGAAAGTTGATACTCCTTCTTCTTGTGTCAATGTATTTGATAGTGCAGATGAAGTAGCTGCACTGTTACTGTTTGAAGATGTAATGCCAGTTGATACAGCAGGGATAAAAGTTGATACTCCTCCACCTTGTGTCAATATATTAGATGATGTAGATGATGTAGCTGCGCTGTTACTGTTTGAAGATGTAATGCCACTTGATACAGCAGGAATGAAAGTTGATACTCCTCCTTCTTGTGTCAATGTATTTGATAGTGCAGATGAAGTAGCTGCACTGTTACTGTTTGAAGATGTAATGCCAGTTGATACAGCAGGGATAAAAGTTGATACTTCTCCGCCTTGTGTCAATATATTAGATGATGCAGATGATGTAGCTGCACTGTTACTATTTAAAGATGTAATGCCAGTTGATACAGCAGGGATAAAAGTTGATACTCCTCCACCTTGTGTCAATATATTAGATGATATAGATGATGTAGCTGCACTGTTACTACTAGAAGATGAAATTCCAGTTGATACAGCAGGGATGGAAGTTGATACACCTCCTTCTTGTGTCAATATATTTGATAGTGCAGATGAAGTAGCTGCGCTGTTACTGTTTAAAGATGTAATGCCAGTTGATACAGCAGGGATGAAAGTTGATACTCCTCCACCTTGTGTCAATATATTAGATGATGCAGATGATGTAGCTGCACTGTTACTATTTAAAGATGTAATGCCAGTTGATACAGCAGGGATGAAAGTTGACACTCCTCCACCTTGTGTCAATGTGTTAGAAGAAGCAGATGATGTAGCTGCACTGTTACTATTTGAAGATGTAATGCCAGTTGATACAGCAGGGATGAAAGTTGATACTCCTCCACCTTGTGTCAATATATTAGATGATGCAGATGAAGTAGCTGCGCTGTTACTGTTTGAAGATGTAATGCCAGTTGATACAGCAGGGATAAAAGTTGATACTCCTCCACCTTGTGTCAATAAATTAGATGATGCAGATGATGTAGCTGCACTGTTACTATTTGAAGATGTAATGCCAGTTGATACAGCAGGGATGAAAGTTGATACTCCTCCTGATTGTGTCAATGTATTTGATAGTGCAGATGAAGTAGCTGCGCTGTTACTGTTTGAAGATGTAATGCCAGTTGATACAGCAGGGATGAAAGTTGATACTCCTCCACCTTGTGTCAATATATTAGATGATGCAGATGATGTCGCTGCACTGTTACTGTTTGAAGATGTAATGCCAGTTGATACAGCAGGGATGAAAGTTGATACTCCTCCTTCTTGTGTCAATGTATTTGATAGTGCAGATGAAGTAGCTGCGCTGTTACTGTTTGAAGATGTAATGCCAGTTGATACAGCAGGGATGAAAGTTGATACTCCTCCTTCTTGTGTCAATAAATTTGATAGTGCAGATGAAGTAGCTGCGCTGTTACTGTTTGAAGATGTAATGCCAGTTGATACAGCAGGGATAAAAGTTGATACTTCTCCACCTTGTGTCAATATATTAGATGATGCAGATGATGTAGCTGCACTGTTACTATTGGAAGATGTAATGCCCGTAGATACAGCAGGGATGAAAGTTGACACTCCTCCACCTTGTGTCAATGTATTAGATAAAGCAGATGATGTAGCTGCACTGTTACTATTTGAAGATGTAATGCCAGTTGATACAGCAGGGATGAAAGTTGATACTCCTCCACCTTGTGTCAATATATTAGATGATGCAGATGAAGTAGCTGCGCTGTTACTGTTTGAAGATGTAATGCCAGTTGATACAGCAGGGATAAAAGTTGATACTCCTCCACCTTGTGTCAATATATTAGATGATGTAGATGATGCAGCTGCACTGTTACTGTTTGAAGATGTAATGCCAGTTGATACAGCAGGGATGAAAGTAGATACTCCTCCTTTTTGTGTCAATGTATTTGATAGTGCAGATGAAGTAGCTGCGCTGTTACTGTTTGAAGATGTAATGCCACTTGCTACAGCAGGGATGAAAGTTGATACTCCTTCTTCTTGTGTCAATGTATTTGACAGTGCAGATAAAGTAGCTGCACTGTTACTATTTGAAGATGTAATGCCAGTTGAAACAGCAGGGATGAAAGTTGATACTCCTCCTTCTTGTGTCAATGTATTTGATAGTGCAGATGAAGTAGCTGCGCTGTTACTGTTTGAAGATGTAATGCCAGTTGATACAGCAGGGATAAAAGTTGATACTCCTCCACCTTGTGTCAATATATTAGATGATGTAGATAATGTAGCTGCACTGTTACTGTTTGAAGATGTAATGCCAGTTGATACAGCAGGGATGAAAGTTGATACTCCTCCTTCTTGTGTCAATGTATTTGATAGTGCAGATGAAGTAGCTGCGCTGTTACTGTTTGAAGATGTAATGCCACTTGCTACAGCAGGGATGAAAGTAGATACTCCTCCTTCTTGGGTCAATCTATTTGATAGTGCAGATGAAGTAGCTGCGCTGTTACTGTTTAAAGATGTAATGCCAGTTGATACAGCAGGGATGAAAGTTGATACTCCTCCACCTTGTGTCAATATATTAGATGATGCAGATGATGTAGCTGCACTGTTACTATTTGAAGATGTAATGCCAGTTGATACAGCAGGGATGAAAGTTGATACTCCTCCTGATTGTGTCAATGTATTTGATAGTGCAGATGAAGTAGCTGCGATGTTACTGTTTGAAGATGTAATGACAGTTGATACAGCAGGGATGAAAGTTGATACTCCTCCACCTTGTGTCAATATATTAGATGATGCAGATGATGTCGCTGCACTGTTATTGTTTGAAGATGTAATGCCAGTTGATACAGCAGGGATGAAAGTTGATACTCCTCCTTCTTGTGTCAATGTATTTGAAAGTGCAGATGAAGTAGCTGCGCTGTTACTGTTTGAAGATGTAATGCCAGTTGATACAGCAGGGATGAAAGTTGATACTCCTCCTTCTTGTGTCAATAAATTTGATAGTGCAGATGAAGTAGCGGCGCTGTTACTGTTTGAAGATGTAATGCCAGTTGATACAGCAGGGATAAAAGTTGATACTTCTCCACCTTGTGTCAATATATTAGATGATGCAGATGATATAGCTGCACTGTTACTATTGGAAGATGTAATGCCCGTTGATACAGCAGGGATAAAAGTTGATACTCCTCCACCTTGTGTCAATATATTAGATGATGTAGATGATGTAGATGATGTAGCTGCACTGTTACTGTTTGAAGATGTAAGTCCAGTTGATACAGCAGGGATGAAAGTTGATACCCCTCCTTCTTGTGTCAATGTATTTGATAGTGCTGATGAAGTAGCTGCACTGTTACTACTAGAAGATGAAATTCCAGTTGATACAGCAGGGATGGAAGTTGATACACCTCCTTCTTGTGTCAATGTATTTGATAGTGCAGATGAACTAGCTGCGCTGTTACTGTTTAAAGATGTAATGCCAGTTGATACAGCAGGGATGAAAGTTGACACTCCTCCACCTTGTGTCAATGTATTAGATGAAGAAGATGATGTAGCTGCACTGTTACTATTTGAAGATGTAATGCCAGTTGATACAGCTGGGATGAAAGTTGACACACCTCCTTCTTGTGTCAATGTATTTGATAGTGCAGATGAAGTAGCTGCACTGTTACTGTTTGAAGATGTAATGCCAGTTGATACAGCAGGGATAAAAGTTGATACTTCTCCGCCTTGTGTCAATATATTAGATGATGCAGATGATGTAGCTGCACTGTTACTATTTAAAGATGTAATGCCAGTTGATACAGCAGGGATGAAAGTTGATAATCCTCCAACTTGTGTCAATGTATTAGATGATGTAGATGATGTATCTGCACTGTTACTGTTTGAAGATGTAATGCCAGTTGATACAGCAGGGATGAAAGTCGATACTCCTTCTTCTTGTGTCAATGTATTTGATAGTGCAGATGAAGTAGCTGCGCTGTTACTGTTTGAAGATGTAATGCCAGTTGATACAGCAGGGATGAAAGTTGACACTCCTCCACCTTGTGTCAATGTATTTGATAGTGCAGATGATGTAGCTGCACTGTTACTACTTGAAGATGAAACTACAGTTGATACAGCAGGGATGGAAGTTGATATACCTCCTTCTTGTGTCAATGTATTTGATAGTGCAGATGAAGTAGCTGCACTGTTACTGTTTAAAGATGTAATGCCAGTTGATACAGCAGGAATGAAAGTTGATACTCCTCCACCTTGTGTCAATATATTAGATGATGCAGATGATGTAGCTGCACTGTTACTATTTAAAGATGTAATGCCAGTTGATACAGCTGGGATGAAAGTTGATACTCCTCCTTCTTGTGTCAATGTATTTGATAGTGCAGATGAAGTAGCTGCGCTGTTACTGTTTGAAGATGTAATGCCAGTTGATACAGCTGGGATGAAAGTTGACACTCCTCCACCTTGTGTCAATATATTAGATGATGCAGATGATGTAGCTGCACTGTTACTATTGGAAGATGTAATGCCAGTTGATACAGCAGGGATGAAAGTTGATACTCCTCCTTCTTGTGTCAATGTATTTGATAGTGCAGATGAAGTAGCTGCACTGTTACTATTTGAAGATGTAATGCCAGTTGATACAGCAGGGATAGAAGTTGATACTCCTCCACCTTGTGTCAATATATTAGATGATGTAGACGATGTAGCTGCGCTGTTACTGTTTGAAGATGTAATGCCACTTGATACAGCAGGAATGAAAGTCGATACTCCTCCTTCTAGTGTCAATGTATTTGACAGTGCAGATGAAGTAGCTGCACTGTTACTATTTGAAGATGTAATGCCAGTTGATACAGCAGGGATGAAAGTTGATACTCCTCCTTCTTGTGACAATGTATTTGATAGTGCAGATGAAGTAGCTTCGCTGTTACTGTTTGAAGATGTAATGCCAGTTGATACAGCAGGGATGAAAGTTGATACTCCTCCTTCTTGTGTCAATGTATTTGATAGTGCAGATGAAGTAGCTGCACTGTTACTATTTGAAGATGTAATGCCAGTTGATACAGCAGGGATGAAAGTTGATACTCCTCCACCTTGTGTCAATGTATTTGATAGTGCAGATGATGTAGCTGCACTGTTACTACTTGAAGATGAAACTACAGTTGATACAGCAGGGATGGAAGTTGATATACCTCCTTCTTGTGTCAATGTATTTGATAGTGCAGATGAAGTAGCTGCACTGTTACTGTTTAAAGATGTAATGCCAGTTGATACAGCAGGAATGAAAGTTGATACTCCTCCACCTTGTGTCAATATATTAGATGATGCAGATGATGTAGCTGCACTGTTACTATTTAAAGATGTAATGCCAGTTGATACAGCTGGGATGAAAGTTGATACTCCTCCTTCTTGTGTCAATGTATTTGATAGTGCAGATGAAGTAGCTGCGCTGTTACTGTTTGAAGATGTAATGCCAGTTGATACAGCAGGGATGAAAGTTGATACTCCTCCTTCTTGTGTCAATAAATTTGATAGTGCAGATGAAGTAGCTGCACTGTTACTGTTTGAAGATGTAATGCCAGTTGATACAGCAGGGATAAAAGTTGATACTTCTCCACCTTGTGTCAATATATTAGATGATGCAGATGATGTAGCTGCACTGTTACTATTGGAAGATGTAATGCCAGTTGATACAGCAGGGATAAAAGTTGATACTCCTCCACCTTGTGTCAATATATTAGATGATGTAGATGATGTAGCTGCACTGTTACTGTTTGAAGATGTAATGCCAGTTGATACAGCAGGGATGAAAGTTGATACTCCTCCTTCTTGTATCAATGTATTAGATAGTGCAGATGAAGTAGCTGCACTGTTACTGTTTGAAGATGTAATGCCAGTTGATACAGCTGGGATGAAAGTTGACACTCCTCCACCTTGTGTCAATATATTAGATGATGCAGATGATGTAGCTGCACTGTTACTATTGGAAGATGTAATGCCAGTTGATACAGCAGGGATGAAAGTTGATACTCCTCCTTCTTGTGTCAATGTATTTGATAGTGCAGATGAAGTAGCTGCACTGTTACTGTTTGAAGATGTAATGCCAGTTGATACAGCTGGGATGAAAGTTGACACTCCTCCACCTTGTGTCAATATATTAGATGATGTAGACGATGTAGCTGCGCTATTACTGTTTGAAGATGTAATGCCACTTGATACAGCAGGAATGAAAGTCGATACTCCTTCTTCTAGTGTCAATGTATTTGACAGTGCAGATGAAGTAGCTGCACTGTTACTATTTGAAGATGTAATGCCAGTTGATACAGCAGGGATGAAAGTCGATACTCCTTCTTCTAGTGTCAATGTATTTGACA
Organism: Aphrophora alni; assembly: GCA_963513935.1. Taxonomy (NCBI): domain Eukaryota; kingdom Metazoa; phylum Arthropoda; class Insecta; order Hemiptera; family Aphrophoridae; genus Aphrophora; species Aphrophora alni. The sequence continues at coordinate 45,616,718 of OY740778.1, read as the reverse complement.
GTGCAGATGAAGTAGCTGTACTGTTACTATTTGAAGATGTAATGCCAGTTGATACAGCAGGGATGAAAGTTGATACTCCTCCTTCTTGTGACAATGTATTTGATAGTGCAGATGAAGTAGCTTTGCTGTTACTGTTTGAAGATGTAATGCCAGTTGATACAGCAGGGATGAAAGTTGATACTCCTCCACCTTGTGTCAATATATTAGATGATGCAGATGATGTCGCTGCACTGTTACTGTTTGAAGATGTAATGCCAGTTGATACAGCAGGGATAAAAGTTGATACTCCTCCACCTTGTGTCAATATATTAGATGATGTAGATGATGTAGCTGCGCTGTTACTGTTTGAAGATGTAATGCCACTTGATACAGCAGGAATGAAAGTTGATACTCCTCCTTCTTGTGTCAATGTATTTGATAGTGCAGATGAAGTAGCTGCACTGTTACTGTTTGAAGATGTAATGCCAGTTGATACAGCAGGGATAAAAGTTGATACTTCTCCGCCTTGTGTCAATATATTAGATGATGCAGATGATGTAGCTGCACTGTTACTATTTAAAGATGTAATGCCAGTTGATACAGCAGGGATGAAAGTTGATAATCCTCCAACTTGTGTCAATGTATTAGATGATGTAGATGATGTATCTGCACTGTTACTGTTTGAAGATGTAATGCCAGTTGATACAGCAGGGATGAAAGTTGACACTCCTCCACCTTGTGTCAATGTATTTGATAGTGCAGATGATGTAGCTGCACTGTTACTACTTGAAGATGAAACTACAGTTGATACAGCAGGGATGGAAGTTGATATACCTCCTTCTTGTGTCAATGTATTTGATAGTGCAGATGAAGTAGCTCCGCTGTTACTGTTTAAAGATGTAATGCCAGTTGATACAGCAGGGATGAAAGTTGATACTCCTCCACCTTGTGTCAATATATTAGATGATGCAGATGATGTAGCTGCACTGTTACTATTTAAAGATGTAATGCCAGTTGATACAGCAGGGATGAAAGTTGATACTCCTCCTTCTTGTGTCAATGTATTTGATAGTGCAGATGAAGTAGCTGCGCTGTTACTGTTTGAAGACGTAATGCCAGTTGATACAGCAGGGATGAAAGTTGATACTCCTCCTTCTTGTGTCAATAAATTTGATAGTGCAGATGAAGTAGCTGCACTGTTACTGTTTGAAGATGTAATGCCAGTTGATGCAGCAGGGATAAAAGTTGATACTTCTCCACCTTGTGTCAATATATTAGATGATGCAGATGATGTAGCTGCACTGGTTCTATTGGAAGATGTAATGCCAGTTGATACAGCAGGGATAAAAGTTGATACTCCTCCACCTTGTGTCAATATATTAGATGATGTAGATGATGTAGCTGGACTGTTACTGTTTGAAGATGTAATGCCAGTTGATACAGCAGGGATGAAAGTTGATACTCCTCCTTCTTGTATCAATGTATTAGATAGTGCAGATGAAGTAGCTGCACTGTTACTGTTTGAAGATGTAATGCCAGTTGATACAGCTGGGATGAAAGTTGACACTCCTCCACCTTGTGTCAATATATTAGATGATGCAGATGATGTAGCTGCACTGTTACTATTGGAAGATGTAATGCCAGTTGATACAGCAGGGATGAAAGTTGATACTCCTCCTTCTTGTGTCAATGTATTTGATAGTGCAGATGAAGTAGCTGCACTGTTACTGTTTGAAGATGTAATGCCAGTTGATACAGCTGGGATGAAAGTTGACACTCCTCCACCTTGTGTCAATATATTAGATGATGCAGATGATGTAGCTGCTCTGTTACTATTGGAAGATGTAATGCCAGTTGATACAGCAGGAATGAAATTAGATACTCCTTCTTCTTGTGTCAATGTATTTGATAGTGCAGATGAAGTAGCTGCGCTGTTACTGTTTGAAGATGTAATGCCAGTTGATACAGCAGGGATGAAAGTTGATACTCCTCCTTCTTGTGACAATGTATTTGATAGTGCAGATGAAGTAGCTTTGCTGTTACTGTTTGAAGATGTAATGCCAGTTGATACAGCAGGGATAGAAGTTGATACTCCTCCACCTTGTGTCAATATATTAGATGATGTAGACGATGTAGCTGCGCTGTTACTGTTTGAAGATGTAATGCCACTTGATACAGCAGGAATGAAAGTCGATACTCCTTCTTCTAGTGTCAATGTATTTGACAGTGCAGATGAAGTAGCTGCACTGTTACTATTTGAAGATGTAATGCCAGTTGATACAGCAGGGATGAAAGTTGATACTCCTCCTTCTTGTGACAATGTATTTGATAGTGCAGATGAAGTAGCTTCGCTGTTACTGTTTGAAGATGTAATGCCAGTTGATACAGCAGGGATGAAAGTTGATACTCCTCCACCTTGTGTCAATATATTAGATGATGCAGATGATGTCGCTGCACTGTTACTGTTTGAAGATGTAATGCCAGTTGATACAGCAGGGATAAAAGTTGATACTCCTCCACCTTGTGTCAATATATTAGATGATGTAGATGATGTAGCTGCACTGTTACTATTAGAAGATGTAATGCCAGTTGATACAGCAGAGATGAAAGTTGACACTCCTCCACCTTGTGTCAATGTATTTGATAGTGCAGATGAAGTAGCTGCGCTGTTACTGTTTGAAGATGTAATGCCAGTTGATACAGCAGGAATGAAAGTTGATACTCCTCCTTCTTGTGTCAATGTATTTGATAGTGCAGATGAAGTAGCTGCACTGTTACTGTTTGAAGATGTAATGCCAGTTGATACAGCAGGGATAAAAGTTGATACTTCTCCGCCTTGTGTCAATATATTAGATGATGTAGATGATGTAGCTGCGCTGTTACTGTTTGAAGATGTAATGCCACTTGATACAGCAGGAATGAAAGTTGATACTCCTCCTTCTTGTGTCAATGTATTTGATAGTGCAGATGAAGTAGCTGCACTGTTACTGTTTGAAGATGTAATGCCAGTTGATACAGCAGGGATAAAAGTTGATACTTCTCCGCCTTGTGTCAATATATTAGATGATGCAGATGATGTAGCTGCACTGTTACTATTTAAAGATGTAATGCCAGTTGATACAGCAGGGATGAAAGTTGATAATCCTCCAACTTGTGTCAATGTATTAGATGATGTAGATGATGTATCTGCACTGTTACTGTTTGAAGATGTAATGCCAGTTGATACAGCAGGGATGAAAGTTGACACTCCTCCACCTTGTGTCAATGTATTTGATAGTGCAGATGATGTAGCTGCACTGTTACTACTTGAAGTAGAAACTACAGTTGATACAGCAGGGATGGAAGTTGGTATACCTCCTTCTTGTGTCAATGTATTTGATAGTGCAGATGAAGTAGCTGCGCTGTTACTGTTTAAAGATGTAATGCCAGTTGATACAGCAGGGATGAAAGTTGATACTCCTCCAACTTGTGTCAATATATTAGATGATGCAGATGATGTAGCTGCACTGTTACTATTTAAAGATGTAATGCCAATTGATACAGCAGGGATGAAAGTTGATACTCCTCCTTCTTGTGTCAATGTATTTGATAGTGCAGATGAAGTAGCTGCGCTGTTACTGTTTGAAGATGTAATGCCAGTTGATACAGCAGGGATGAAAGTTGATACTCCTCCTTCTTGTGTCAATAAATTTGATAGTGCAGATGAAGTAGCTGCACTGTTACTGTTTGAAGATGTAATGCCAGTTGATACAGCAGGGATAAAAGTTGATACTTCTCCACCTTGTGTCAATATATTAGATGATGCAGATGATGTAGCTGCACTGTTACTATTGGAAGATGTAATGCCAGTTGATACAGCAGGGATAAAAGTTGATACTCCTCCACTTTGTGTCAATATATTAGATGATGTAGATGATGTAGCTGCACTGTTACTGTTTGAAGATGTAATGCCAGTTGATACAGCAGGGATGAAAGTTGATACTCCTCCTTCTTGTATCAATGTATTAGATAGTGCAGATGAAGTAGCTGCACTGTTACTATTGGAAGATGTAATGCCAGTTGATACAGCAGGAATGAAAGTTGATACTCCTCCTTCTTGTATCAATGTATTTGATAGTGCAGATGAAGTAGCTGCACTGTTACTATTGGAAGATGTAATGCCAGTTGATACAGCAGGGATGAAAGTTGATACCCCTCCTTCTTGTGTCAATGTATTTGATAGTGCAGATGAAGTAGCTGCACTGTTACTGTTTGAAGATGTAATGCCAGTTGATACAGCTGGGATGAAAGTTGACACTCCTCCACCTTGTGTCAATATATTAGATGATGCAGATGATGTAGCTGCACTGTTACTATTGGAAGATGTAATGCCAGTTGATACAGCAGGAATGAAAGTTGATACTCCTCCTTCTTGTATCAATGTATTTGATAGTGCAGATGAAGTAGCTGCACTGTTACTGTTTGAAGATGTAATGCCAGTTGATACAGCTGGGATGAAAGTTGACACTCCTCCACCTTGTGTCAATATATTAGATGATGCAGATGATGTAGCTGCACTGTTACTATTGGAAGATGTAATGCCAGTTGATACAGCAGGGATGAAAGTTGATACTCCTCCTTCTTGTGTCAATGTATTTGATAGTGCAGATGAAGTAGCTGCACTGTTACTATTTGAAGATGTAATGCCAGTTGATACAGCAGGGATAGAAGTTGATACTCCTCCACCTTGTGTCAATATATTAGATGATGTAGACGATGTAGCTGCGCTGTTACTGTTTGAAGATGTAATGCCACTTGATACAGCAGGAATGAAAGTGGATACTCCTCCTTCTAGTGTCAATGTATTTGACAGTGCAGATGAAGTAGCTGCACTGTTACTATTTGAAGATGTAATGCCAGTTGATACAGCAGGGATGAAAGTTGATACTCCTCCTTCTTGTGACAATGTATTTGATAGTGCAGATGAAGTAGCTTCGCTGTTACTGTTTGAAGATGTAATGCCAGTTGATACAGCAGGGATGAAAGTTGATACTCCTCCTTCTTGTGTCAATGTATTTGATAGTGCAGATGAAGTAGCTGCACTGTTACTATTTGAAGATGTAATGCCAGTTGATACAGCAGGGATGAAAGTTGATACTCCTCCTTCTTGTGTCAATGTATTTGATAGTGCAGATGAAGTAGCTGCACTGTTACTATTTGAAGATGTAATGCCAGTTGATACAGCAGGGATAGAAGTTATTACTCCTCCACCTTGTGTCAATATATTAGATGATGTAGACGATGTAGCTGCGCTGTTACTGTTTGAAGATGTAATGCCACTTGATACAGCAGGAATGAAAGTTGATACTCCTCCTTCTAGTGTCAATGTATTTGACAGTGCAGATGAAGTAGCTGCACTGTTACTATTTGAAGATGTAATGCCAGTTGATACAGCAGGGATGAAAGTTGATACTCCTCCTTCTTGTGACAATGTATTTGATAGTGCAGATGAAGTAGCTTCGCTGTTACTGTTTGAAGATGTAATGCCAGTTGATACAGCAGGGATGAAAGTTGATACTCCTCCACCTTGTGTCAATATATTAGATGATGCAGATGATGTCGCTGCACTGTTACTGTTTGAAGATGTAATGCCAGTTGATACAGCAGGGATGAAAGTTGATACTCCTCCTTCTTGTGTCAATAAATTTGATAGTGCAGATGAAGTAGCTGCACTGTTACTGTTTGAAGATGTAATGCCAGTTGATACAGCAGGGATGAAAGTTGATATTCCTCCTTCTTGTGTCAATCTATTTGATAATGAAGATGAAGTAGCTGCACTGTTACTATTTGAAGATGTAATGCCAGTTGATACAGCAGGGATGAAAGTTGTTACTTCACCTTCTTGTGTCAATGTATTAGACGATGCAGATGAAGTAGCTGCACTGTTTGAAGATGTAATGCCAATTGACACAGCAGGGATGAAAGTAGATACTCCCCCACCTTGTGTCAATGTATTAGACGATGCTGATGAAGCAGAAGCAGTGTTACTGTTGTAAGATGTAATTCCAGCTGATACAGCAGGGATGAAAGTAGATATTCCTCCACCTTGTGTAAATGTATTGGATAATGGAGATGAAGTAGCTGCACTGTTACTGTTGATTGATATAATTACCGTTGACACAACAGGGATGAAAGTGGATACTCCTCCACCTTGTGTCAATGTATTGTATGATGCTGATGAAGTAGCAGTAGAACTACTGTTTGAAGATGTAATGCCAATTGACACAACAGGGATGAAAGTGGATACTCCTCCACCTTGTGTCAATGTATTATATGATACTGATGAAGTAGCAGTAGAATTACTGTTTGAAGATGTAATGCCAATTGACACAACAGGGATGAAAGTGGATACTCCTCCACCTTGTGTCAATGTATTGGATGATGCTGATGAAGTAGCAGTAGAACTACTGTTGGATGAAGTAATGCCAATTGACACAACAGGGATGAAAGTGGATACTCCTCCACCTTGTATCAATGTATTGGATGATGCTGATGAAGTAGCAGTAGAATTACTGGTTGAAGATGTAATGCCAATTGACACAACAGGGATGAAAGTGGATACTCCTCCACCTTGTGTCAATGTATTGGATGATGCTGATGAAGTAGCAGTAGAATTACTGTTGGAAGATGTAATGCCAATTGACACAACAGGGATGAAAGTGGATACTCCTCCACCTTGGGTCAATGTATTGTATGATGCAGATGAAGTAACTGCGCTGTTACTTTTTGAAGATGTAATGCCAATTGACACAACAGGGATGAAAGCAGATACTCCTCCACCTTGTGTCAATGTATTGAATAATGGAGATGAAGTAGCTGCACTGTTACTGTTTGAAGATATAATGCCAGTTGACACAACAGGGATGAAAGTGGATACTCCTCCACCTTGTGTCAATATATTAGATGCCGATGAAGTAGCAGCAGTGTTACTGTTTAAAGATGTAATGCCAGTTGACACAGCAGGGATGAAAGGAGATAGCTCTCCACCTTGTGTCAACATATTAGACGATGCGGATGAAGTAGCTGCACTGGTACTGTTTGAAGATATAATGCCTGTTGATATAACAGGGATGATAGAAGATACCTCTCCAACTTGTGTCAACATATTAGATGATGCGGATGAAGTAACTGCACTGTTATTGTTTGAAGATATAATGCCTGTTGATATAACAGGGATGATAGTAGGTACCTTTCCACCTTTTGTCAACATATTAGATGATGCAGATGAAGTTGTTGCACTGTTACTGTTTGAAGATATAATGCCACGGTACACAGCAGGGATGAAAGTTGATACTCTTCCATCTTCTGTCAATATATTCGATGATGCAGCTGTAAGGACATAATTTATTTGGTAATTAATAATATTCAGTTTGTATGTTGTAATAGAGTAAAATTTGTACATATTTTAAATTGCAAAGAAGAAGGTTTAAATTATATTATTTTAGTTTTCATAAATTTGAACTAATCTTTTTATTTTGTTTTTAAATACCCCGATTGTTGATATTAGAGTTATATGTGTGTTAGTTGTACAAGATATAAATCAATCCAATAATACACCCAGGCTACAAAGCTTTCTCCATAGCACGACTCCAAAAGAGTTCAACAGCTCAAAAAAAATAAATAAATAAATAAAAGTAAAAATAATGGAATAGGGTTGCATAGAAGGAGAAAAAATTGTGACATGGACAACCAAATAGTCCAATACTTGGTAATTTCTGACTTTTTCTACATCCTGTCTTAGGTCGACTGAGCTGGTGGAAAAGAACTTCAAGGGTGAAGAAGAGCATGAGGAGGCTGTAGAAGATAAGGTCGTCACAGTATGTGTTCTGTTCTTATGTTCGTATTGACCAGCCTCTATGAAGAGAGTTTGATTGATCTAAATTAACCTTCTTGTTGCAATATGTTTCTACTCTGGGTTAAAGGTAGAAATAAAAATTGTAATTAAATAAATTGATCAAACCACTATTGTGTATTGAAACCATCGTATTAATTTGGATGCTTGAACCACCGATAATCAAATATGAATGTAAATTATAAACGTAAGCATATAAACCATTTTATTGATTTTAAATCATTATACTTTTAAAGTATGCATCAAATTTATTATTTAATGAATCATGAACGGCTTGTTTTATAACAAATGATGCATCAAGCATTCTATAACAAATAACACATTCATTTTATAACAATATATAATCACACCGAGGACACGTAAACTGAGCAAATCTTTGAGCATTGTCACTGAACACTGAGCATTTGAGAAACTTCTAAATATTATGGGTTTAACCAATTGTGGTTTGGTTGTAGGTTTTGTAGAAAATAGAAGGAAACTACATTCCTGAAGTATAAAGTCTGCAGCAAAAGAGACTATTTCTTTTGGTCTGTTTCTTAATCTTGCAAATAATTTAACAAAGCAAGTTCTGTGTTTTACATAGCATATAGAGGTAGGTAAACTGGATGAATTAGAAGATAAGTAGTACACAAAAAGTCTTACAGGCTGTGATGTAAGGGGTAAAACCCACTTTCTAAATTATATATATATATTAATTAGCTTTGTTAGTCCAACGCCTTCTCCACTATTCAAAACCGTCTGAAAATTTTTGTCTTATCTTTCAAATTTGATTTTAATTTTAGCAAAAGTGAGAAGTACCAAATCTGCAAATCTGAGATAAATGACAAGCCAAAAAATCAATGCCGGGTTTTTTTTTGTTTGAGGACAACTGTGCCTAAAAATGAGGAAGCCTGAATCACATTTTAAAGTGTGACCTCTAATGACCCAAATAAAATCTATTAGTCGCAATCTCTCCTAAATTGTTTCTTTGTCAGTTATAGGTAAAAAATTAAAAAATGGGTCATGGTGGAGGGTGTGTGTGTGTGTTATAAAATACATTTTTTTTTGTTTAAATTTTAATGTAATATGAAAATTAATGACCCAAACCTGTTTGAAAAATTGCAAGTTAAAAAAACAAAAAAAAAACTGTTCAGGAATAACAAAAATAAACCTTGACCACCATTATTAAAAGCTTGATTACTCAAATACACTGAGGCCGTGTATATGGCACAAAGCAAGTTAGACTCTTTTTAAAATATTTTTTCAAAGACAGTGGATCATTTTCACTTTTTGATTGGCAAATACAATATATCATTTTCAGAGTTTGCACATGGGTTTCGGTCATTGTTTTTTTAAATTCACTAAAATGTTAATGAAATCGGTAAAGCGGATTTTGAGAAATTGTATCTTTCATAACAGCCACTGATTTTTTTTGTTTTGTACTGATAACTCACGAATCGACGTTTTTGTAGAGTTAACGACCAATACATTTTTTTTTTGGTACCGGTACTTGTGAAAATTTTTATTAAATTTGTTGGGCCGATTTTGAGAAAATTGTAATTATGTGACTTTGTCTTATGGCAGCTACCCTTAGATACCCACATACCAAATTTAATAAAAAAGGTCCACATATTGGGACTATAGAGCACTGCACATACGTCAGATGACAGAGAGAGTTCAGTCTTAGGGAAACTTGGATATATCAGCATTACAACATGTTATTTTATTCCTTTTTATAAGGCAATTGTCAGTTGTCAGTTGGAAGGTTAGCAGGTCGGACGTGAGCCAAGTGATGCGCTGATGTGCGTTTACCTGCTTGCATGTATAAGTTTGTATGAATGTGTGTTTGAGTCCATGTCCCAAACTTTTTATATGATTAATATTATATTTTATATCAACAATTAATTATGGCCGTTTGTAAGAGCTGTAGTGAAGATATTGCAACTGAGGAAGATTGTGTTCAGTGCTCGGTATGTATGGAAAATATCATTTTGGTTGTAGTGTTAAAGAAAAAAAATGCGTAATCTAAGTGCCTCGCAAAAATATAAATGGATTTGTGATTCGGACAAGGGAAAAGAATCGGGCGTTAGACGTTCTGGAAGTGTATCATCTAGATTAAATGACAGTGAAACTGTAGCGGACGACGAATTGAAAAGCATATTACGTGAGATGAACAAAAAGTTAAATGGTATTGACAGTTTGAATGAAAAAGTGTCTGATCTCGAAAAATTGCTTCAATTTCACACAGAGCAATATGATATTTTATTAAATGAAGTTCGCAGTTTTAAAGAAGAGAACAAAGAATTAAAAAAAGAGGTGAAGACTTCAAAGTAAAAATGTAGAGGTCGTAAATGAACTTTTTCACTTACGAAGCCAGTTTAATTCTCTAGAACAGTATGGGAGAAGTGTAAACTTAGATATCCATAATCTGGAGCAACTACAGGAGGAGGAAATGGAAGTTATACTCCGGAAGACTGCTGAAGTGCTACAGGTTCTGTACAACGAATCGGATATACAGCGAGCGCTTAGACTGCCATCACGATGCCAGGATATTCCATCGAAACTACTTGTACAGTTTTTGAATAAAAAGACCCGTGACTTGTGGCTTACCGAGGCAAAAAAAAAATGCAAGACTATTGTTTCTAAGGACATCCATGGTATCAGGTTAGATAAACTTTATTTTAATGAAAACCTTACTCCATATTATAGTAACCTGCTTAGGGAGGTAAAAATTGAAGCTAGAAAAAAGGCCTATACATTTGTGTATGGGTTAATGGTAAAATATTATTAAAAAACAGAGTCTTCAAGAAAAATATATCAAATTACCTGTATCGATGATTTAAAGGATGTTAGAGAGTAGGTAGGCATAAAACATTTATAAATATTTTTCATTTTGTAATAATCATAAAATTTTATGTTTTTGTCATTGATACTTCATGTTTAATAGGTTAAATGATACTAAGATTTTATTAAAGTTTTTATAGTCTGTGTATTTTGGGCTATGAGTATATATATATATATATATATATATATATATATAACCATGCTATGGTTATAGTTGTATAATAATAAACAATATATATTATTATATGTTTATTATATATATATTTTATTATATTAATATATTTTATATTGTTTATTATTATACAACTATAACCATAGCATGGTTTTTTTTTTCCTTTGGAACTATGGGTGATAAAATTATTTTGAGTTGTAATATTGGTTTTATAAGGTTAGTTCTTGGTTGATTATGGGTTGCTTAAGAGGATTTTTTATTTTTTAATTCAAGTGAAATTTCTTATAGTCGTCACAGAACAGATAAGCCTACTATCTGAAACTTTATTTACTCAATTATGTTCTATAAAACTGGCCTGCCTAAACACATAGTGCAATTGAACATGAACTTTGAGATGTCTGTGGGTCAGTTTATTTGTGTTGGTTTGATAATTTTACTCAACTATGACAAATAATATGGACCTCCCTCTTAGTATAGATAAGTTTAATAACTCTGAACTAATAGTTGATAGCTTTATAATTTTGCATCAAAATATTAGAAGTATTAAAAAGAATTTCGATAGGTTTGTTATTTATCTAAGCGCACTGCAATGTAAAGCAGATTTTATTGTTATGACCGAGGCTTGGTTATGTAGTCAGGGGGATGCAAATGTTTATCAGATTGAATGATATGATAAGATAGTAGAGGTCGGAAGGGGTAATAGGGCTAGTGGTCTTGTTGTTTTTATCAAAAATATTCCGAGAATTGCATATTATGTCAAACAAGAGTGTGCTATCAATCATGCAGATTCCTTGCTTTTGTCGTCAGGTTAAAAATAAAATAAAATTGTAAAAATCGGTTCCTCATAGAGTACATGGCGTTCGTTGACATTTGGTGTACCTCAAGGTTCGGTACTGGGTCCGATATGATTTCTTATATTTATTAATGACTTGTTCTCAGGACCCTTCAATGGCATTATGACAGCATTTGCTGATGATACAGCTCTGGTCTACGCACATTCGGAGGCAAGTCAGTTGCAAATAAAAATTAAACAAGACCTGTATTTTTTGAACCTACGGTTTAGTTATAATAGGCTTTCTTTAAATGTAGCTAAGACAATGTTTATAAACTTTTACATTGCTAAATCATTTCAGATTCAAGTTCTGCTTAAATATTACTGCGTTGGCTGCTGTAACCAGTTATGTGATTGTAGTGAAGTTACTCAAAGAGAAAGCAAATATACCTAGGCTTGAAATTGGAGGAAAAACTATCGTTTCGAGAACACATTTCCAATTAAAAAAATACATGTTTATGTTTTTAAAAGAAAGTTTTCATTTATCAAAACATATCTACCTGAACAAGTACAGCGACAAATTTACTTTGCATTTGTACATTCTAAGTTGGCTTACGGTTTATCGATTTGGGGAAGTATGTATAATTCACATTTAATTCCTTTGTTTAGTCTCCAAAAATCTTTCGTTAGAATGTTGTGTAAAAAAGACAGATTCCATAATTCTTTCCCATGCTTCATTGCTAAAAAGGTTCTTCCTCTTCGTTATCTCTATGTGTTTAAAGTGTTTAAAATGTTTTATAGAGTAAGGGTAATGAAGGGGCTATATTAAACCATGGAGTCCACACAAGGCAGGTTAGCAAAGGACTTGTAATGTTACCCAAATGTCACAAAACCTTTACTCAAAAAAACCTTCTTCTTTCTTGGGTCAAAATTTTAAACTTATTGCCTTTATATTTTTTTAAGGAATATCTCTATTATTACTCATCTCAAGGTTAAACTTAGATATTGGTTATTATCTCTTCCTCCGGTGGTTTTGGAAAATATGTTTAAAACAGTTCAATGACTGTTCTGAGTTAATGACAATAGAGGGCATAATATTGTATTTAGTAAGGTGAATATAATATACTTTATGTTTAAAATTTAAATTTTGATATGTTAACATTGTTTCATAAGTTTATTTTAAGTTCATTGAATAAAATTAGTAGTTTTAAGTTTTGTTTTTAAGTTTCTTTTTAAGTTCTTATGTTGTATGATTATTATAAATGTTTGTGGTTTGTATTCTGTGGAAAATAAGAAATAAATAAATAAATTATGACCAAAAGGTTTTTCACTTTTAAACAATTGTAACATACAGTATATAAAAAACAGTAAAATTTGTATGAAATCAGTAGAACTTATTTTGAGAAATTACGCTTTTAAAATACTTTTTTTCTTCTTTTTTTTTTTACAAATAACTAATGAACCTGAATTTTTGGATTCATTACATTTCGTTTGGGTCCTTAAACGTTTCACTTGATCAAACTGATTTCAAAAAATTACAATTTTGTATTTTACTTGTCGCAGCTACCATAAAAAAAAGGGTATGGGATAAAAAAATACCTTCATCCCAAATTTGTTATAATTGGTCCACACATTTGGATTATAAAGCACTGCACAGATACAAGACAGATTTCATTCCAAAACTTTGACTTCAGGGGACCCTAAACCGATATATCTGCAACAATTTTTGACCCATATCTTCATCAATTTTTGACACATACAATACTTTCTCTATAATATGTGTGAGGAAGTAAAAGTGTCATGTTCACAGCAAGAATACAACAATTATGATGCTTAAAAATAAATTTTGTAAATAAAAAACGATACTCACGAGACGAAAATGAAGAACAAATAATGTTGAAAGTATACACTAACACGAGAATGTGAGCCATTCCACAAGAATCAAATACTTTTGGTGAGTATAATGACTTATAATATGCTCAACTAATTATACTATGTAGATATATATTTTTAATGATGGGTCGTATAATGTCCAGAATCAAGATAAATAAAAACATTAGCAAGAAGTTGTTATTAACAAAATAATCTAAATGGATATCATATTAGGCTATTTTTAAAAGAAACATGATTATAAGGTTAAATCTTAATAGGTTTAGGTGAATAAACACACAAGTAAATCATTAATAAAAGGGAAGAAAAGACAAATATATTATTAGTTCTTTAACTTCTTCACACAAATACACACACACACACACACACACACACACACACACACACACACACACACACACATATTAACAATTTGATGATGTACTTACCCAGCCCCCGATATCATTGGCGAAAAAAAAAATTGGGCCTTATTATTTTGTATTTTAATTTTATTTTCTTACATGTATGCAGTATAGAGAAAGTTATGTGATTGATAAAAAATAATTCAATATTGAGTTTAATACGTCCATTTTGAGGTCAACAATAGTTGGAAGTGATTTTTGGAATGATCCCTAAGATTCCATGTATGTGTAGCAATAACAACAAATCAATTAATTGTGTGGATTGATTAAAATGTGGACACATTCCGCCATATCTTGAATATTTTTTAAAAGAAATTAGAGGATCTTGCAGTAAGTAAACAGAAAGATAAAATTATTACCCTAATATTTTTGATCAAATTTTAATCAAGTGTATCCTCTAAAGATTCACCTCTCCAAATTATCTGTTCGTAAATTATCAGTAAAAAATAAAATAAAAATGAACCATGGAGCTGTTTAAAAAAAGTAATTTTTCATAATCCACTTTACTATTCCATTTCGCCTCAGTTTAATGTGAAGATTATTGGCCCAAACCCATGTGAAAAATAGCAAGTAGAAAATTTTACAGTTTACGAATAATTGGAAAAATTTTTCAACGAAACATCCATCACTAAATTCAATTTGAATTATATACCAATTAGGCTGAGCCTAATTTTGGCACAAGAGAAGTAAGTTAGTAACTTTGAAGTATAAGTACTTTTTAATATAATGAGTAATAAATTATTTATATTACCTTTATAGTTCCGTCATGTGACTTTGCATTTGTCTTAATTACAAAGACGCGTTTCGGAGTCGTAGCTCCATCTTCAGTAATTTCACCCCGTAGAGGTCGTTAAAACATTAAACATAACAAAAACATTAACAAAGTGACTTGGACACCAAACAATGAACATTAAATACTTTTTCAAAGATGATATCTATGGTTCATTTTTACTTCTTTTTTGAAAAACACTGAACTGATATTTTTTGAATTACCTCAACATATTACTGGTCTAAACTAATCTAGGAACCCAATGTTAGTATATAAAACAAAGTAATTGGACAACAAATAAAACGAACTTTAACAATGTTCGCTGTATTGTGTATAGTGTGTCACAAAATATTTGTTGTAACAGTTTTCTAATTGTTTTAACATTTGTTTCATTAATCAATCCCATTCACTTTTTCACACACACACCACTAGCCATTACCTAACCAGACCTAATAAAAAACAAATACTTTTTACCATGACAAATATATTTTTTAATAAAACATTGAGCGATGATACATTTACTATCTTGACGAATGTAGTCATAAATATTAACTTAGGCATTCGTAATCAGAGCTGGATATGCAATATTTTCATCCGTAGTTAACTAACTAGACCTGTAATTAACCATTAACCTAACAACAGCTGGATTCCCTTGTTTTCAATGTGTTATTTGACAGTGAATAAATGAATTTTGTGACTTGAAAAGTGTTTTTCGAAAAAATATTATCTGATTGTTTGAATATAAGGTAAATAATTAACGATTTCATTATTTTTCATAGTAAAATCTGAGGGAGAGGTATAACCGACAATTTACCATTATTTGAACTCTTGACTATTACAATTATTATTAATGTTTCCTTAAAAAACTTAAACATGATTTTTCAGTAGTTCTACTTTCTCTTTAAGATTGGCATATTATATAATATGAAAAGTAACATGGAATAATGGAATTCTATTTTCTGATTTATAGACTTAAGTCTAGACCAAAAGCTCTAAAATATACAAATAATTCTTTATTAAATGAACTTTTATTTATACTAAGCTCCCAAAGTCTTAGAATTCATATATAGTGTTTTCAGAAATCGGATATACTAAACAGCGGGACAACATTTTCAGAAAATAGGTGATTGTCTCTGTTGATACATGATTTCAATGATTTCTTTTATAGTTGCACTACTAAACCTACGCCGGCATTTTTAACAACATTCATAACCATGTTTTCTTCTAGAAAATAGTTATTCTAAATACTTCGCCAGCCATACTTATCAATTACTTACTTGGTTTAAATAACAATTTTGAGAGTTCAGTTACCACTATAATCGACTGGTCCATTCAGCTGTGCAGATGTTTGGTAAAGTCCACCACTCACCACTAATTATAATGCTAAGTAATTAATTAACCAACCATAAATCCTAAAGCATCGCTTATGCATTGCATTTTATTTATATTTATATATTTAATAACGCTTAGGCCACTTCCAACCTCACTCCAGTAGGTATGTATGGGTAAATCATTGACAAATTTTAACACGTCTACAGTCAGATCCATTCCACATTGTGTTGCGTGATAAAGGAATAGTAGATAGACACTCAAAAAATTAATACAAAACAGTTTGTGTGGTACAACTTTAAAACAACGTATTATATTAGTGATTAAATTGTAAATAAATAAACACTTGATTTTATCACAACGTACACCAAATTTAATAACACAGATGAACAATACAATTTGTGTACAAAATAGAAAATACATGTTTTTGAGGAAAGATAATTGATAGCAGATAAGGCGTAGAAACAGGTTGTAATATACAAATGGATTGCTGAAATTCTTAGCCAATTGATTTTTTTCTTGCTTTGTACACTGAAAACATGTTGAGGTTTATTTTTGTTCCCAGAATTGGTCCATGACTTTGTTCTACTCAAATTTTCTGAAAGATCTACTCAAATTCATTTATTTATACTGACATTATAAAAAAATACCTGTCTCTTTTGACAGATCAGTAAAAAAGATTAATCTTTACTTAGCGTTTAAATAACTTACATTTTTATCTATTTTACATTTTTTTTTTAAAACCAATAAATGAAAATTCAAACGCACAGGATATTTTTAATTCATATTAAGATAATCATGTTTAAAATTGTATACAGTCGCCAATAAAAGTTATGTGAAATAAATACAATAATTGAAAATTAAAAACATGTTGATGAGTGGATACATGTGAATTACCAAAAGTGTTGAATATATCTTAAAAGGTACTTTATGGTTTTCTAGTTTCTATAAAGTAACCAAACTGAACTTTAAACTGACCGACAAGTTTAGATAGTAAAATTTTATAATTTCACCATTATATTGTATTTACTAATACATATTTGGACTCTGGTTTTGAAATTTCATATTTTAATTTTGAAAAGATAATATCTGAATTACAATTTTGAAAAAAAAGTTTTTGTTATATTCTATTCAAGAAAGCTGGGCTTGGTACCATTACATGTGAAATTAAAATGTATACACAAGATGAAACTTCAGGAACAGTTTTCTTGGAATAAAAAAATTCTATAAACATAAGTCTAGAAATCCTTTGCTTTTGATAAAACTCTGTGTTTTTGATAAAAATATGTATAACTATTGGAAAATATTGAATCTGGATTTGGAATACACATTTTATATGTAGCTTTTTATTAGTATACCTCTACCCAACTCTTTATTTTATATATTTTCAAAATTGCGCTCATTTAAAATTTGTAAGGTGACTAACTCGAAAACTGCTTACAACAATTTATTGCTTTATGATACTTGTTATTTCTTATTATTGATAATAATACACATACATTTGATTAATTTAGGAAATCAATTAATTTAAAATGTTGTAGCAAATATAAGAATAAAAGAAATCAAAATTTGTTTCAATAGAATTGTACATGATATCTGTCTTGATACCATGCAGATCAACAGCTGATTTTCTATGGAAATATGTTAATCATCCATCATAAATTGAATAAATCTTAACTCATTTTTAAATGTTTATTGAAAAAGGAACAAATTCTGTTTTGTAAAATGTTTTTGATAAATTTTAAAATTGTTGAATACTATATATAAAATATGTACTGCATAAAGATATGAAATGAAATTTTGTTATTTTCTTACTTATAAAAATAAATTAAGCATAAAATTTTTTACACTTCACAGAAACACAAAATAACATTTTTAGATACTTGTTATGGTGGAATGCTGCAACAATCCTAATTTGAACTTCCAACCACTATGCTCACGTCTATGTTTATTACAAATTTGTTAGAATCTGTGTATTCCATAATTTTGTTTGCTCTTATTGACAACTTGGTCCAATTAATTTAACTTTGTAGTTCATATTTTAATACCGCTTGCTTTACTCGTTTCAAAAACATGGCCTAGGTTTTTCACATAATTTCACTGAAATTTAATTTTTAAAGTCAAAGATTTATTTAAATTTTCTGTGAATTATACCAGAACTAGAGAATTTATTTAAAATTTGCACACTAATTTGTGTTATTAATCATCATTGTCACCAATGATTCAACTAAATTGGTACATCTAATTCTGAGTAATTAGGCCGTTTATAACAGATCCATAATTGATATTTAGTCCATAGTGATAATTCCAAAACTAGATTTTTTAGGAAGAACGATAAGTTTTGTAGAGTACGTTTTAATAAGTTAGTAATACATTATAACGATAAACTTATTTACCTTTATATTATTTTTCAATGCTACTAATAATATTTAACTTGATTCCATTTTTAGCATTGTCTTAACTTCTGCCGATGTGTTTCTGATGAATTTCATTATTAAAAGCTGTTTACATACTCTGGAACATCTAAAATGCATCGGGAAAAGTGAAAACAATGCTAAGAATAGCAGAAGGTTGTACTTAAATTAATTATGTACGTCAAAGTTCTTATTACAATAATGATATAGAATGTTGAATGCTTCCAATGATCGCATATATTTGGTTTTATTTAACAGGAAATAAACTAGTACAATTTATTATTTTATAAAGGAAAAAAATTCATTATTTTCTTTACCTATTTTCTTATATTATAAAATGGAAAAGACAGTCTTTTATTTCCAAAAAAATATCTATGTTCATACAAAATGGAAAAATATGTTTTATATGGACGAATACATTGATTTAAAATCTATATGATGCAATTCTTGGCTATTATTTCATATTTAGGAAGGATAATACATATACTAGAGCTTTACTTGCTGTAATAGTTGATCTGGACAACATATGACTTCCCAATTACTTTGGGGTAAAACAGATGTCAAATTCAATTTCAGTGACTTAAAAATATAAATATTCCAAGTTTTATCGATATTGTACTAGAAATTTTGTTAAAAAAAAAAAAAAAAAAAAAAAAAAAAATGTGTGAACTATCTAATGTGAAATTCAAAATCAGTACTAAACATTGTTATTACATTTCACAAAAATTGACTATTGAAACAAATTTCTTTAAGTTCGGAACCTACCCTATTCCCATATTTTTATACATACCTGTGCTTAAAAATATATTTAAAAAATGGATCGGCAGACAAGGAATGGTGTCCTCCTTTCTCAGACCTCAGGCTGATACTTTATTCTGAATAGGGAATGGTAAAAGATCGAGTTTACTCTGCCAGAATTAACAGTATTTAATACTAAATATAAAGAATACAATCTGAATTTGAGTGGTTGTCTTCACTGAACTTATGTGATGAAATTGGTGTTTCCTTGTTGAAGAAATGACAACTTTGCCCTGAAAAAGGGAGGTCATTTTGAAAATTTATTAGATTAGTCTACAAAAAAATGTGTTTTTCTTTGTATAATTACAGTCTGTGTTGCCTTGTCTTTGTAAATAAATTTGTCTACTGACTTCTGTTCCACCAGGTTCTCTAAATAAATGTGTACAGTAGTATTAGAAACATGATCTCAACAATTCATCCATCAACAATATTTTCATTTGTTATGATTCAAATAAAAGAGATAAGATATAATTAGATTAAGGTTGTAATAAATATTTTGTATAATCTTTCGACAAGTGCTCATGTCATATGACTTTCATTGCAACTAATCCTAAGAAAGTAACAGATTTTTCACAAAAAAAACTCTCAGAGAGTTTATTTGGTTTTACATAAAAGTACAATTTACAGTTGAATATCAACTATTTTATTTCAATTTAGAACTTTTTTAATTTGTGGATTTCATTGAAGTAAGGTTTTCTCTCTCTTAGGGTTTGAATTTGACGAGTGTTTACAAACAACATAGGGTCTTTTAAGTTTGTTGTTGTGTGAATCACTTTGGGTTGGGGAGGAGCTTTAATAAAATGGCATCCTGTAAAGTGGAGTGGATTCAGTTTGTGACTAATAGGGCGTGAACATAATGCAACAGCTATAATTTTAGGAGCAATGTAGGGCTCTAGAATTTTTCTGATTAGGTTTAATTGAAAATTCAAGTTGTGTAATTTGTTTTACATTTTACTTACCCAGTTTGTGTAGTAAAGGGTCAGTTTGGTAATTATCATAAATTTTAATCTTTGTTTTTTACTGATGTTCACGTTGGAAACAGAAAAAGTGATTTTTGTCATTCTGTTCGTCTGTTGTCGTCTGTATGTAAGCATAATAGCGGACACAGAAATAAAGATAAGAATATGAAATTTGGTATGGGGACTGTAGTGTTCTCATATAGAACCCTATGAAATAAAAAAAAAAAATCAAATTAACAATGTCTAAAGGTGGCCATTTTAAACAGTTGATTGATCATATCTTATGTGACATGCAATTTATAACACAATAAATTAGATAAAAATTTGAATATTTCAAGTCCGCATTAATTGTACCAACTCCACCCGCTCTACATTGATAAATAGTGGAATTATTATCAAAAATATAATTTTGTACCTCGACTTCTCAAGAAAATATGATATTCTAATAGTTACGAAGGACGCATTACTAACAAGCAAGTGGAGGTTCTTTTACATATGTACAGCTTTGAAGAGCTAACACAGTGAAGTGAGGGAGACTTTTGATTATACACATCTATACGGCCTGTTAGATCTTAGCCAACGTCAATAAAGTAGTGGTCAAATACTAGGTTCAGAAAATTTCGAACAAATTTAACAACTGTTAACTGCTTTATTCAAACTTATCCTATACGGTAAAACTCCCTGATCTATCAATATAATTTGCTCTTCAAGGTCCAAGAAACCAGCTTTTGGGTTATATTTAGAGGGTTAGCGTATATTGTGTTAAGTACTATGACACCTTCCATCAACTTCTTTGTTTTGAACATGTAGTACACATAAAAAACAATGAAATTTAATTAACGAAAAAAATACTTTATATACTATTTTATTGGTTTAGTTTTCACTTATCGAGAAACTTTATAATTACGATGAATGATAGAATTTGAGTTTAGCACATGCATGTTTACTTTGGTTTCTAATTGGTGAAGAGTAGAAATTATGATAACAGTATACTTGTTGCAAAGTCTTTTTTCTTATTATGTCATATAGTTTCATCGTCCTCTTTCAGATGAGCTATACCTTTTCTGTTTCTCCTAAATATGTCACAAACTAATGTTTTTTCTTCATTGGGTTAGGCAAACAATTAAGGACTAGAATACGACACAAGAAAAACACGTGCTTTGAAATAGTTGACGTACGGCCTAGTAGATTGTGGGAAGATTTACAAAGAACAGATCAGCTGATGCAGTTTGAAATACTGTCTTTATAGTCATTTGTCGGTTGGGAACAACACGATGAATACATTTTAGTTCAGACATATGCTATTGAATAGCAACAGCTGTATAAAATAAGTGGTGCAAAATATTGCATGGATGTTCTCACTCATATCCCTAAAACCAAATAAAAACCAACCAAACTGTACATCATTAAAAATATCATTTATGTCTGGCTGTCAGTCAAAAAGTGAAAATGGCCACTATCTTTTAAAACAGTATTTATATATTTAAATAAGGAATAAACTTTCACCACATAAATAGTGAATAGTGTTATAAACGTGTTGTCAGTGTAAATCGTATTTGACCAAAACTTAGCTTTTATAACACCGATCAAGGTTCAATTTGGTTTCTTTTTTTTTATCAATTATTCCTAAAGCGTAATATTTTTTTTACACGAAACTAAACATTTTTTGGCTATTTTAAACTCACGATATTTTTAATTTGTTTACTGATAACTCACAAATTGGCATATATGGAGAAATGGTGACCAATACGTTTTAGTTGGGTTCCTATAGGCTACAGTTAAATTTGTTCAAAATCATTACAGCAGATTTACGAAAAAATGTAATTTTGTGTTTTTTATGACAGCTAATTTTAAATTATATAAAAATCAAAAAAGTTCCAAAATATGTCAGAAATATAATTAAAATCAGTTCACATGTTTAGGTTGTTTAGAATTGCACAATCGACAGATGCCAGAGAGATATCATTCCAAAAATTACTTTTTTGGAGTTAGGAGATCTCAAAACAGACATATCACAAAAAATTAGACATAAAATTTTTGAACAATCGCATAACATTCTCTATGCTCTATATTTTTGACAAATTAATGAAGGACGTTATTATATATTTATATAACATATTCTTTAGGGATCATAGTCAATGTCATATGATGAATTAACTCAAATGAGGAAATATTATAAGTACTGATCCAAAGGTACTGAATAGCACCATCACAAGCGCTAGTAATAGTTGTAACAAAGATGCTGCATTCACTGGTCACGAGGCCACTTGCTGTATGTTTTGGTTTGAAGAATCAAAGTCTGCGACAAATGTGCAATGGAATTTCCACACTAAATATGTCAAACGTTCCTCCCAGTTGGCTTAATGAGTGTAATACAAATTTTGTGTAAACTGGGTGTTCAGTAAGCCATAAGAATGTTAAGGGTGTTATAATGTCTCTGATAAAGTGAGCTTTGTTAGAGTCCTATGAAATCAACCCGGTGTTCTTCTATCAACCTGGGCGTTCTATGTGTGACTGTTTGGCGTGTGTTGAGAAAATGTTTCCATCTTAAAACTATTAACACTGATAGGGTTGTTCGTAAGGAATTTTGTTCTGAAGTATTACATCGATTGGGTGAAGACTAGGATTTCATTGCAAACATAATCTTCAATTATGATTTGACTTTCCATATAAGTGGTAAAGTGAATAAACACAACTCTCCTATTTTGAGCATTGAAACTCCATGATAATCCTTGGAACATGAGAAAGTCCAAAAGTTAACATCTTTTGTAGCTTAAGCAAGAGGAAAGTGTATGGCTCTTTCTCCTTTTTAAGAGAAAACCATCAACGGAATAGTGTACCTTAGAATACTTTTTAATCCCACAGATTGATGAGGACAACCAAGAAAGCTAGATAAACTTCTATCAAGATGGTGCACCACCACACTACCTCACAGAGATCGGGATTTTCTCAATAACCGCTTTCCATAAAATGAGGTCGGGCAATTGCATGGGCACCTCGTTCAGTGGATCCGACACCTCAATATTTTTATTTCTGAGGATTTATCAAAGATAAGTTTATAAACCACTATTATCATATCGTTGAGCTCAGAGTATAAATCTACGCTGTAGAAGATTCGTAAGCATAGTTGAAGAAGTTACGCTAGACATGCTGCTATGGGTTTGGCAGAAAATCAATATCAGACGACCAGTCGAAGTTACAATAAATCTAACTAACTACAATGTAAAAAAACTTTATGTATTTTACTACAAAATGACACCAAAACCAGCTCTGTTAATAGTCTAAATAAATTTATATGAATTCATATTTTCAGCCTACTTTATTATTACCAGAAAACAATTTTGATAGAAAATTAATTAATTCATGTAATTTCCCATCAAATTTTACTTTCCCCTAATGTTTACACAATTCTGTGGAACAGTAACACCTCAAAAAACTTTAAAATATTGTAACTATTGAACTACTCATTCTTGAGATATTTGTAACAAAAACATCACAGTCAGACAGATTGATAATGGTATAAGTGTATTCTATGAGGTTTGAATCTTAAAAACCATCGACTAAAAATGTTTGCATTGTTATAATACTTTTCTTAGTACGTAATTGGAAAGTAAAATGAACAAAATAATGTGCTCGAAAGTTTTAATATTTTAATAAAACTTAAATAATAGAGAGATCAATTTATAGAAACCATTGTACATTTCTTACATACACAATCAATTAAGATGTTATATAATTACAAATAAAACTAATTAAATTATTATAGCAAAGAGCATTTCTATCGAGTTATTGATACCACAAAGGTGTGAAAAACACTATCAACAAGCGGCTGTTAAAATTGCTCTTTACTATAATTATATTTACAATAGTGATATAATTGATAGATGGATAATTAACTATGAAAAGTATTCACAAAATATAAAACAAGAATTAGCTAACAATAAAATATTTAAAATACAATGCCAATAGGATCTTTTTATACTAAATAGTACAACAAAACAGTTATAGGCCGCATCAAAACTATGATACTTAGGATATATAATTTAACAAATAGTACTGATATATTAAAATTAATGTATTTCATGATTGTTATATATTATACATGAGAAATTTTTAACTTTCTTCTTTATGAGGTTGTTAATTTTTTTAAATTGTTTTAAGGTCCATCTACATACAGGTGATCAGTCTTCTCTAATTATTAAAAACATAGTGTCAGAAATTTTATAAAAATTGGATGCTTAATAAAATGTTTATATATAATTTGGTTCCCATATTATTAACCTAAAGCAATTTTGACAAAAATAATCATAGTGAAGAACAGCTCTTCATAAAACTTCAAAATTATAATTCAATAATTTATGCAATTAAATAAAAAATATATATTAATATTTTTTCATAACCAAGTGTAACTTCAAAAATTCAATCAGTAAGAAATTTTGTTTCTTAGTTAAAGTTTGATAATCATTTTTAACCTCTCTCCTTCTTCCACTTCTATCTTAATCATTTCAATTTAAAATCTAATCATTTTTTGTAGAGCTACTCAGTGTCAATTTCAAAGTTTTTAGTAAATAATTACTCTTACGGATAAATATTTTTCTGAAAAAATAAATAATTGTAAATACTTAATAATTAGTTTATGAATATTGGTAAAAATAAATATATCATTTTTAATAATTCTATTTTTTTTATGAGACAAAACTAGCTATTCCTAAAGCTTTTGCATAAAAACGTTTTTTGGGCTCATAACAAAAAATTAAAACAGGACTTTGCAGTATACGACTATACCAATTTTATTAGTGAAAATATCATTAAAAAACAGTCTAGTCATTTCGGATCTAGAATAGATATGTAAAAATTTGGATATTCATATGGCTTCCATTATATTAATGGATTTATTCTTAGAAAGTTCCAAAATTAAAAGCTTTCACGATTTTCTTTTAGTGATTTTAAATGACATGTAAACATTTTTAAAAGTGGAAAAATTTTGATAAGTAAAAGTATCATCTGAAAATCAGAAAAAAAGGAAAATCAGCTAAAAATTATCATCTACTTTTAAGTATTTATATCTAATGTACTGTACTTAATTAAATCACTGTAATTACTAAGATTAAAAATAAAAAATAAAATTGTTATTTGCAAATTTTGATTTTTGGTTATATAATTTGTATGAGACATTTAAGAAAACAATGTTTAAGATAGTTCCCATTGTGGAAATAAGTTAAAAAGGCAGTAAACCATTTACAGTCAACGTGTATAGTTAAGAGTAAACCAATACTCTTGTATTCATAGGTTTTACACGTGATTAGTTTTGAATTAAATAATGGATGAGTGATCACCTATGTGAGTACAGTTAAGTTGAACTGATATAAAGTTATACACTGTATATACTCTGGTTTGAAAAAAAAAATTTTGTTTGATTTAATTCTTAATTTCAATATGTTCCAACTATATATTTAATTGTATTTATATCAAATTTGTTCAAACTTCAAAATAGCTAAAACTATTCCTGTATAAAATTACTTTGACCATAAATAATTTAAAAAAAAGTTTTAAGATTTTCTGGAGCTAATAACAAGCATTGTTGTATGACTAAGTATATCGTAAACAAATACCAACAAAAACAAATATATACAACTATGTCATCACGTTATAATAATCATAAAATATACAAAATATATATAACTTAACAACCTATATTTATAATATAATATAAAATCTATCTTATAAATACATTTAGTATGATGTGTAGAGATGTCATGACGGCTGTTTAGGGTGGAAGTCAAAGCATGTTGCTATCAGAATATGGGATTTACAGGCCTCAACTCTTTTGCGAAGTATCGATGTTTCTTGATGCAGAGCCTCGAGGAAACTGTCCTGGTCCGTCCAATCCTGCCAACTGGCCTCCACGTGAACTGGCAATACAAATGAAAAATGTTACATTAATCTTGTTGGAAATTATTACAAGATTTACATGCTTTAATTAGAAGAAGTTTGAGTATTGTAACAAAACTGAAATTCCAAAGTTACAAGATCATACATGCATAACATGAAAATCACCCAATTAAACATATTAATAACCACCACCCAATAACATAATCCATTTGATCAAAACCATATTATTTATTGTAAATATCATTCATATTTGTATCTCCATATAATATAATTTGTGCAACATGAATAATAAATAATAGAATTCAATAGAATTCATATCTCGCAAGTTAAACAAAAAGAGAGAATGAAGAACTATCACTTGGGAAGAAAAGGAAAACTCTTTGGGGAAGAAGAAAAAAAAAGTTATAGCAGATTCTATTCAAAACCTCCAAAGAGGCATCATCATTTTTATAGATCTAGTAGGTAGATTAAGTGTTTTAAATAATTATTTCAGTAATTAAAAAAAAAGACACCTAAGTAACTTAATTAAATATAATATTCTAGCTTAGAAATATTGGTGAGCTGAATATATAATTTTGTTTATCTCTCAATGGAATTGATCTACAATATAAATTCACCTATTATCTATATTATATTTAGCTAAAATTACCCTACGGAAATTACAACTCTTTCAAAATTCATTAAATGCCATAATAACAAACTCAAAACTGTGAACGAAATAACATTCATTACCATAAACAATATAAATATCATTTTTTAAAAACATAATCCACGATTAACTTTGAATTACTTTGATTCACCCATCACTTATCCACTTTCATCAACACCTTTCCTTAATTTTTAAGATATCACATATCCTAATTGTGTAGATTAAGTTTTTATAGTTTTAGTTTATGTTGTATACCCTAAAGTGGTGTAAAAATAGCCAAAGGTAAGAGTTACAGACTGTTGAACTTCTGAACCCCATGATTAAGAGTAGGATATTTTGTAATTGAATAAAGCTAAAATAATAATGTTAAATAAATAATCTTAATAAAACACATTACGCTTTGTATGATAAATAATTTTATAGTAGTAATCAGATATTATTATTAATATACTGAACTAAGATTTACGATTAGGCAATCTACTAAATTTGAACTGTATCTGACAGTTTGGGCACTACAGTCAGGCTGTAGTTCCCAACCATTTGAATTTGAGATTTTAACTACAATTTTAAAAGAAAATGTAAATTACGGAAACAAGCACACATTTAATAATCTATTTTACAAAAGTAATTATTTTTAATATCAAGACGGTAGTAGTTGTATATATAAAAGTTGACACAGAAGTTCACGTACTCACGTTCGTAGTTCCAGCGGCCATTGGGAACCAATAGTCTACTTTTGGCTGCGGCTAGTTCTGCTTTGAGTTGTCTTTGTTCTCTCCTAAGTTCTCTTAATCTACTACTTCTCTGTGCTTCGTTCCAGCCTCGCTCTAATTTTTCTACATCAGCTCGACAATATTGTAGTACTGAAACTAGAATTAAAAGACAAAGATCGGTGTAAGTTCAGAAAAACGGAATAGCCGTTTAAAAGATTTTTAATATATTCCGTACTCTATCATGTAACTCTGTATATATGCAGACGAGTTTTGGCTTTAACAAACGTATTTGTGTAAGTTAGATGTCATCTGTTTTTTTAATAGCATTAGTATAATGGAAAAATGTTATATGACAAGAAAAAAAAGAAAACAAATACACAAAAAATGTTACTTTTGTTAATCTAAAAAGGTATAAGCTAAACAATGAAGCTTTGTAATGTATAGACAGATGGTTAAATATTACATTTAAATATTTTGGAATTTTCATGAATATTGCTATAAGAATTCTGCCACCAGAGACAAACACACAGTTTAACAAAAAACTATACTTTTAATAAGGAACTGGTGACAATATACAAATCAGTACCAATATTTGAGCTGTAGAGAAACCACATATTTGTAACTTACATAGGCCTATATAAAGTTTTGTTAAAAATATTAAAACTGTCTCACAACTGGGAGTATAAAATGTTTATGCACATGTATAAATACTACAGTGTTATTCTTATATCCTCAGACTGTGTTTATTTTTATAAAACTAACAAAGATTGCTGAGTTTTGTTAGTTAAAAATCTTTAGGTAACCTTGGGAAACAAGCTTTTGTGATGACATAATTATCCTCTCCACTTGCCATGCATATAGTTTGTTAGTCCGCTATGATTCTCAAGCAGAATCAGAGGGTCATATTGTTGGAAATTTACTTCACAGTAAATTCTTACAATAGTTGTTCATAGAAAAATTCCCTGATGCACCTATTCCAGGGAAATCAACAGTCTATAATCTTACCCAATGTTTTCATGACACAGGAAGTGTTGTGATAGGCCTAGTAACTGCCAGCTTTCAGATATTATGCTAGAGTTTGCAGAGTGTGTTCAAGAGACTCTTCTGTAGTCTCCTGGTAAATCACTTTGGTGGTTATCTCAACAGATGAAAACATCTTATTCAATCTGTCAAGGACCCACTAAACGTAAGAGATTCATTCATAATGATAAGAAAAATCAACTTATCACTTTTTTTAGTGATGAGGCCTGGTTTTATTTAAATTGATAAATTAACAGCCAAAACGCTCACATCTGGCTGCCGTTAATCCACACACCTTGCATGAGGTTCCACTTCTCTGGTGAAAATTGGAGTTTGGTGTGCTATATCTAGAAATTGTAGGACTGATTTTCTTCGACGAGATGGTTAATTCCGTTGTTAATGGAAATCATACAACAATTTGTAGCTATGCTTCAAGTTGATGAACGTTATTGTTGGTTTCATCTCTAATGAAACAATGATAATGCTTCATGAGTTGACGATCATATAATCTCGAAAAATCTGTGTCCTCTTTGGTCACTGGATCTGTCTCATCCGGATTCAGTATACAACAATAATCCTAGAATGCTGGAAGATTTACAAAACAACAAAACTGATGCTGTAAGTTGCATCCCACCCAATGTACTGAATTGCATATCTACAAACATGTGTCGTTGAGTAGATTTGTGTCTGTCTGTTAGAAAATAGAAGACAATTTCAGCTTATTTTATAAAGGGTCTCTTAAAAACTGTTAATGTACAAAATATATCAAATAAATATTGTGTTAAATAACTTAAATTTTATAACTTCTGTATTGAAGTTCATTTTTTTATTATTATGTATGAATCATCTTGTATTAGCTGTATTTAAAAGTTAAATAACTTTACCTGGGCCTCCTGGATCATGAACATGACCATTAATGCTAGACTGTGATTGACTACCACATTCGCTGTCTCGATGAGTTCCGCTAACGTATCCTGAACTCTCTCCATGTTTCACTTTACTACAGTCAAACCTTAAAAAAAACAAAAATAATGTTTTATAGACTGATATTTTACATATTATTAATATGATTTAATTGGAAATTCATGATTTACTTTAAAGTTATACATGTGTGAAATGTGTGGTAGCTACTTTTGAAATGATTGTGTTTGTATTGCTATTAAAAAATACAATTTAATGTTTTTTAAATTTAATTTAAAAGTGTTAGATTTAATGACAAAATGTATTGGGCAAATCATATTATATCCACCAAAGCAAAATTCGAAAATTTATTTACATATTCTGTAAAATTGGTTATTTACTTAATTTAGATGAAATCAGATTTGTTTACTTTGCTTACATCCAGTATTTATTAGGATGTATAATTGCTTGGGGTGGGTCTTATATGTTTATATTGAAACCTTTAATAATGATGCAGAAGGGTGTCATTAAAGCAGCTTTATGGAAAAACTAGTACTATCCTACAAATAGCTTGTACAGTGACAGCAATCTCTATTTATTAAGAGAACTATAAACTAAAACATTAAGGCAACTCTATTTGAGAAAAAAAATGTTCATTGTGGAAAGGTCTTCGAATCATTGAATTTATATAGGTTAATAAAATATTACCTGTTATATGCCCGTCTAATGATCCTCTTTTTGTGCTAAATACTACCGCAGTTTCAGATGATATCACTCATCCATCATCAGGTGTTGAAAATATCACTCACATGAGGTCGTCAGAACATTAAATATTGTTACAACACAAACACAAGACACAAACAATGTATACATTGAATTTAATTAGTTTATTCGGCACATTTATGATTTTCAGTGTGAGAGCCGGTATGAGAGAGATATCATCTGAAATCGTGGTAGTGTTTAGCAGAAAAAGAGTATCATTAGACGGACATATAACAGGTAATATTTTATTAATCTATTTATTTATCATAATCATATATTTTCCAAACTAGAACATCCGTACTTGACTAGACAAGTTCAGATTAATGCAGTTGTGTTTCAAAATTTAAAAAAAGGAACAAATTCTTGATATATATTTCACATTTTACTTAATAACACATCTAACCAGTTAAAACATATTTATTTAATTATTCTGTGTTGTGTATAAAAAAGTATCAAGGAATGATTGGACCAAGGTGGGAAAGAGGAGATTGAGCAGGTAATTAAATTTATATACAGATAGAAATTTCACTCTTTTTTCCCCCAAGTTTTTAAAGTTTGAGATCCTTGAGCATCTATGTTGAGCCAAGTTAGTATAATTACTATGTTTGTTGGATTGGGTTCTTGTGAAATAATTATACTTAATATATTTTTTTGACGTAGTGAATATATTATCATAGAAAATTTATGGTGATTATACAGACTTTCCTGCATAAATTCAGGTGGCACCATTCTAACACACAGGCTTATGGCCATATGTGGGATACTAAATTTTATCAATGTAAATATACATGTAAAGTGTTTTAACTAAATAAATTGATTGATTAACATGGCCCTAGGCATTTTTCACTTTTCCATGTTCTAGATTGATCATTTGATAATGTGAGTTGATTTATACTCTCAAAATACCATGCATTTGTTTTTTTTTATACACAAATGATGCCAAATGTTCATTTAACACTTCGAAGCCTAACTCTCTAACGCGCTGCTTTCCTATTGTGCCTGGGGGTTTTGGACATGTTTTTAAAAAATTGTGGTATTTGTTATATCTATTATATAATATCACTTATTATATATCATTTTAAACTCAAAGAAATTACCTTTTTAAATATATATATACATGTAAATACATATTTTGCTTACAGTAAATATTCCTTAGTCTTGAAAAAGGGTAAAATACACACAGAAACAAAAATAGCTATACAGCACTAATAGGCAGGCCTAAGGTTGACACTAAAAAGTCTGGATCATTATTTTCACCGATTTCGCCCTCAGAATCAGAATCAAAAATCGGTTCATTAACATTTTCTCTCAAAATGTCACTAATAGAATTATATCCATCACCTTGGCCGATTATATGCCGACATCGTGATTGTATAAAATTATTTAGCGCGGCCGGATGTATACTCGGGTTTCAGCGGTGAGCGCTGGTGCGACTGCCCGACCTATACTCGGGCTTAGCTCAATGTGTTAAACTATATCAATAATGTAAAACTGACAGCATAACTTACCCTTCTCGCGAGAGACTTAATAAATTACTATGTATTGGAGGTAGAGAAGGTACAGAAAGATCGTCTTCTTCATCATCCCCTCTGCCTGGAACTGTTCTCTCTCTTTCTGCTCCATTTCCGGGTTCTCTTTCTTCTTTCTTTTCAGCCTCAGCTTGTAGGTTAGGATTGGAAGCACCATCAGGATGCCTCAAAGAAGATAAACTATTTGTTCTGAAATAAGATACCGTAACAGCAATCTTATAGAATTTGTAGAACTTAGTACTACTGCCCTTGTCATAAAATATTGTAGGAGTATGTAATATCTGTATTCATTTCTTTTTATACACCACACAGATTCAAATGCTGATATAGTGGTTTGAATATTTTCAAAAAATTGGTTTCTATGCATGTATTTAAGAATGGTTTCATGGCCATTCAATATAATACAGAATTACCTTATAAAGTTATGCTTTTATTTACATCCTTACTATAAAAATACTACAACATATACTCGTTTATTAATATCTGGGCATTTAAAATTTGGTTTTAAAAATAACAATAAATTAAATACAATACCTTCAGATAAAAATATTTCAAAAAAAATTGATGTATAAACAAATATGTGTAACATTTTGAGGTTAAAGAAAATTTTTGGAATTTGTTAATTAACTACGTAAAAACCTATTTAGAATTTAAATTCAGTTCTTTAACCCTGCAAATGTCAACCATCACACTACCATTTCCACAACGGCTTGCAGATTCAATGGTACGTGATTATTATTATAAACTTTACGACCACATGATCATAGATCGATATGTAAAAACCAATTTAGAATTGAAATTCAGTTCTTTAATCCTGCAAGTATCAACTATCACACTAACTCTTTCCGCAACGGCTTCACAGATTCAATGCTAAAAGATTATTACTATAAACTTTTCAACCAGATGACCATAGATCAATAGTTGAACATTCAAACTTTCTCTTTTCTCTGAGCTTTTAATGCTTTGTCTCAGACTGTTCTCTGTAGACAATAATAAAACATCAGCTCTTAATGCTCCCATTCTAGTTCATAGCTGATGCAGTTTACTATTGCTTATTTTTATGTGTGCTATTTGTAAAATGGAAATTGATTTACAAATGAATTCATTCTTTATTCATTTCTGAAATAAAATGGCCCTAAATTGGTTTTGCTTCTACAATAAACGCGTCTTCAGCATCAATCATATTTGTGATTTTTTGACGAAAGTCAAGACGGCTTTTAATGACGGAAGTCAAGATTGTATTTTGTATTTGCCAATTATTCCTAGTAAAATTATCTCTTGAAATGTATTAGTTTTCATGTATACAAATGATGGCTTTTTACATTTTCTTTGTTGTTTAAGGGTAAACAACTTCTTGATCATCATTGTCTTATGAAAATAAGGAAAAAAGATCATAAAATAAGGACTCTTCTGATAAGAAAGACTCGTTACATGAATAGAAAAAGACAAAAGAGAATAATCTAAGCCAAGACTAAAGGTGTAACCCAGCTAATGTCCCTTGTGGCCATGCCCGTACTCATTACAGTGAGCCCCTGAGGGTACAAATGACAGCAAAAATCTGATTAATCTATACTAATAATGATAAATCCTATGTGACAAACTCCAATTAAATATTATATATTACCTTTTATTAATTGAATTTCACAAAGATGAATTCCTTTTTTTTTTCTCTCATAAATACACATTAAATTTTTTAAGGGAGAATGACTACCTCCATCTCCCCTTTCTTTCTCTCTCTGCCAGAATATTTTAGATTTTAAAGTTATACTTATCCAAATTAATAACAAATTTACATTTTAAATATAAAAGTAATACAGTAGAACCCCTCTTAACCGGTCAGGTCGGGACTGACACCCGGGCCGGTTGCCCGTTTGGCTAGTTAATCCGAGGTTCCCGTGAAAAATCGGTTTTCGTTCAAAGAAAGCTTATTTAATCAGGTAGCGCTAAGAATTATGCCATTAAGATGTTATTGCAACTCATTTTATTTTACATAAATGTATCGTATATATTATGTTGTGTATATTATACATCAAACATGAAAAAATTAAACACTACAAAGCTTTTTTACAGATTCCCCTCTGTCAAGTTTTTTGACACATTTAACCGCGTCTCAAACGAAACCAACACACGCTTCCGTTTTCGTAACTCCCTCATTTTTATTTACTGTATATACTGTACGTATCATAACCAGTCAAAGACAAGAAGAAAACTGAAAAGAAATGTTATATTTTCCATAATGATTCGTGGAAAAAAAGCGGCCTATCAAACTTTTTTTGGTGTATGTCTGCTATACCGACGGGTACTAATGCCGCCGAAAATGGGATACCGCTATTGACAAAATCATTTGCCTCGCCGCTGCTTTGGTGCCGTCGACAATGGGATACCGCTAACAACAAAGTCGTTTGACTCGCCGCCGCTTTGGTTTCTCAATTACAATTTATTTTCGGAAACTCTCATCCAACCAGTACACTACGATATAGGCCGGTTAATCCGAGGACCAGTTAATCCGAGGCTGGTTAACAGAGGTTCTACTGTAATATATTTAGAAACTTACAAGTGTCTATAGTTATGAAAACGACTAGTATCTTGCCGATTCCAGTATGTTGCGGAACTATCCTCTCTCCCGTTTAAACTCATCCGGCAATTATCACAAAACTTTCCACTTTTGTTTCCATCTCCCTAAAAGTGAACAAAATAAGTAGTTGTGTTATTGACACTGAATTTTGTAAAAGATAAATTTTAAATTAATTTAAGGTATTAAAGGATTAAATACATCAATAATTCAATATATTCAATTTGATATTGTTTAGAAATTTAAAAAGAATAAGATTTAATAATTAACCTGCAAGATATTAACTAAATTTCAATATACTGCATATTTAATTATCTAATATAATTAAATGGTGAACAACTCTTCTCAGAAACACAAAACACATATGTGCAAACAGAAATTTTAGATACTTTGATATGCGGTAGAGCAAATAGTTGCATTCTTATATTAGGTTAACCTTTCATCAGTTATTTGCCTCCAGTGAACTCTGAATTGTTTATGTTGCTTCCAATTGCTTTGCTCATCACTTGTCATATCGAGTGCCTCGAAAAGATTGAAATAAATTTTTTATTCATGACATCAAAGATTTGATTATTGATGACTTATAATTTTCATTTCCTTGAAATATAGCACATTGGTTTGGTATATTATTCGTTATATTTTACAAAATTCAATCAAAATTGCTTGAGCTGATTTTGAGAAATTACTGTTAAGAACCCCATAGATGGTTATTTACCCTCCCCCCCCCAATAATTTCCAAACCAGTATTATAAAGAAAGGACCAAATAAATTGTTTTAGTAGGGTCATTAAGGAAAAAAAAATTATGAAAATTATAAAAGTCCATTTTGTGAAAAACAAATATTTATGTTTTGGTCTTATGGCAGTAAACCCTCAATTTTGAGAGAAGTGAATAATTACATATTATGTACATAATTAGAAGTGAAACAAACCTAGGTTTCAAATTTGAACAAAATTTGTCTTGTAGTTTCTTTACATGCATTATACTGAGAAATTATTATGATTAGCTAAATTTATTAATATAAATTTAGCTAATCATGAGACGTACATTCTTCTGCCATTCCTAGCATCATCTAGACGACTAGATGGCAGTAGAATTGTAGTCAAACTAATTACACTGAGAAAGTATAAACATAAAAAATGAAAATACATTTCTATATACTTTGACATACCTCAAAGAAAGAAAACATCCACTGTCATTAAAACATGTATGCCAATTTTCTTGAATTATAATTATTTACCTTTCAATCTTTGCATTCAACTTTAAAAACAAACCCTTAAATATTTTAAAAATAGAACTGTACCGTAAGATAAGCAGGTTCACTTGCTATGCTGCTGTTGTCAAAGTCAATGCTGTTTTGCTGTTGTTCACCTTGAATAAACATATCTGACAACGATAATGACTGACATCTTGAAACAGGTCTTGTTCTTTCTACATTGATTGCATTCTGCCCAGAGTTATTTCGTTTACTTGAGCATGCGACTTCGACTTTACTACGATACAGTTCATGTAGTCGTGACAGTTGCTCGAACCTACTTCTTTCAGTTGCTGAAAGTAGAAATGAAATATTTCATAGAAAAATATTGATAATATAAAGCAGATATTGTTTTAAAATTCAATTAAAAAATATGCAATGCGTAAACTTATTACAGTTCATTATTATACATTCAAGAAATGTTTATAAATATAAAATAATGATAAGCATATAAATATTTATTATATGAAGAGGTTGATATTTTAGAATTGATGATTCAGAGCATGTATTAATGAGCAAGCATGGATAGAATTTTCTTGAAATCTATTTTATTTTGCCTTTTTATTTTCAATTGCAAGAATGGCGAGAGTGTTCATCCTTTTCTGTACCATTGTAGATCGTAAATAGGTTTTTATAAGCTTTGTTTAGTGCTTGCGACAGTCACGGGTATTGTTAAAAAAGCAACTCTAAAGTTTGTGATCAAATATTTACTATGTTTACTTTTTATTGGTCACAGAACTTCTTTTAGCGTCACTTTGTCCTTTTTACCATCCAATATTGAATTCACATGCCGAAGTTCATGGAATACTTCGTTTTCATCAGTCAAATGTCTTTCGAGATCTCTACAAGGTTGTTTCAAGACTTATCTTTCTGGAAATTTAGTAATGTTACTCAGAAACCCCCAATTTTGCTGGTGTTCATTCAACCCAGTTGACCTCTTCTTAGTGAGTTTGAAACGTACAATAATGAATAAATAACTTCTCTCTTGAAGGTTTCATCAGGTGATTACAGTATTTCCTCAGAGGACTCGTAAAATAAAATATGTTTCTCTTTTTGAATTCTGTTCTGGGAAAATTAGCTCCATCCCAAATTGAACAGCGATTTCTTTTGCAGAAATTACTGTGTTCACAAATCCATTGTGTCTAAAAATTCCTAACACTAATGGATTTCCTTCAATGATCTCTTTCCCTTGAAGGCTTTTACTGAACAAATTAACTCCAAAAAGAATATCTTTCCATAACATCAAAATTATGATGAAAAAAAAGTCTTCCATCTGATTGATTAAAGATCGAGTCTCAGAAACTGTTTAAAGATCACCCAATCTGTCTCTCACCAATACATCATGAACCTGAACATATTGATGCTTGATAGCTTGAACAGGACTTAATCGTGTTTTCCAGCGTGTCTCACACACTTCTTTCAGAATAAGTATTTTAATATCACACACGAGAGCTTTGTTGAGTTTGAGAATATAGTAAAAAGGCATTGTAAAATACCAAATAAAGATATAGACTTCACTGAAGATTTTGACTTATCAACAATTACCAAGTTGAAAATTGACACCTACAAGGAATGAATACAGCCAGAGGGTAATGTCCTAGTACACAGACTTCGACTCCTTTATGAATTCCTGCCATATTGACCCCATTATTGTATCCTTGACCTCAACAGTTACTCATACTTAAGCCACACTCTTCAATTTCATTAAACATCAAATCAGCGAGAGCTTCTCCAGTAGTTTCCTCTGCCACTCAATAGGCTATAAAGTTCTCTTCTCTCTTGATTTCTTCATAATGAGGATTTTCATTGAGATAATGAATTAATTGTTAAACAGCTTTGCTCTTTATGTCTTACTGTATGTCCACAATACAATTGAAAATAACAGAAAAACATCTAGCTTCCTGTATTTTCTTCAGTATACTTTACTTGACAAAGTTTTCTAACATATTTATGAGTTCATTTTCCATTGATACATTTAACATTATCAGATACACACCGTAGGTGCTCTATAAGTACATTGTCAAACTTTCTAGATGTTCCACAAGATTGAGAAAAGTATTATTATAAGTATATCGATAAACTACAAGCCACCTCTCGGAGGTTTGTATAACTTTTGAAATTTGTGTACCAGTGGCTTGTGGCCTAGTGGGTACCGTTCTTGTCTACAACCCAGAAGTTTTGAGGTTCGAATCACAGTTGGAGAATTTTTACTATTTTGTATTTAAACTTTTTTTTATTGTAATTCAATTGAACATTCAATTTATTGAATGTAATTCAATCTGTAATTACAATTTTGCTTTCTATACAATAATTTCCATATTAATTGGTTATTTCAAAATTATCATGCTTCAACATTCGTAATCATATCAATTACAGTAGACGACTATAAATAAAAAATAATTGTTAAATCGACTATAAATGTTTAATTGAATTACAAAAAAGTTTAAGTACAAAATAATTTTTTTTTCAACAACCAAATTTCGAACCCCAGAACTCCTGACTTGAAGACATGAACTCTGCCCACTAGACCACGAGCTACTGGTACAAAAACTCTGAAAGTTATACAAACCTACAAGGTAGCTTGTATTTTGCCAATGTAATAATAAACATTTGAAAATATTACTTCATAAAATTAAATAAATTTTAAACTTCAGGCACAAAAGTAATTTACATAAGTTCACACATTATTAAGTAAAAAATTTCGTGCATAGATTAACAGAAGATAAGTTTGATTAACATAATAATTAAAAAATAAATCTTTAGCAATTTAATAACTTACTATAACTATTCCATTAAACATATTTTATTTATATTATATCATATTTCATTATATATATTATATTATTTCATTATATTATATTAGGAATGTCTCACATAGTTATTCTTGGCAATCCACATTTCTCCCCAATCATTCGGGTGAGCTGCTCGCCCAAAATCAGGGGAGCAATACCACCGAAGTAGAGGGATGCGCCGCTCTAGGAGTTTTATCAGTGAAAATTACCCAAACGGTGAACTGGAGAGATGAACAGCAGAAATATAAATATGATGCATTTCTAAGATATAACGTAATTATGATATAATATGAAGAATAATTATGTAAAAGCAAAAACAGCATATGCTGATTGATAAAAGTAAAACAAAGTAAATGAACAATGTGTATGTCGCCGCATCAAGTGAACATTGTGGTAATCATTTAATAAGATTTAACAAGAGCTACTTTCGCAGGAAATCTTACTTGGAATATTATTCATATTTTGATCACATTGATAGGAAATTAGTTATTTTACAAAATTTAAATATTTGAGGTAAGGGTTTAATACAGGGGATAAGGATAGACATGTTTGTTACTTTTAATGTTGACATAAAAATGACTTTTTAAGAAGAGAAACCTAGCCCACCAATTTTTTCCAAATTGTATAATTTTTTATCTAATTTCAATGGGATAACCAATCAAAATTTTAGAGATAATTTAATAATTATCAAAATATGAACAAAATTACTATTTTACTTCATTTTTCAGCAATCCAGATTTACAGTAATATCATTTACATGAGTATATAGTAAACTAATATAAATACACCTGTTTGCAGTTACCTTTGTTGTTTAACATTTCAGCTGCGACTTGATCTCTGTTTTGATACCACGCTGAAGAACGGTGATAATATCCTGGGCCTCTTGGAAATAACCTTTCAAGATCATTGACAACAGACAAAGAATCTATAAAATAATATAATAAGTTATTAATAATATCTTAAGTAACAAGAAAAACTTGATTTTAAGTTTAAGTATGAAATGATACCATCTCAAAAATCAAGGTTTGTGGTGAGGAAAAACTTAATTTTATAATTCTGCTCTTTCATGAGTGTCATGTCTTACGTGTACATTAGATATTGCACTGTGTTAATGAAACACAACCATACCAGTTAGTGGTATGATTATGTATGAATAATATTATAGTACAGTTTCTGTCTTTAATTCCATGGTCCAATCACTGAGCAAGAACTGCAGTTGAGAAAGGATTATTATTTGAAAAAGTTTAAAAAATGTAGATGTAAAAAACAAATCTTTATCGATTAAAACTATTACACAAAATACTTACAGAATTTCAGAATATATATATTCTCCCTTTTTAGCCAGTTTTTTTTACATCTAACAATTTTAGCAAAGGTTTCATTTTAATCCAAATGTGATATTCTTATTCTATGACCAAAATCATGTTTAAAAAATAATAATAAATGAGCTGCCACAGAGTAAACATTGTGAATCACTTTACAAGCCATGTTTCTTAGTAGAATTTCATTGGTTAATACAAAGTTTCCAAATTTTGTAAATATTTCCATAATTTTATAAGCCAAGGTGTGGTAAAAGCAACATGAGTAACTTAACCAGGTAATATTATTATATATTTAATACATATTTATGATCAGCCATCTTTTTGTTTGAGTTAGTAACAACATATACTATTGTATTAACAATATGAATCGACGAGGGTTAAAATTTATTATTTCCATGTTTGTCTGAAAATAATATAATTTTAAGTTGTGAGGAAAAATTATGGATCATATTTTCATGATTAAATATTCATTCATTAAAAATTGAATATGGGAAATAATTTAGGCCTAAAAACAACAGTTTATAAAGTATAAGACAAATGATGAAATAAATTATCATAATACCTGTAAAAGTTGATACAACGGTTAAATTTTCCTGACTTAGGATTCTCAAAGGATGTTCTTCTTGGTCTACTTCTGGTAAAGGATTCTCAATCTCACCCATACACAAGGCAATGTCTTCTTCCGTTACCTGAAGTAAAATATTATTAATAGCATTATTCATTTACATTTCAATGAGTAGCAACTTGGAGAGTATACAGTAACATTAAATAACGTTAGTTGTTTCCAGTTAAGAATTTTAACAGTTTTGAATAACTACAATGTCAAAGCCTGGGGTTCATGTTGACATCAATAAGTTGAACCATTTGGTTTACTTCACGATTCAGTGCCCTTAAATTTCTGTCTTTGGTATTTTCTCATTAACAGTTTCCCGCAGTCTTCCTGCGGCCGGCATATAAAATATCTAAGATCCTTTGCAATGGTCACACATTAACTACAAGTCATATAAACCATTAACTCTCCATAACACACCACCATAGAGTAAGACTCAGCAAAAGTACGGAATTTTGTTTTTATGAAGTTGGCAATTTGTTTGAGGTGGGATCAGTCTCATCAAGCTTTTGGGTGCATTAGCATTGTACTACAGCTGTGTTTATTAAAGATACTGCCTTGCATAGTTATTTGCAAAGTGATGTTCTGCGCACATCCTTAATTGTTTTGAGTATTGTGGAACTACATTCCGCACTTGTGCTACTGTTGGATAATAATTCATCGTTCTGCAAAAGTTAAGTTTTTACTTTTTTAAACTCTATTTTAAATAATCAATTTGAGAATATTGAGGTCCCTAATGATAATATATATATATATATATATATATATATATATATATATATATATATAGGTCTATGTTACAGACAAACAATTAATCCGTTATATATATACTTTAATTATGGAAATAATGTGAATGTTTGTAACAATCTCGTATTACTGAGTTTGTTATATGCCTTCATTGAAATATTTATCGATAATCAAGGATAAAATAAAGCAAAAGCTTAAAGTTTCAAATATTTAATAGTATAAATGAGCTACAATTGTTTCGCCTTGCGGCATCGTCGGGCAACTGAAACGGGAGTTTCAACAAGAAATACCTGCTATTACATTAAAGTTATTTATCGATAGCCTAATAATTATGTATTACAGAGAAACAATTCTAAAATAAAGCACATACTTTTATTAAAATTTTGAGTTTAAGTTAGGAGAAGTTCACGATTAATTTTTGTGAAATGTTTTGTTAGTTTGTTAAGCTGATTAAATTTCAGACTTTGTTAAACTGTTTATAAATAAATGATTTCAAAATACAGCTCCTTTAAAAAATACTAACTTAACATTTTGAAAACATATTTTAGTGACATTTATAATAATTTGTCTTTAAATGTGCTGAGTTAGATTTTGTATATGGTTGGTTACCAAATTTTAACATAACTCAAAACTTTGATTTATTTATTGGGAGATTTTAATGAAATTAATATATAAGATGTATTTTTTAAGGCACTTTGTTGGTAGATACAAAGTCTCCAAATTTCATAAATATATTTCCATAATTTTAAAACCCAAGTTGTAGAAAAAGCAACATGAGCCACATTTAACCAAGTAAAACTATTACACATTAAATTTAATCTATATTAATTTTATTATTTACCTATTGACAGGTTCAGAATATATCTATGCATTTTTATTGTTTTTCCTCATGAAGAGAGTATTTTGGTTATATACTAAATTGTTTATTATTACAGCAGTATACTGAAGATTTAAAAAAAAACATTAAACAATTGAGCTGGATGTACCTGAAGGCATGAGTCCTGCATTGGAACAGGTTCTTCAAATTCTTCTACTTCAATAATTTCTACTTCCATTTCCTCATCATCATCTTCTTCTTCTTCTTCTTCCCCTACACCTCCTTGCAATCTTTCAATTGGAACAACTGTAAACAATACATATATATCATAATAGAGAAAAGAAATTAAAAAATTAAAAGCTTCAAAACAGCAGCTGTTCAAAATCTTTAAAAATATATGACAGAATCTTATAAAACAAAATTTGATTTTAGCATCGAAAAGAATGTGAAAAACACAAAAAATACACTTTGTTGTAAATTTATACAGTATTTTCTTTTCGAACAAAATTAATACACAATAATGGCAGTAAGTTTATCTAATGAATAATTTAAGGTATATTTTCATTTGGACTCTAATTTAAAAATAAATTTTCCAATTATTTCAACATTTTTGGGAAAAATCAATATTACTACTCAATTGACTCATTTGCTAATTCTCTCTATTGTTTAATAATTTTAGTGATTTAGAAAGTTATACATGTTTTGAAGTAGTTTCCTAGTATTATATTATTTATTTTATAAAAATATTTAATTTTCATGAAATTTTTCTGCGAAGGATGTGTAGAACATAAACAAACCTTTGTCTTTAATCAAGCAGCCTAGATGAGTCTTATCTTATAATGTCTTTTATGAATAAGAGTTAAAGAAGTCTATGTAAGCCATAGACTGAATGGTGTGGGTTGTTTTTGTTTTTATCAATAACTCACGAATTGAAATTTGTTAAAAGACATTTTATTTGGGTAATTAGTGGCTACATTTTTGTAAAATTTTATTAAAATCATTAGCCAATCTTAAGAAAATAAAAATTTGGGGTATTTAAAATAAATGTAAAAAGGTCCCCGAGATGAGGCCAAAATCACTTACCAAATATTTATTAATATTTAAGATGACAGGGGCCAGAAAGACATCATTCCAAAAACTAATTTTTTAGACTCAGGGGAACTCAAAATGGACATTTCTAAGAAAAAATGCGACATCGATCTTTCGACCTATTACAGAATTATTCATTATGTATCATGGGCGTCATCACCAGTTCGTTATTGGGGGGGGGGGGGAGGACATATGCCGGGGGTCTGGGGGTATGGAAATTTTTTAAAATTAAACTTCTCAAAACATTGTTTTTATGCATTTATTTATGCGTTTGTAACAGAAATGTAATGTTAAAAACCCTAGTAAAGACAAAGCCCGATGTTTACCTTTTAAGGTTTTAAGTAAATCATTCGTTTTTAGCAAACATATTTTTACATCTCAAATATTGGGGGGAACGCGTCCCCCCGTCGATGATGCCCAGGTTATGTATATGTGAGGAAGTATAAAGTACATGTACATGTGTTTTTTCTTAGTACTTGACAATGATAATGCGAAAAAAAAAATTGCTAGATATGTTTGGCACCATCAGATAATACTTCTGGTTTTAAAAGAAGAAAATGTAAAGAGCCAAAACAAATGTAAATTTTTGATGGAGAATTTTTTAATTTGTAATATTTATATGACCTTTGCCAATAATCTTCAAGATATCTGGACATATGATTTTTTTCCACCTTTGATGGGCAGTAATAAAATATTATGCGACAGAAGAAAATCACATGGAC
Source organism: Aphrophora alni (assembly GCA_963513935.1). Taxonomy (NCBI): domain Eukaryota; kingdom Metazoa; phylum Arthropoda; class Insecta; order Hemiptera; family Aphrophoridae; genus Aphrophora; species Aphrophora alni. The sequence continues at coordinate 45,573,131 of OY740778.1, read as the reverse complement.
TTTCATACATTAAATTTTTAATGATTGAATAAAGTTATATACAAAAAACAAGATATCTAGAAATGTTTTCTTTCTATTTAATATATTTTGTTCCAGAATACCTGAGCTATTAAGTTCATGAAAAGTGTAAACAAAGAGGAAGTGTTTATTTTTATAAAACATATGATTATTGAAAAACATCTCTTAGTTTAATAATAAAAACCGTATTAAGTAACTTAAATAAAAATAAGTTAATAATGTACCTCTACTTATATCCCCATTCCTAGTAATGATTGAAGATTGTGGTAAAGCGGCAACAGTGTGTGGGAGATCATCGTCATCTGAGTCTTCTTCCTGTCCACTTGCCTTCCCTCTCACTCCACAACCACCTTCTCCTCCTCCATCTCTAGGTTCATCATCACAAGTCTTAAACACTGTTAATTCTCTAAACAAAGGTTTGTCTCTCGTGCCATTAGGTTTATGTTTATGTTGCATTTGCACCGATTGATTCTCAACCCATTTTCTAATCATACTTTTTTTATGATAATCCATAAAACCATATCCCAAACCATTGTTCACTTTCATCGGACCATCAACCCATGTTTCTTTTTTGGCTAATAAATGTTGCCCATCTTTATTTAACAAATGAACATTTCTACCTTCAACTACTTTTGATTTTGCTATTCTTGGTCCATCAATCCATTGTTCTTCTACGGAATTAGAACCATTTGGAATTTTATTTGATTGATCTTTTGATTTACCTAATGTTCTTACAGGTGATGATTTTGAACTATTAATACCCGATGATTTCCCAGGTATACCAGACTTTCCAGAACTTCTGTGTGGAGATGATCTGTCATCTAGACCATTTAATTTTTGACTATCTTGAGAGTGTCTTAACGGCGAAGCAGGCACTGATTTAGAGATTGAAGGTTTACAATTTGTTGTAGGCCTAACTTCTAATCCTGAACCTCGTAGAGCTTTACCCATTGCACACCGGTTGTCACCAGAGTTTAAACTAGGAAGATATACAGGTGGGTGTTCTCCGTCAGTTTCTTCAGAAGGACCAACGTAAATAACCGTGTCAGCAGATTGTTCACTGCTAGAAGGATCTACTTCACTGCTTCCTGTGATTCTTCCCAAGTCTTCTCCTGCGACGGGTCCAGAAGATCCTCCAACAAACTTCAACAGAAAAGATCTGGTCAGTTTCACTTCAAATGAATAAGGAAAGTTGTTAATTTGATTTAAAAAATTAATATTGATACATTGCACAAATGTTTGACAAAAATATCTTTCTTTGATAAAAATGATACTTGTGTAAAATAATGACTTATTATTAGAAAGGTCTAATGTGATGTATGGGTTCAGAATATGAACACATACGTATAGTATTTTAAGTTTAAGCTTTCATTTCCTATGAAATTGGCATTTTATTTACCAAAGATTAGACTAAACATTTTCATTGGCTCTAAGGAACCCTTCAAAAATATACCATAAAAATCACAATCATTTTAGTTGCACGGAAAAAATAGCAGCTTTTTAAAATAAAAAAAAATTTTTTGTGTAATTTGTTTTACAGCAAAACAACTAATATATATATATATATATATATATATATATATATATATATATATATATATATATCGTACAGAATTTTAATAATGAGCGAACGACTTGAGAATAATTTTATAATTGTAAGTATTAATAAATTGAACAAATGAAGCAATTTGCAAGAGAAAAAAAGCATCAGGATTTTAAGGTTTTTTCTTCTTGAATCACCTGTTTAAGTCACCTCATTAGTATTAAGGTTGTAGGAATTAACATGGTTCTTCAAATAGCCTCATAAAAAAAATCATAAACTGTCAAATTTGACGGTCCTGGTGGCCATTTTAAAATTCACTAATCGAATGATGTTACTATTATTTCATGTGTTAAAAAAGTCAACAGCTATTCAACAATAGGCTGAAACACTATCACTTGAAATGCTTTTGTAGGAAAAGTACAGTAAACAAAAACAAAAGATCATTTTACGTAACTGAAGTTTGTAAATGCTTGAGATTACTGTAATGTGTCTTTTTGTTTTCATGCAACAATAAAGGTTGATTTAACTTTGCTATACTTTTGGAGCCCTTTTAATTAAATTTTCAGGCACATTATTGGATAAATCCGTAAATTAGATATTGGAAAATTTTTATGGGAGACTCTGTATATAATTTGAAATTTATTATAAATACACAATAATAACCTAATTCCTTTTATAAATCTGATGCTGGAGTAAGGTAATAAATAATTCATTTCAAAATAAAAGGTTAATACAGAATATTAAAACAAATAATAAATAAATACTTTTATGTTCACTTGATATATTCAATTAGTAAGTTGCATTATAAAAAAATGTTGTTAATAGTGTTAAAGTATTTAATAGTATTCCTTTATAAATTGTTGTTTAGAAAAATTGTAAATATAAAATGTTAAATTTTAAAATTAAATTTGTTTTTGCAAGTATTAAACATTATACAACAAATTCTATGTTTTTCTGAAGTTCACGATCAATTCTGTACATGAGAAAAAAAGTTTTAATCTCAATGATATTTTCTACTAACAATAAATGATTTTATACTTATTAATCGTATTTAAAATAAACAATTGTTGATTAATCGCTTTCGAATATAAATCTTTCACCAAAACTTCTTCCCATAAACTTCACTAAATAATTCTAATCCGTAGTAAGTACATATTTCCTAAACCCGTGAATAAATTGCATTATATCTGGATATACCTGTAAAAACAATGACATTTGGCAAATTGTCCATGTCAGTCCACTCTTAAGTTGTACTGGTATGTCTAGCTTGTGGACATACTTTCGACCATCACTGCCTTTCATAAATAAATAAACTGTTAAAATCTTCATTATGATTTTAATTTTCTGCTTCACTATCACTGTTATCACTAATCTGTCAAATTTAGAATTCCAAGAACTCTTCATTTCACGTTATTTGTAATTTCAGGAGAGATGATATTTATTTAGTTTGTAAACAAGTTTGTCAAGATTGAAATATGATATCAACAATATACAAAATTACAACAGTAATACAACATTAATATAATAATTAACTAATGAACTGTGAAAATAGACTCAGCATGTGTGTTCTAGATAACAGACTGTTGTAAGCGCAATATTTTTATAACTTATATTTTATACAGGGCCGGATTTTCCAATAGGCCCTGAAGGCCCGGGCCTATGGGCGCAAGCTCCCAGGGGGCGCACGGCCGAGAGAAAATTTTTCTTTTTTTTTAAATATCTAAAAATAAAAATAAATAGCCATAACTTAACATATTTTTTGAATTGATTACAAAAAAGTCATTCTGATTTTGAAGTTCATTGGAACAAATAATTGTTGGTAAAGTTAAACTATTTTTCAACATTACGCATCAACTTCGTTACAACATAGGCTTGATATATATTTTTAATAAAGGTTTTTGGGGAAGTCACTTTAACCAGACTAGGGGGCGGAAAAAATTATTGGGCCTAGGGGCGCCAAAATACTAAATCCGGCCCTGATTTTATAAACTCTGTAAAAAATATAATTGATTTAGTATAAAAATATTCTAAGAGATTACGAAAGAATAGCGACTACATACGGTGACGCTACTATATGACAAAAACATTCGTACTTGGCTAGTAATAAAGTTTGAATAATGAGTACCAGATCATCTCGTACGTCTGCTAATAGTATAGGCATGCCAGGGGTACGATAATCTCTCATTAGTCTACACCAATGGGTGAAAAGACAAATAACACATTTGGTTTTATTTCAAATTTTATATTATAAACAACCACGTATGTATGTTAGAAACAGGATTACTAATTTAATAATATCCAGGAAAGCCATTGTAAATTAATGCGGATGTGAAAGGGTTTTGAAAGTAAAAACTTTTCTTTTGATTAAAAAAGAAGTTTGCTAAATATACACCTGGTTGTTCCATACAAACTATTTCTTAGTTCGTACAATCAATATTAAAGTCGTATATATTAACTGTAATTACATGCAAGCTTACCTTGATTCTTCTTCTTCTCATTCGATGAATACGTGATGCTAACTGAACCGTTGCAAGTGTATCCGTATAGTTTTGAGCAAACGGAGAAACATGAGCAATCATTGCAGCATGACATGTTAGAGAAGACAGACATTCTTTCAGTAGTTGTGTAAGTTTGTGTTCTCTGCAACAAAATAGTCATGTATAATAACAACTGTTATAGTTTTCAATTAGAAAGAAATGGTGAACACATTTTCTGACACACCAATAAAACGTAGTCTTCGCCATCTCCCCTAAAAACGTTCTGGAATTATCTTTCTAAAAGTAATAATGAACTAAGAATGGCAGATTAGACGACTAATTATCTCAAAATTGTATCATACAGTTGCGTTAATTTGTTCTTTTCCTTAATTTACTCATAAACAATAATTTTCTTTATTACAAGACTAGCACAAGGTTTGGGTCGTAAGCCTTCACATTTCACAAAAATTTGATTGAACTAGTCAGGGAAGTTTTTGAGATATTTTAAGGCAAATGTTTTTGGTTAATATAAGAGCTATACTAGAGAAAAAATTGATCAGAATTGTTAAAGCTGATTTTGAGAAATTAAACATTTTCTGTATTGGTTTTATAGCATATAATCCTATAAGTTAACGCAAACAAATTACTTGAAGTAAAGTTAAATTATTACATTTGTTCAATTTGTGCTGCTTTTCTATATCCGCATTTCCTTTTAAAATGTCACTCAATGGAGGTTACCATTTCACATTTTTCAGTTATTTCTCTAAAAACTTAACTTTGCGGTAATGGGAAAAATTTCTCTCAAACAAAATGTATTGGTTGCGATCTCTACAAAAATTCTGCTTCTTGAATAATCGGTATAAAAAAAGAAATTGGCATGATGGTGTGGAAAAAATTAGCTTCTTTAGTCCTACATTTTATAAAGTTTTTCAAAAGAGTTTATCATTTGTTAAAAATTTATATTGGGAGGAGTGGCCTTTTCGGATACTTGTAATATATATTTATATGAATGAATAAACTCTTCATGAAACCACTTTTTTAAAGAAATAATTATCTGATCAGAACCAAATTTAGCTTAACTATTTAATATCATCAGACATAACTTTAAGCTTTTGCTTTATTTTATCCTTCTATATTTTTGTTCCATTTAACATATTTTTTTTTTTATTTGAAGAGATTGAGATCGAGATATAGCTATTATTCAATAACTATTTGTTTTCAAGAAATGAGCAAAAAACTAAAACGTCAAAATTATATATATGTTTATTAATAAAATACAGAAATTTTTTAACGAAGTTTATAATAGGTATGGTTTTAAGATGCTGGATTTAAATTTGACATCAGTTTTTATGTAATTATTTTAATTTTGTCTTTAAATATAAAAGTGCTTTATATTTAAAAAAAGGTTGCTTTTAACAGTAGTATTGGGTCTCCAAATCCTCAAATTTTTAGAAACAATTAATGATTTTTAAATCTGCTAATAAAACATGCACACCATGAGTCGAGTCTGAGGTTCCATGGCCCAACCCTGACATTTTAACGCTCAGTTTAAATTTCGTGTTTTTCAATTTACATGTGTAATATTTGTGTTTACTGTATTTTAATATGATAAAAAAACTCCTAAGGGCTGTTGTCTGAAGATGGAATAAATTCCGAAACACATCAAATATATGTAAGTAAGTCATAGAACGAAATATAATAATTTGAATTATTATACATGTTATGATTTGTAAACAGATTCAAATTTAAACTCAATATGTAAATGTGGTTTTTATAGTTGAAATTTATGAAAAATTACCAACAAGGAGGCAGACAGAAATTCAAGTTTGTACAAATGTTTTTTTCCCCCCTTTTTAAAGTTCTAAACCCACAACCCAGTATTTCAGAAATATCCTCTAGTTGAACAATAATATGTTTATTAAGTTGGTGATATAATATTCTCTTCAGGTTTTTAATAACAAAGTTGGTAGTAATGAAAGTTTTTATTTCATGAAGGTGTTAGGGGAAGACTTCTGTGGCTGAGAGGATTTCACAGCCTCCGTTATTACACCTCATATTGTCGTCTTATACTTGACACTAGCTCTAACTTATGATAGGATTTTTGCTTCCTATATTTTTCATTGTTACTGTAACCAATGATAAAAGTATATTAATCCCATAGAAGACAGCAACTGTTGTACTATTTTCTTATTGAGTTCACGAGGATATATGTAATAAAATGCAGTAAGTTATTTTGTTATAAGAATAAGATTTATAATGTTATTATTTTCTCACATATACAGCACGTAATATAGAGTGTTTGTGATTAGTCAAAATATTGATGTTGACTTTATTGCGAATATGTCTGTTTCTAAATCTCCTGGGTCTAAAAATGTGTCTGTCTATCTGTCTGTCATCTTTGTAGTACACTACAGCCCAAACACATGGACTGATTGTAATTAAATTTGAAATGTGAGCATATTTTGATCATAATTTGGAAGATTATTAAATTTTTTGAAAACAAACACAAAATTATGATTTTATAAAAATTGGCTTTAATAATCATATTTTGTTCGTGTAACCTCTAAGGACTGAAACAAAAGCATTGGTCGCAATGTCTGCGAAAATGCCGGTTCATGAGATATTGGTAAAAAACCCAAAAATCAGCTCTACCGATTTTGTTCCAATATTAATGACATGATTAGATTAATCCCAAACCCAGGGGAACAATTAAAAGTAAACAAATATGACGTTTCAAGATTATTAAAAAAAAAAAAATAATAATAATAATAAATGAACTTTCAACGCTGTCATTAAATTCTCGATTTTAATCAAATATTATTTATGCTGTTTCAAAGCAAGTTTAAGTTTTAAATTTTTTTAAAGATGATCCACAGTTCATCTTCACTGTGGTAAAATTTTCACAGAATAAAATTGGTAAAAATCAGTTTTGAAGAAATTACTTCGAGGCAAGTATGGACAGACAGATATATTGTATTCTATGTTCGTAATAGCCACAAATAATTTATTTTCACTATTTTATTACATATTTTCTAGATACCTGTGAGGTAGATGTTTCTGGCCATTGAATATCGCAAGAAGTACATTGCCGAGCCCAGAAAGAGATAAACCACTTCCCGCTTTGCCACGGTCACAGCTAGCTAAATCTATCAAGTGCAGACGACTCCGCCCTCCAGCCACTGTAATTAATGCAAATATTAATGTTTTGCAATTGACAGATTCATCAATATCTAACCAAACAATAGAGCATTACACCATCATTGTTCATTTACAGTTTAATTTTTTGTTTCAATTTGTAAACTCTGTTCAAAACTCTATTTGGAAATCATAAGTATTCAAAAATATCTTGAGATATTGTTAGAAATAATGTCATATCATTTACTTCAATAGAGAAAGTTTTACAACAAATAAATTAGTACTTAAACAATACTGAAATTTGACAATTACCAAACAGTTTTTACAAAGTGTTTTTCCATCTATTTGACCATATCTATCTTTTTGTGAGAAAGCATAGCCAGACTGTTCAATGGAGCTTGTAAGGACCTCCAAAAATATATTGATTGCCATCTCTCCAAAAATGTTGGTTCGTGAGTTATTGATAAAAAAAACCCGTTTAGGTAGGTTGATGCTCTTTACAAACCAGTACAGATATAATTTAAAAAAAAAACATTAAAATAAACAGTCAAAATTTGTCACATATTGCCTAAATTTGTATTAGAAAAGCTTTGAAAACATTGTGCGAGAAATGAACTCTTACTGGTTGGCTTACTGTTCTTTCCATCACAGGAATATTGGCAATGAACGAAGGGAAAGGGACATTGGTTACACCACAAGTGTTTTTGTTTACATTTCTGCTAATATTCTTACATATTACATTAGCTGAGTCATGTGGAATAAGCTTACTTGGAGAGTTTCTTTGTTTTGAGAAAGCATTGAAGTGTCTTGTAATCGAAATATGATTTAGTGATTAACAATGAAATGCTTTGTGGTATGATATGTATTTCACATTTGCCTGTTTTATTTTATTTTCACTATAGTTTCACAGCAGGAAACGTAAAGTTATACTAGTGGTTCTATGAACAGTAGGTCTTGTTCTTCGGAAATTGTTATTCAATCAATAAATGTTTCTTGTAAATCCAGTATGAATACTGTTGATCTCACTACATGCCACAAAACAATATTCATAGACCAAGAAGTAACAATAAATAACACCACAGCTACTGTATACTTGAACAAAACACTATTCAGGGAGATATAATAAAAGGTAAATGCTTTATAGAGGATTTAAATATGGATTTATTATATTAGTAAATATTATGCTGTATCAATCGATGTATAAAAAAAATCTGAAATGCTGATGATTCCTTTTACTGAAAAAGGTTTCACTTACCCCTACTACTAGTGGGTCTTGTTGGTGGCTGACCCAATTCGTTCGAAGTGTAAAGGTGCCAACTATTGTTAATATTTTACTCTAATTTTCCTTGACTCATAAATTCCACTTATATTGAAATTGTATTGAGTTTTATAGGAAATCTTAAAGTGTAACTGTTAGGTAAATGATTTTTTAATATTTTTGTAACCATATGAAACATGAAAAGATAAATTCAAAACATTAAAAATTAATGAGTGTGGAAGTTTTTTATGTTTTGGTTAAGTAAAAATTTCTCATGAGAAAATTATAGAAAACAGTTCAAATTTCATTTCATGTTTTCTTTTTGTACAATTCTTATGTTTTGTTCACACCGTTATATTTAATCTTTTGGAACAAATAGTTTATTCCTATTCGGATGATCTGTGTCCATCAGTAGTAATTAAGGTGTAACAATTTTGAGAGGCTGATATTATAAAGTAGATTATAAAATAAAAACCCTAATACGTTTGGCCTAGTTATAAAGAGCAATACTATATATCACATCAATTATTAGTTTATGCATTTGGACTAGTTCATGCATTTGCATAAATGAAACACATACACACACACACACACACACACACACACACACACACACACACACAGACAAAATGGTCGTGTTAAGTCAAAACAAGACTTTGCATCGCTCGGTTAATAAACTAGCAAATAGGCCAAAATTAGCAAGTTAAAAATAGTTACAAGATGAGTAAAAAATTTAAATGTTCAATCTCAACATTTATCCAAACTTTAAAAAAATTAAATTCCAACTTTGGGGACTTTTAATTCTAAAGGGGTACATTTAGGTAAATTAGAATATTTTAATTCCAATAATTCCCAGTATGTGTCTGGTGCCCTCATGGCTCACTGTAGTAATCCCCAAGGAAACTACTTGAGTAAGATTCCTTTCTTTCATCTATATTATCAGGCCTCTCTTGATTAGCTCTTGTTCTGTAGCAAGAACTACATTAAGAAAAAGAATAAGGACAAAAAACTCTTAATAGATGGATGAAAACTCCAAGGAGGAAATTCTAAGGGTCATTGTTCCAACACAACCAAAAATTCTTTAAATACATAATCTTACTGAGTAGACATAGAGTGAACAAAGAATTGAGCTTTGTCACTGGACATGGGGTATTCATGAAACATAAAAACAACATGAGTTTAACACAAGGTGGTTTGGAATGTAGGTTTTATGAAGCAGAACATTTATTCCTGAAGTATGAAGTACTGGAGGAAAAGATAATAATAATGTGTTGTAAGTTTCTTACTCCAGCAAATACAAATGATCAACCAGATCAACCGAAGGAAGTCTGTGCTTTATGAAGGATATAGCACTAAGCTGGCTGTATTAGAACATTGAAATATGTAAAAAATATTTTAAGCTAAGGTATCTAGAGAATAAAAGCTGCTTCCTAAATAATGATACAAAAACAATAGAAAAACCTCTAATACAATTTTTTTGGTCTTTACTGTAAAATTCTGTATGTGCAATGTTGAAGAACACCTGTGAAAGTGTTACAGTTATTGAGATTGGTACATAAATAAAGTTTATAGGTTTGTATCTTATCATGTCATAATAGCTTATTACCTATGGGATTATGTTAAATCAAGCGATTTCTTCAAGGCGACAACCTAACCTAACATGCTAAACTAACCTCCTTTTCCTGCGACACTGTATTGATACACATGCAATGTGTAGAGCAAGTGAGACTCTTCTTTAGCACCTCGGCTACTCAGAGCTGCGTCAAGGTAAAAAGCTGCTTTGTCTGCCGAAGGAACTCTCAGCTCACTGTGGTTTTGCAGCTGTGTACCGAGGAGTGGGTCGTCCCTTAAGTATACTGCTGGTGACTGTTCGGAATCTGAAAATAATTAAAGAATTAATAACAGTTTGTTTCAAGATAATAAGAAAGTTGGTATGGAGTGTCTAGCAGTAATAGAAATTGATGTTGCTCACTCTATCACACATAAATAAAAAACAAAAAAAATCTTGATATTAACTCCACAAAACTTCTCACGATAGAAGTTATCCATTAATAAAAAAAGTGAACTGTGAAACAAAATGAGAAACCAACATGCTGAAAACACAAGTTGATGGTACTTACCCAGCTTCATACGATGTGATATAAATGTAATGTTTAAAAGTTGGTTTCTTTGATGTAGGAAATGTTAAATTGTATTGGTAGATCAAGGTATCTTATCTAGTAGGATAAATATGTTTAAAATAATTTGCTTACTGTATACCTCTGTGTAATTAACTTAATGCAGTAAATATATAAATAAAACAGTTGTTACACAGGATTTCTGAACCTCGTAATATTATGTATATCACTACTTTTTTGACATTGGATAGGCCCTAGTACAATGTCAAAAGGCCCTAGTATATATACACGGGCCGTGTATATATATGGGGGACAAAGTTGATCACGTCCGCAGCATACTTTAAGCTGTACGTGTTCCCTGGGTAGTGCTAAATGATCAACAATGATGGCTAATGCTTCCACCTCCCTGTTCTCTACTGGGAAGCAAGATCAAAGATGGCGTGAGCCAGAGAAAGCCATTGAACAACAACATAATATATATATATATACCGGGTGTACAAAATGTCCCACAATAGTTTAATATTTTTTGTTTATGACACTGGAAAGCTGAAAACCTGGACTTACACTATCACTTCAAAAGGTTGATCCAGTACAAAATGACAGATGTTCAAAGGTTCTATTAAAAAAAGAGAGATGTTTACTTACCAAATGATTTCAAAGTAAATGTTAAAATTGTTCTCCTCTGGTTATTTGACAGTTGGAAAGATGCACATAGAAAACTATTTACAGGGTATTGCAGGGCATTTGACATACTTAAAGTATTCTTCATCTCAGTTCATCTAAATTATGAGGTTTTGTTTTGAAGACTTTGTCCCCAAGCAAAAAACTATAATGGAGACAGATCTGGTGAACACGCTGACCACTCTACAGTCCCCCGCCTACTGATTCACCGTTGTGGAAAACAGTGTTTTAATATTCTCTTACATGTATGCCATTGTGTGGTGGCGCTCTGTCCTGTTGAAACCAGATAGTCTGAAATTATTTTCCAAACATGTTTTGAAATACTGACATAATATCATTCTGGAGCAAATCATTCTGTTGGTATGAGGCAGCATTTAAATTGCTTTCTATAAAGAAAGGACCTACCAACTGGGTACCAATTTCATAATGTACTTTTGTAATATGACAGGCATAATGCAGTATTTATAGCAGCATTCTTGTTTTGATTTATTAATGCGCTATGACAGTAACTACTAATAAAATGTCTTTCTACAACCAAGTGAAATCTTTGAACATCTGCCATTTTACTTTGTACTGGATCAACCTTTTGAAGTGCGGTTTTCGGCATTAAACTCTGCCAGTAAAGCCCTTTAAATTGATGTACAACTCGGCCTAGGCTTTCATTTAAGATTTTCATTGTACTCCTGATGAGACGTCCTCCCCCCCGGTCCTCCGCTGTCACTCATGGTGTGGGACAATAGTTCTTTAGATTCATAGTGTAAGTCAGGTTTTCAGCTTTCCAGAGTCAAACAAAAAATATTAAAGGATTAAATAAAGCAATAAAGCTTAAAGTTTCAAATAATTAATATTAATTTTAATTTAATATCCTTGAATATGGAGTTCCAACAAGAAATATCTGCTGTTACATTAAATTAAAAAAAAAAATATAATAAACCGGTGCGGGACTTTTTGTACACCCGGTATATTAAAATGTTTTCACTTGCTTAGCTCATGTCAGTGTCTTGGCCTTGATGGATCTTGTAACTATATGATAATAACATTTACTTGCAAGATCAAGTTTCAAAATTACATTTTTGACAATAAATTCACTATTTGTCATCATAGAGGGGTGGAGTTGGTATATTATTATATGGATAATTAAAATCCATAAATTTGTATCTAATTTAATAAGTTATAAGTTTATATTTATTTATTTTAATTTTCACAATGTTACAACTGAGCTTAGCTTATTTAGCAACTTCTTATCAGTTAAATTCACACTTTGATCGTTAACAGCCCAATAGTTGTTCCCATATAAAGATTGCTAAACTACAAGTCTTAATCAAGTCAGCTGGCTTAGTTCTCTTGAGCCGACAAAGTGGACTGTATTCATCCACCATCCTCAGGATCTTGTTCAGGTGTCCCAGGAGGCGGGGCTGGTGTCTTCTTGCATGCTTTTTTATTTCTTCTTCCACCGTCTTGATCTTTAGGTCTCTGTGTAGCTCTTAGTTCCTGATGTATCAGGGTGCATTCACTATGCCCCCGAGTACTTTGTTTTGAATTGTCTGGATTATATTTCTGTGAGCACGGTGCAGCCCCATAGTTGGATGCCATATTCCCATATTGGTTTTAGAATCTGTATATATAGGAGAACTTTATTGTAAGTGCTCAACCCTGCACATCTTCCAATTACCGAGTGCAGTTTTCTATGCCTAATGTTTAGTTCCTCCTTTTTTATTTTAACATGCTCTTTCCAGCGTAATTTAGCATCTAGCGTATTGGAATAAGGAACAGGTTCTTTATTTATTTCTACTGAGAGATGTTGGTATTTTATATTAGTGAAGTTGATGTGTATTGACTTGGTTTCACTTAGCTTGACCCTCCACATTTTAGTCCAGCGACTCACTTTATGCAAAGCTCTCTGCAAGATGCTTGTTGATTCTTCTATAGAGTTTTCCACTACCACCAATGCGGTGTCATCAGCAATTTCCATTCCTTCCAGCGTGGATATATCTTTAGTGTAAAGCAGGCAGAGTACTGGGCCAAGCACACTGCCTTGAGGGACACCAGCACTAATTAATTTCAATTCAAAGTACTCTCCCTCGTATTTAACCCTGATATATTGATCAGTGATATATGAGTGTAAGATTTCATAGAATTGCTTTAGGAGGTCTCTGTGCATTTTTTATCACAGTCCCTGATGACATAATCTGTTGAATGTCTGTGATACGTCCAGGAAAATGCCGGTACATATTTTCTTTTAATCAAGCATGTCTTTTATCATGTTCATGATCCTTTGGACCGGCTGTATGGTGGAATGTCTCTCTCAGAAGCCAAACTGGTGAGGAGGTCACATGCTTCATTGTTCTATTATTATCTTGAAGCGTTTGAGTAAATATCTCTTAAATAACTTTGTAGTCATCGGTAGGAGAGATATTAATTACCCTATAGGATGACTTTTCATGCGAGAGTTTACCAGGTTTAGAATTAATCACTTTAGTGACCAAAAATTGTTTAAAATAACCGCCATGTTGACATTATCAAATATATTTTTCTGAATTTCAATAATAATTTATATTCCCATATACCAAATTTCATGTACCTATCTTTATTTTTGTAACGACTATTGCACTTACGTACAGAACAACAACAACGGTGGGAAGTTATGTCGAAAATAACTTTTTCGTTTTTCTGAAGCCATGAAACATAAAAATCAGTCAAAAAACAGAAGTAAAAATTGTTACGATTACCCAATTTACCATGTACTTGGTATACTGGGCAAGTAAAAAAACATGAACTCTTTTATTCATCACCAAACTTTTTCCAAACTATGTATAAATGGGAAAGAATTAAAATCTGTGCTTTTATTACGCAACTTATTTACGTTCAACATTCTCTTGAATTCATCAACGACTTTGAGCGAACTACTGCCAGAGTGAAATGGCAATAGAGAAAACTGAGAGAGAATTGTAATGTCTGAATTATCCACGCCCCTCCTCCATCAAAACACCCTTACAAAAGAAAATACCTCTTAAGAAAATAGCATCTACTGAAAAAAAAGAAGAAACTTACTCGAAAAGAAATCCAATATGAATACTAAAGAAATGGGGGAAAATGTAGAGTTGGATTTTCATCCCCTTTACCGGAACGATAAGACGCCCTTTAATACATCAATTTCTCAATCCCCATTTCACACAACAATCCTGGAATATACATACGAAATGTCTCAGTAAAGTACGTATTGGCAATGATACAGACTTCCAGCTGTGACAGTGTTAAGGTGAAATACAGCTTTCATTGGGGGAAGTCAACTGTTACTTATCCAACATAAGTATGGTAATCGTGTGAAAAAAAATCAACCTATGTTTTTTGAATGATCTGTATATATGATTTAAGGTTGGGGTTCTTTAAATGTATTTTGTTTCAGAGGACCTCCTAAATCTTTGTAAAGTTCTAAAAAGAGTAATATACTGATTTAAAACTGTTCATTAAGTCTTAGTAAAGAATAAATTAAACACTGCACAAACTATCTCATTCATGCATCCCCAAAACTAACAAAACAATGAAAACTATTTGTCAGCAAAAAATGTCAATTGGATAGATATCAGTCAAAAATTAAAATAAACCATAGTCGCAATATTTGAAAAACAATTACATAAGTAACAGGGTTAAGCGAGCTACCTTTCTGTCAAACAGTCCTGAGTAAATAGTAATTGGATAAAATTGTGCTTTTAATAAAGATTTTATTCCTAAACTGTGATATTTTTTAAAATACGATTTTGTACAATGGTTTCGGTCAATAATCTTTCACATTTCACATCTTTTATAAAAGAGCTACGCGGATTTCGTGTAGTTTTTAACTTTAACTCCCGAATCAACATTTTTGTAGAGATGGAAAGCAATACATTGTGTTTGTGTACTTGTAGCTACAATTGAGCGAAATTTGATCAAATTCGTTAGAACCGATTTTAGAAACTCGTAAATTGTGTGTTTTCTTCTTTAACAGCTAATTCCAAATTTCGAATTATCAAAACAATGAAAAGCAAGTCCCAAGATGCAAAAACATACACAGATATGAAATGTGATCAAAATCAAGAGCTCTGCACAGACGAAAGACAGACATCAATCCAAAAACCACTTTTTTAGACTGAGAGGACTACAAAACAAATATATTTGCAAAAACCTTGACGTCATCACGTAGATTTCTCCAAAGTATATATGAAAATATAAGAGTACCAATTTGTTTTCCAATATCCATAATTTTATTTGAAGATATTCTTAGAAATTATAAGCCATAATATCAGCAATAATAATTACAACTGTATGTGATCTAATTATTACTGAAATGAAACTTCGGTTTGAAAAACATTTACAGCCTAACATACCGCTACCCCGTCACGCCAGAACGTCACGTCACGGTAGATCGTAACGGTCGGTATTCTTGGGTCGCGGCTTCAGCTATCTTCGGTTAAACAGGCCAGTATATAAAGGATGTTTTTAAAAGAATTTTACAACTTGTAGGAATGTATTCAGATAACTTAGGTGTTGAGCTGACATTTTAAAGCAAAACAATCATTCTGATTTGATGTGACTAACATTCAGTCTGAAGTCATTTTCTTGTCAAACTTGAACCAATAAATCAGAGAGATTGATAGATAAAGGCAGAAAATTCACTCGTTATACTTTGAAACCCCCCAAAAAACTTCGGGAGGAACAAATCTGATGAGCCAAGCGGCCGTGACGTTGGCCTTGTAAGACTGATTTGGTAATTTCATATTAAAGAATTCCCAGACTTCTTTGTGGGAAAGTGAAGTGTAGCCGGTCATGCTGGTAATAACGAGCCCATCTTGCTTATTTTCATACAGTTGTGGAATGAGAAAAATTTCGATATATGATCCCATTTATAGTTTTCTCCATGAAAGAGAATAGAACATACACTTTAAATTTGTTAAGAGAACAACAAAAATTCACTTTTGGACAATTGCGAGATGCTCAAAAATTTTAAAATTATAATTCTCGTATCTGTTTGTATTTATTTAATTTATTTTAGGAATATTTAGTGTTAGTTTAATTTATTTGTGTTCAACATTTTAGTTACCATAAACCAATTATTTTTTTACAGTTACAAGATACTGAAGACAATTAAATGTTATATTCTTTCTTTGTATAAATTTTGCTGTTGTAGAATTGTTCTAGAAAAAAAACTTTATAAATAACAATAATTATAAATGGATTTAATATGTTATAAATATCGAATATGAACTGTAACCGCTCAACCAATTTTAATTCAAAGAGTAAAAATTTGCAACAAGTTATTGTTACGGCGCAAGTAGGCAATATTGTTGCAGTCTTGTGATTGCCTATACACTCAGGGGTAAGGAGATATAATTGTAAAGAAACAAGAGATATAAATATACCGAATGTATTTGTGTATTTATTTTAATATTTATTTCCCCCTCCCCTCAGTTGTTCCTTATAATGATGGGACTTATTTAAATAGATTTAGTCAGTTATGAGTTTGTCTTAGATAGTGTTTATACGGTATGAACTGTTGAATACTCAACAAAAATAAAATTACAGACAGTACAAAAAGTAGGTTTTTATTTATGGAAAACACTAATTTAAATAAACGGCGCAAAAATATCACATATATTCTTTCACTCGCCCCCCCCTCTAAAACTAAATAAAATCCAACCAAAACCATTAATCAAAAAATCTCTTAGGCAGTAGTCAGTTAAAAGTAAAAATAAACCACCAACCTCCGAAAAAAATATTTAAGTAATCATTTATATCTAGTTTCTTAACAGCTCTAACGGGCCTTGTACATGTGTTTATGCTAAAAGTGTCCAATTCGCTCGAGTCAGTCTCGACTATGGTGAGCCTTGAAGCTGTACATCTATAATGAGTCTTCACCCGCTACGCCAGTGTCAGTAACTCAGTCCTGCCAGATACTTAACTATACGAATATCAAATATTTTAGGGTGATCAGGGTTTGAAATTACATTTTTGACAAGAACTTCGCTATTTGACGTCGTAGAGGTAAATTTGGTGTTATTATATGGAGAAGTTGAAATCTGCAAATTTATATCTTATTTATTGTGTTAGTTGAATAAGAAATGCGATAAATAGCTATTTTAACATTTTAAACTAAATTTCTGTAGTGTTCCATACAAACACAGTGTAGTATCCTGTACCAAATTTCATGTTCCTAGCGTAATTTTTGTGGCCGTCATTGTCCTTACATACAGACGACAACGGCGCCAATCACTTCAACGACGCCAACGATAGCAACGACACCACGACACCAACAATACCAACGACACCACGACACCAATGGCCTTATTGACTTCAATTACTACAACGACGCCAACGCAATGACTTCAACGACGTCAACGATACCAACGACACCAATGACGCCAACGATACCAATGATACTAATTACTTCAACTATGCCAATTACTTCAACGACACCAATGACTTCAACGACGCCAACGCAATGACTTCAACGACGTCAACGATACCAACGACACCAATGACGCCAACGATACCAATGATACTAATTACTTCAACTATGCCAATTACTTCAACGACACCAATGACTTCAACGACGCCAACGCAATGACTTCAACGACGTCAACGATACCAATGATACTAATTACTTCAACTATGCCAATTACTTCAACGACACCAATGACTTCAACGACGCCAACGCAAAGACTTCAACGACGTCAACGATACCAATGACACCAATGACGCCAACGATACCAATGATACTAATTACTTCAACTATGCCAATTACTTCAACGACACCAATGACACCAATGACGCCAACGATACCAACGACACCAATGACGCCAACGATACCAATGATACTAATTACTTCAACTATGCCAATTACTTCAACGACACCAATGACTTCAATGACGCCAATGTCTTCAACGACGTCAACGCAATGACTTCAACGACGTCAACGATACCAATGACACCAATGACGCCAACGATACCAATGATACTAATTACTTCAACTATGCCAATTACTTCAACGACACCAATGACACTAATGACGCCAACGATACCAACGACACCAATGACGCCAACGATACCAATGATACTAATTACTTCAACTATGCCAATTACTTCAACGACACCAATGACTTCAATGACGCCAATGACTTCAACGACGCCAACGCAATGACTTCAACGATACCAATGACACCAATGACGCCAACGATACCAATGATACTAATTACTTCAACTATGCCAATTACTTCAACGACACCAATGACTTCAATGACGCCAACGACTTCAACGACACCAACAATACCAATGACAAAAATTACTTCAACGACGCCAATGTATTCAATGACGTCAAAGATACCAATTACTTCAACGATGCCAATTACTTCAACGATACCAATTACTTCAACGACGCCAATGACTTCATGACGTCAACCGATATAAAACGACGCCAATGACTTCAACGGCGCCAATGTATTCAATGACGTCAAAAATACTATATACTTCAAAGATGCTAATTTCTTCAACGACGTCAATGACTTCAATGACGCCATCGATATATAACGACAACAACGAAGCCAACGACACCAATGACCTCAACGACACCAACAATACCAATGACAAAAATTTCTTCAACGACGTCAATGACTTCAATGACACCAACGATATATAACGACACCAATGACCTCAACGACACCAACAATACCAATGACAAAAATTACTTTAACGACGCCAATGTATTCAATGACGTCAACAATACTATATACTTCAAAGATGCTAATTTCTTCAACGACGTCAATGACGCCAACGATATATAACGACACCAACGGAGCCACGACACCAATGACCTCAACGACATTAACAATACCAATGACAAAAATTACTTCAACGACGCCAATGTATTCAATGACGTCAACAATACTATATACTTCAAAGATGCTAATTTCTTCAACGACGTCAATGACTTCAATGACGCCATCGATATAAAACGACAACAACGAAGCCAACAACTTCAACGACGCCAATGATACCAAAGACACCAATTACTGCAACAATGCTAATTACTTCAACGAATCCAATATTACTTTAACAACCCCAACGATATAAAACGACACCAACGAAGCCAAGACTAAAGAAATATCGAGAAAAGAATGTAGAAATATTTTGTGGTTACCCAACTTAACGTATATTACGAATACTGGATAAACAAATTAAGAAATAAATAAACACTGTTATGTTTTTAAGGGTTTTAAAAATATAGACATTTAAATTTTAAAAAAGATAACCTCTATTTGAAACGTAAAACATTATACATTAGAAGTGTGAAAGTAAAAATTGTTGCGATATAAAATCTTACCATTTGCATGTCCTGCCAAAAGGTCTTTCAAATGTTGTGAAGGTCCTGAGACTTCAACCGCTGAAACTCTAACTGAAAACCTCGCTCCCGTTTTCTGTTTTTGTTCGTTGATGCCTCGAAATAGCCAAGCAATAGCACAAGGAATCACCCCAAGAGTGTTTGAAGAGTCAGGACGTCCTAACATCGTGTGGCTCTTTCCTGAAACAAAATTGTAAACCATAACAGTTATTTTATAAAAGATATACAGGGTGTTTCCAAACTAAGTTCCAAAACTACAGGATATGGTTCCTTGGGTTAAAGTAAGTAAAAAATCTCCTACGAACGTATGTCCTAAAATGCCTAGTTTTCGGACTGTCCACCATCTTGTGTTTTTTACAAAAAATTTAATATTTTTGGAAATAAATTAGATACCGAGTCCAAATTTGGTACATATATTTTTTATGTGACCTTCTATCAAGTTACCAAAAACCAGGACTTTGTGTTGCATGTTTTACAAAATGGCGGCAGTATAAAATTAATAGTTTTTGATATAATCGACATTACAAAAATTTAAACGGCCACCATTTTGAAAATATGCAAAACAAAGCCCTGGTTTTCGGTAGTTTGGTAAAAGGTCACATACAAGGCAGACAGGTCCTCTAAAGCAGGAGCTGAATGACCTTTTATCGTCCAATAATCTAAGTGTGGAATACCTTATACTTTGCCGTGAGTGTACATCTCCCAAAGCTTGGTAGAGAACTGTACAATCTCAGAGGATCCTCAAAGGTCCTTACAAAGTTCAGGTCAGACCTTTGGAGAGTGGTAGGCTTGTTGACGGGAGATTACATTATTATTTACTTCTAAAATAATTAACACGTGTACGATTGGTTGTTGATAAATAGAAACAACTAAACATGCGATAAGTTTTTAAATTATAACATTATTACTTTCTCAGATAATCGTAGTATAGACGGGTTAATATGTTTTAGTTTTTTTGCGGATATACCAGTTTTGATGTTACTAGAGTCCTAATTGTGAGGAAATAAAAATAGTAGAAATGATTGTAAGGGAAGAGTTAAATTCAACAAAAATACTGTAAGATTTAAAAAATTACAATAGTACAAAACACCAAAAAACTTTCTTCAAATACATTTAAATCCAACAAACAGGTTTAAGAAGCATCTAAATATACGCAAGTTATTCTTTGAAACTTTAAGTAAAGCAATTAAAATAAATTAAAATTGACGAAGTTTAGGAATACAGTGTATTAAAGATAATATATAGAAAAGGAAAGAGAGAGGGGATAATGAAATGTACACAAATTAAATTGACTGTTTACGCAATAAGAAATCATTAAGACCATGGGGGGGGGGGAGAGAACACACATTTGAATGTTTTTCTATTCTGAAAATAAATATAAAAGGACATTACTCGAAGAAATTAAAAGTTTAAGAATTATAATCGGAATGCGAATTGCTTATTTCGTTGAAAGGAGGTGTAATTTGGAAAGGGGTGAGCTGTGAAATTACCCGAGGTAAGGGGTTTGTTTACACAAAGAAACGGGGGGTTTGGGGGATTCAAGTCGGGATGTTATCTGTAGGATATAGTTACGCTGAAAGTGAGAATTGTAATCGAAAGGTTTTACTTCGGTACAGTGAATATAAGCAATCTTGTAGGAATCAAATCTTTGAAGTTATTTATCTGTGTTCAGGGTAACATTTCAAATAAATATTGTTTTATACTATTATATCAATGTTTAATTATTTTAAACAGATTATCTAAAGTTGTAAAATTAAATATCCATCTTGATTAACGAAAGCTTGCAGTGATTCTTGAACATTACTACAAACATGACGGTAAATTCATGACACCCGTAAATGATGAATTGTTGGATGTAATCTAGCGTGTGCGGCTTCCGAGAAAACACTTTCTCCTTGAGCAACCAACCAGAAATAATCAACAAGTGTCAAATCAGATAATTGTGGAGGCTAATCGACGACCAATTCATTTATTGGGTAACTTCTGATTTAGTAATTCTTGCTCAGAATATAGCGAGATCCCCATCTGGTTGGAAATAACATCATTACACATTGCTGTATAATTTGAACGATTCACCAATATGTGTTCGTACACATCGACATTGACTGTGCCATACTGGTTAAAAACACCATTTCAGCTCAGTGACCTCCAGCTGTTTTATTGATTTCTTGAGAATTATCCTATAAATAGTAAACGCAGTTTTGCCTGCTTCTTCTTAACTAGAAACAAGCTTCGTCAGTCTACAAATACCATCATCAAAACTCCATTTACTTCTCTCTGTTTGTTTAACACAATTTCACAAAACTGGAGACGAGAGCTGGACTTCGGGGATATAACACTGATCCATTAGTTTAAACAGTTGGCCTACATATGAGCACCTATGTACTTATACTTGTATTAAATTATGAGAAAAATTATACAGTATAACAAACACACAGAACACAATTCTCACAAAAAATACGCCTAAGTATCAGACGCGTTTCAACGACAAGGTCGTCCTCTTCAGTGATACACGAGCTACACCAATCAAACTATAACTCACCAGTTATAATTGTTATAACTATAGATGTTATAGTTTGATTGGTGTAGCTCGTGTATCACTGAAGAGGACGACCTTGTCGTTGAAACGCGTCTGATATTTAGGTGTATTTTTTTTGTGAGAATTGTGTTCTGTGTGTTTGTTATACTGTACAACCAATCATTTCATTATTACAGATATTAATTATTTTACAAGTAAATAATAATTACTAAAAATCCCAGAGGGTATTTTAAAATCCTATTAGACTTTTCAAACATTGCAAGAGTCATTAATCAATATGCAATTTAATTAACTGTGCTGTTGAATATTTGTCATAGCCGTGGATTGTTGCCCTATTATTGTAAGATCTGTTAATACTCAACCTACCAATTAATATCAGTAGTTTTGAAATATTAATATCGATTCACTAAGTAAATATTTTATCCCCCATTCATACAGTTTATTTGGTTTTAATTCAGAATTAGATTAAAATCGGACATGCAATTTAACGAATTTAACTATCGTATATAGAATGTAAATGTTGCCATCTGGCTAGACTTACATATTTAATTGCATGATGAGTATTTGAGTATGTGTGGCCAATTAATGACAGAAAATGCTCCAGCAAATCCCACATCCCTTATTAGATATTTTCCAGCGGCTTAAATCTGGATCAACTCGGCTAAGCTAAGATAACCCTAACAGAACGTTTAAAAAATACTAAAAATCCTTATACTTTTAAAAATAGCCTAAGACAATTTTTAATGTCTGAATTTTTTTACTCTGTGGGGAGTAACTTGGCCATGGAAAGTTTTAGGGGCTACATTTATGTCCAGGATGTCTTTTGCTGTTGAAGTAATTTATTTTATATACTTTATACATAGTCTTTGTTATTTTTAGCACATCGAATGACTTTTATTTTAATTAAGGTAAATTATTCTAATAAGTCATGCAAAATTTGTTATTTGTTCAAATGTTATTTATTTTTTAAAATATTTCTCTATTTTATTGTTTATTCATTGTCTGATTCTCTAATTTATATTGTGTTTTATGTATTGACTAGCTGATGGCCCCAGTTTCACCTTAGGATAGTTGAGACAGTTTTATAAAGAAATAATTTTTAATAGCTCAACCCTAAGGTGGTGCTTTGGAAATAAATTATGCCCAAATACATTAATACACCAATTTCAAAGGAGTGGAACATTTTCAAGCCCCTTTCTTAGTACCCGTCTACAGACCTACCCCAAAAAATGTTAAAAAAATTCATAACTCTAGGCTTCTTGGGACCAGAGATTTCGTGAGCAGTCATTGAGTTATGACTTTTATATATTTTAGGGGTAGAAAACACTCTTGAAGTGGAAAATTTTCAAAATCCTTTCTTAGTACGCGTCTACAGACCTACCCAAACCTATTTTTTCCCTAATGCTTTCAAAATAGCCGACCTAGGCTTTTCTATCTAGTGATATATAACAGAGGAGATCAAAATTTCTACAATTAAAAATAGTAATCTTTGACAATGGTTTAACACCCTTCATGGACTTACTTATAATGAGTACGGCCCTGGCAATCCCGAAAGAAGCAAGCTAGATCTACACATTTTTCATGTAGTTTAGGTCTAGGTCCTCTCCTTCATCTTTCCTATCAGACTTCCTTGACCAACTCTTATTCTCTTCCGATCCTGACACCATGAGAGTATTCCTGGAGTTTTTATTTTACGTTGTTTCCTTTAGGACGATAATGACAGAAAGGTTTTTCGACTTTAAAGAACAAAACAACCCCGACAACGTATGCATCCAATCAAAAATAAACAGACTGTACTTAACAAATGTTTACTTCCAGTTAATATTGTGTTCAAACCGTTGTTAACGCAACATTAAGACAATGTTATTAGTTAAGTAAACTGGCGTATAATCGTTTTTACTTTATAATTTAATTAAGGAAACATGAAGGATAATCCCTATAATTAAAATACGCGTTGGTATTATGGTACCTTACCTAGCTCCATCATACAATGTAATACTTGCAGATCTTCTAGATGTAATATTTAAAAGTTGGTTGTAGATTAAGGGGTCTTATCCAGTTGGGTAAGTTTATTTAAAACAGTGACACAGGTTTTCTGGTAATTGTGAATATTTCTTGACTTTCTTGACGTTGGCTAAATCCTTGCGGGCTCAGTAGATGTGTATATATTAACACTTTAATCGTATCACCGGTCTCTGAGACCGGACGGAATTTTGGCTCTACAAAATTGGCACACCTGATAGTTCAATTGATTTCTCTCGCTCAGTAGCTGTCAAGTAGCTTCTGGCCAATAGTTATTTTTAGTCTGCAGTTGGCTTTGAACTGTCGTTCCGTGTGTAGCAGTGTTTTATTGTTTTTGTTACGGTCTCCCGGACGATCCGGACGGATACCGGACGATACGTTTAGTGTGTGGCGAGTCCCGGCCCATTACGTTTGAAAATTTCTGGGTGTATTTTGTCCAGTGTAAATATTATTGCACTTAGTTTTAGTTTTTGGGTTTCCTATCTATTTTGTGTTTAACATGGGTCATTCCCAGGATATCTCGCTGACTTCAATGATTATATTTTGCAACTCCTTTACAACAACGTAGAGGAAGAAAGTGACGAAGACGTGGATGATTCGGATCAAGATCCTGATTATTTGGTTTCTGATGCTGACAGGGAAACTAGTGGCGGGAGTAATTTAAATGAAGAACCCTGAATAGAGGACGAAAATGATACGCATTAGGGGCTATGTTGTTGAAAATTTTGTTCTTTCGGAGAGGGAGTCTGAATTCTTTTGGGTTAAAGATGACAGTATTTGCTGCGAAAGAGAAGAAAACAAACAAAGACGAACGCTTTGAAACTAAATTGAAATAAATCTTGAGATTCAAGTAAAAAAAAAACAAACTAAAACGGAGAAAAAATGTCGGATCTGAGAGACCGGATGGTACTCTTAGTGAATGAAAATTCATGATACGGTTAAAGTGTTAAAAAGTCTCCACTACCTGACGTAGTAGCTAATATGAACTTTAAACCCACGCTATTTTAGCTAGGGTGAACCTTATGGGCCGCCCCCCTGGAAAGGTAGCGGTCCACTGAATACGTACTAAAATAGGTTTTGGTGAACCTTAGCAATGTGCAAAACTTTGTAGCTCTGTTTTGGTTAAAACAATATTAAGCAGTCCCTGGACTTATTTAACACGCTGTATAGTGTGTGTAAAAATTACGGAATCATCTTAATATTTCATGAACTACTTTAGATGGAACCTCTCATTTTAAAACCCTTTACAGGTTAGTTAAAAAGTTTAGTAGGATATACAGGGTGTTTCAAAAATTAACAGTGATTTTTCTCAACTTTTTTAAATGTAATGGTATAATTTTTACATATTCATAGGTCGATTAAAGATAATTGAAGGTAATTTTTCATTTATTTTTAATAACAACCGAATGTTGACGTTTTAAAATTCACAATTTTGTATACATTAAACGATCTCTTCAGGGGTGAGTGAATAATTATTTATTATTTGGTTATTGTGATGTAAAGTAAGTAAATATGTATTGAACGTTACGTATCCGGTATAGTTTAATAACCCATACAGGATGTTGCGAAAATTAACAAAACATGATTTATCTCATCTTGTAACGTTATGATTATTTTTATATATTGTAATAGCTCAATTTTTTATGAAATTTTCAAATAGAACTGTATTAATTGTTTTACACATTCTGGTAGATATTTTTCAATCTAAATGTTTACCTTTTATATTAGCTTTAAAATTAACAAAGTTATAGCAGATCAAAGTTCAATAATTTAACTATTAGTGTGATTTATGTTGTGAAAAGGTTTTTGAAAATTCATCTATTTGGAACAGGTTTTATCTAACCTTATCTTGTCCTATTTTATCTATCTTTTGGAATTTGTGTGTATATGTCTAAATAGGCCTACAGAATGTATAAAAAAACATTGTCCCAAATTTCAACAGGCTATTTATATAGGTGAAAGTAAGTTCCAATAAACTAATTCCGGAAATGCTTAGTTTTCGAATCATCCTCCATTTTATTTTTTTACTAAACACTTAATATCTTTAGAAATGGAAAATATTTCTCAAATTTGGTGTATATATTTGTTAGGCAACCTTTTACCTCCGTTTACGAAATAAAAACGTTCTTTGGTAAGTTTTCAAAATGGTTGTCATTTAAAATTTCTAATGTCGAATATCTCTAAAACTGCTAACTTAAAAAACATCAAGAAACAAAAACGTTATGTTAAAATGACAAACAAAAACTAAAAAAAAAAAAAATATTGTTGGTAGATACGTTATTATTATGTTTGTCAATTAAGTAGAAATTGTTTTTTAGTTTTGTGAAATTTGAGACAATATTTTCTAGACTCTCTCTCTCTCCCCCCTCTCTCTCTCTCCCTCTCCCTCTCTCTCTCTCCCTCTCCCTCTCCCTCTCCCTCTCCCTCTCCCTCTCCCTCTCTCTCTCTCTCTCTCTCTCTCTCTCTCTCTCTCTCTCTCTCTCTCTCTCTCTCTCTCTCTCTCTCTCTCTCTCTCTCTCTCTCTCTCTCTCTCTCTCTCTCTCTCTCTCTCTCTCTCTCTCTCTCTCTCTCTCTCTCTCTCTCTCTCTCTCTCTCTCTCTCTCTCTCTCTCTCTCTCTCTCTCTCTCTCTCTCTCTCTCTCTATAAATATATATATATGTGTGTGTAATTCTATAGGTATGAAGTGTTCACGTTACTCACTTAGGACCCGAGCTGTATCCACATCTTTTTTAATGTAGTTTAGGGTTAGATCACTCTCTTTCATCCTACCTATCAACTCTCTTGACCAACTCTTGTTCTTTACCTACCCTGACGCTAGGAGTGTGTTCGAGGGCTAGGGAATTTTATTTTCTTCCTTTTTTTTATAAGGCGATGATGACTGTGCGGTTAAAAATAAAATCTTGGCTATTAATTAGATATGTGCACGTTTTTGTATGTGACAAGAGGTTATGTTGTTGTTTTTTTAAAAACATCCTACACATATAATGTAATTGGTGTGAACTCGTACGGCTGCAGTAATTTTTTGCTTTATTTTTACACAATAAATATGTATAAAAAGTATTTCACCACACCATGTTTTATTTGTCTGGGATTAGTTCCTCCCCAGTACACAAGTTCATTAATTTTGTATATTTCAAATAAGTACTTTCTGTTTTGTTATTGTATTTAGTACAAGTATTGTATTTCATTTTACCACGTTTTATTAGTTCGGTTTCCGTCATATTTGTCTGTCTGTCTGTCCGGATGGAATTTTGCAATCAAGTTTAAACTAACTTCCCAGTAAGCTAGAGACTTCAAATTTTGAACATAGGTCAGAATCAATACTATATTCAGTTGGTTTCTTGTCTCTACATTTGTTTAAACAACAGGTAATAAGAGGTAATATTTTGAATTTCAGACATTTGCAGTTAAACAGGATGTGAAACGCATTGGGAATTTCCTATATATGTCCCTGTCAGAGTCTCATCAATATATACAAAACAGATTGAAATCTTTCACCCGGACATAAGACTAAAAAACAGAAAATAATAAATCAAATAAAAAAATTTTTTTTTAACATACCACGTTTTTAAAACGGACTAAAAATTATCAAATAATTTTTCACGACCCTTCTACAATTTTGAGGGAGGATTGTTAATGGCTATGGATATATTTGGAATACTTAGACAGAAAAACCCTTTGGCCCAGCCAGTAAATAATACAAGTAGACAATCCGGATGAATTCACAGCTAATTTCAGTGAAACGGAAATGAGATTCACTGTAATTTAATTTACTCCTCCTTAACTATCATAGATTGCCTGCGCCCCACGTTTTTCTCTCCAAGTATTCCAAATATATCCATAGCCACTAACAATCCTCCCTCAAAATTGTAGAAGGGTCATGAAAAATTATTTTATACTTTTTGGTCTGTTTTAAAAACGTGTAATGTTAAAAAAAAATTTTATTTGATTTATTATTTATTTGATCTTGCAGTACTTCGACAACAACTTTTTTATTGTGATGTTTTTATTGTGAAGGGCCGTTATATAAATATATTTTCAGTAAAGATGAGTTCATCGTTTCGTATCAAACCGACTAGTAAACGTATCTACCGCTCCTAGATGTTAATATCCTGCCAATCTATTTATTTACGACCTGGCGTACGGTCTTAATTATTAATAACAAACTCGTTTGCATCTGCGACCTTTTACGAGCGTAGCAGAGATTCCTCGACTAACTGAACGCCATAATTTCATTAAGTAAATCTCACCTGCAGGCCATAAAAACGAATTTACACTGACATAAACTTTATTAATGTTGTGTACGTCGACAGAGTTTACGTTTTATTAGGCAAGTTTACATTTTCATAAAGATTAAGAATTAGGTTATGTTTGGACAACTTACAAGGACTGTCTGATGTCATGTGATAAAACTACATGACAGTGTTTGTTACGAAAATAGGGAAACTCGACTGGGTGTGACTTTAATTTTATGAACATTTATTGTCCTGATTGATGTGTTTATAATTAAATACATATATTTAGGATTTTCATTTATTGAAACCAAAACAATATCGGAAAATGTATTTAAAAGCAAATACAATATGATTCTATAAGAAATAACTCGATATGTTTAAGGAAAATATTGTTCACAAAGTTATTTTGTAGTTAGAGAGGGCACAACGTTGTTTTGATTTAGAAGTAAGTAATATAAAGAAAAATTGACGTCAGGTTTTTGCTGATGTATATCTTTTGAGTTGAAAAAAGCTGTTTTTGGTCTCGTTTACCTCAAGTGCAGTACTTTAGAGCCAAAACATGTGAACTGATTTTAGTCAAATTTGGTAATTGGCCATATTTTGGACATATATAAGCCTTTTTTCATTTTTTTTAAAAACTCAAAATTTGGGAGTAGGCTAGCTACCATAAGAAGAAAACACAAAATTAAGATTTTTTCAAAATAGGTACACACGATTTTAATCAAAGTTTACTCAAGTGTTGCCTCTAAGGAGTCAAATGAAACATTGGTCAACATATTGATGTGATTTTTTTTGGATTGATATCGGAATGTCGTCTTTACAGTGCTCTACAGCAAAAACGGGTGGAACGATTTCATAGAAATTTTGTATGCGGGCATATTTTAACATCTTGAGATAATATATTTTTTTTCAATAACTGAAAACGTGTAAGTATCTGCCATAGGATCTGCCACTTGTAACATTATTCATGGTGTATTTTCATTTTTACTTTTAAATGGAAAAAGTTGTGAAAAAAAAAACTTTATGCAGATGCAGAAATAACAGTTATGGGGTCCATTCAGTTCATAAAAAGTTAGATTTTGAAATTATGTCCGTCTTTACGATCTCGCGTGACGTGACAGCGTTATGTTACGCGTAAATATTTTTAAACCACATGATGTTTCATTTCAAAAACAATATTAAGTCACATTCAGTGTAAATTATATTATTTCTGACATTATGGCTTATAATTTTCAAGACTATCTTCCAATTAAAATATGCGTATTGGAAGGTAAATTGTGGATACTTTTACATTTTCATATATACTTACTATGGAGGAAGTTTGATAAGTCAAAGAAATCTATGATTAGTGTTTTGCGATTTTATTGTAGTCTTCTAAATTAAAAAAAAAAAAAAATTGGAATCATGTCTGTCTGTCGTATGTACAGAGTTCTACAGCCCAAACGACTGGGCCGATTTTAATCAAATTTGTTATGCGCAAATGTTAATTTTTTTGACAAATTAAATTACATCAAAATTTGGATGTAACCTATCTGTTATAAGAAAACACAAAAATTAAGATTTTATTTGTTAGTTATTATAATTGCTCAAGGACCCAAATAAAAAGTATTGGTTGCCATTTATAGAAAAATGCAATTTCATACCATACGTAAAAAAACCCAGCCGTGGGAGTGTTATTAAATAGGCCCTACATATTTCGTTAAAATTTTAATGAAATACAATATAATTGACCCAAACCCTTGAGCAAAATCGCAAGAATACAAATATTATGGTTCTGGAATAATTGGGGAAAAATAAAAATAAATCTAAACGCTGTTATTAAAAACTCGTTTTGAATCAAATAAGATTTATGAAACAATCAAAGGAAGTTTAGGCACTATTTAAATAACTAAATTATTTTTCAAACGGCGTCCAAGACTTCATATTTCTACCGACAAGTACAAAACTGAATTTTTCGGAGATGAATAGTTTAAGTTGTATTTTAGGGTTAGACTGGACGAGTGCGAAACTTTATGATTTATCGATTATTTCTCACGTTAACTACACAAATGAAAATACTATTTTTAGGAATTAGGAACATAATTTAGTTTGAATAATAGTATAAGTTCTTTTGAGAAGTGAGAATGATAAACAATTACTGTGACAAAGCTGGAAAACTGACGAAATAATTTGCATACAAGTGTGGTGGACGTCAAGAGTCGTAAGGTGTATATAAACTCTTGAGTGGATAGAAACCAGATCAATCATTGAGGAGGGGACCGTCTGCAGGGTTATAGAAGATAACCAAGAAGAACTGGGCGTGAGAGTAACTCCAAGGATTTCAGACCAGACTTGTGAACCATAGGAAGACATTGCAAATGTGAGCAATTTGTAGAAGTAACTTGTAATTGTTTGAGACTAAGATAACGTAGAGACACAATAGTTGGAATCATTCTGAGTTTATGAGTTGATAATAGATATATTTATGCTAAAGACCGTAGGTGCTTGGTGGTATTACATTTTAACAATCAAAATAAACACTTTTTAGTATAAACCACAACTTTATTTAAAATTTACCGACCATGGTTTCGCTAGTTACAGAATTGTCTAGGTAGTTTTACATGAATGAGGAAGAAAGGTACAAAATGTATTAGTTTTAAATTAACAACTAGAATTTAACAAATCCCCAATCCTCAAACCATTAACTAGGTCAGAGCCCTTCCCATTCCTCTCCCTCATTTATTTAGGTTAACAAAGAGGGTTTTACCCAACTATTGTTTGGAAATTGGGAGACCTTTCTTCTTCATTCATGTAAACTACTTTGACAATGCTGTGACTAGCGAAACCATGGTTGGTAAATGACCGTAGGTGCTTGGTGGTATTACATTTTAATAATCAAAACAAAGAATTTTTAGTATAAACCACAAATTTATTTAAAATTTACCGACCATGGTTTCGCTAGTTACAGAATTGTCAAGGTAATTTACATGAATGAAGAAGAAAGGTACAAAATGTGTTAGTTTTAAATGAACAACTAGAATTTAACAACTCCCCACTCCTCAAACCATTAACTAGGTCATAGCCCTTCCCATTCCTCTCCCTTTTATTTAGGTTAACAAAAAGGGTTTTACCCAACTATTGTTTGGAAATTGGGAGATCTTTCTTCTTCATTCATGTAAACTACCTTGACAATGCTGTAACTAGTGAAACCATGGTCGGTAAATTTGAAATAAAGTTGTGGTTTATACTAAAAAGTGTTTGTTTTAATTAGATAATAGATATTTATGTTTCAAACACTAAGAAGTAAATTGTATTAATGAAAGTCAATTGTATTTAAAAAAAATTGTGTAAAGGATATTTTGTGAGAGTAATATAATATAGAGGAATAAAAGAGACTTATAAATTGAAACACTGTCTTGTTTATTATAACAAAAGAACCCAGGAGGGAATCAATGGTAAATTCCTAACACTATTTAAATATAAACTTTGTACTTGAAGAATATTTTAGTTTTATAAGTTGGTAAACCTTCTTTGAACAGAAGTTATTCAGTAAACAAAGAACAGAAGTAAATAGAAGACACATTTTTCGTTCCAGACAGATGCAAATCAAGTCCGGTAATATCAAAGGACAGAAGCAATTATATTATGTAATGGAATAATAACTTTGTGAAAGCAAAGACTCTGTAAAACTTTATATTCAGTCGCTGAATAAACACTGCATTGGAAACGCTTTGAGTTAAATTATTTTATGTTGTGATTTTATTTTCTTGAATGTTTAAATTTCTGACTTGTTTGTTTAAACACCCGGAATGTTTTTCTATTTTAAATCTATTTTGTACAGAAGGATTCTTGTGACGTTTTCAGAGCATGATATAATATTGAAACAAGCTTCCTTACCTTGTGGACAAACTTTATTTGATTTGTTATTTCTTATCTATATTGCCAAGTGTTTATTTATTTAAACCAGTTTCTTCGCGGAGAAGTTTAGAGTTATTTGTACTATATACAACTTGAATGTGTTCAGTGTATAAAGTTCTGTTTTATACGATTTGTAGAACTGTCTTAATCAACCTTAAATAGTAGTGTTTAAGAAACTTTGAACAATCTTTCGTTAAAAATTTAAATATAGACTTTGTTTAACAGACATTAGAAAATTTTGTTAACCAGAAAAATTGGTGTGTAAATTTAAATGTTTTTTCACGATAACTTTTTATCCAAAATGTACAACGTTGAAAATATCTCATTTTATACAACAATAATACCTACATCGTTCAATAGAATATCTAAATCAACAATAAAAAAGGAAATAAATTGTTTAAAATATAACCTGAAAGACATTGTGATGGAAGACGTTAACTGGTGTTTCTATTGAGGTTTGAGGATACAATAAAGATCTGTGGTTTAGTCTAATATGCTTTTAATACCATCAGAATATTATTATACCGTGGCTGAGCTGTCAGACTAATAAAGTGGACTTAATCCAGAACGAAAATAATGTTGAGACAAGAATCATAATTATTAATCTTTCATCCGTACATGCTTAATAAAAGAACAGAGTACATTCGCTGTTTACTCACTTTATATCAGAGTTTTAAACGTGTCAGGTTTCGTAGTGCTCAACCCCAAGGACTTCACTGAAGCGTCGACTTCTTCGGCTTCTTTCGATTTCCCTCAGTTCCCCAACCCTTCCGGTGATCTACCGTGAAGACAGTCCTTGTCGCCAGCAACACGCTGTCAATATCTCCCCGCCGACAACTCTTGGTCGCGTCTTGCATCTTTATACCATTGTTTCGCGTATACACATTGGCTAACTGGAATTCAGTGATTACCTAACTTTCTGGATCTTGTCGCAACTATTGTTTATGTAACTTCAGTAGGGAATTAGAATACAACATGAAAAGTTAACCATCTAATTTAATCCTAAAATTAACTTAAATCTTTCAATATAAGAAGGAGAAAGAGAAAAGAAGGGAAAAAAATATATAATTAAAAAAAAAACAACAATTAATTACAGTCCTAATATCCACAATTTTATTTGGGTTGTAACTACATTTAACAAAGAAAGCTAGACAGTATAACAAACACACAGAACACAATTCTCACAAAAAATACGCCTAAGTATCAGACGCGTTTCAACGACAAGGTCGTCCTCTTCAGTGGTAAACGAGATACACCAATCAAACTATAAGTGTAGGTTTAAGTGTAATTAAGTTATAGTTTGATTGGTGTAGCTCGTGTATCACTGAAGAGGACGACCTTGTCGTTGAAACGCGTCTGATACTTAGGCGTATTTTTTTATGAGAATTGCGTTCTGCGTGTTTGTTATACTGTGTAATTTTTCTCATAAGTCAAGCTCAACATTTAATATAAAGAAAGCTAGTTTTATTTAATTTAAGAAAGATAGTTGGATATAATTTATGGTAAATAATCGGGCAATTTTAAAATGGCGGCTGCTGGAAACAGCGGGGGGGGAGAACGATAGAAAGAGCACAATTTTTTGTGTATGCACAATTTTAGTTGGGTGTCGGTCAAACTGTTCAAAACATAACCTCAAAAGTAGATACAAAATGAAAAAAGAAGGAGGGGAAACTAGTAATATTAGCTAACTATCTACAATTTTGGTTGTATTATAGTCAAAACAATTTTTTAGCTTAGAGCGAGTCGGGACGAATATGGCAGACGTGAAGCAAACAAAGACACTATCTTAATAATGAAACAATTATTTAATTCCACAACAGAGATTTATTGACATATATTTCGCCGTTAGGCATTTTCAAGCTAATAAATTGAAAACAAAACCATTCTAAATAACCATAATTGCAACAGAGGAATGGGTAGAGTAGGAGAGGTTGAGAAATGATAAAGGCCAGTATTTTTGACAGAAAGGACAATGATGTGACCTGTGGGATGGAGGGGGTATTTTATAAAGCAAATGTTACACAATAGGCTTCAATAGGGGGGTAATGAGTTACGGTATTTTTTCATTTAAATTGTAAGTATGGTGTTTTTAAATGGATCTATTGATTTACAAACATTTCACGTTATGAGTTTCCTACTTTTTTGTTCCAAACAGTGGTGTATATAAGATTTCTTGTAATGATTGCAATTGTGAATAGATATCCGCTAGATCAGTTAAGAATAAACTAAATGTAATCGTAAAGTTGCCTTTTATTGTACAAAAAATCTAGGGAAAATGTTGGTTAATATGAATATGAAATATCTTTATTAGTCAACTATATACATATACATGTTCAGATTACAAAACTTTACAAATTTAAGACTAGAAAGTCTGACCCCGAGGTTTATAAAAAAAACCTGTTTGGGGTGATACACATGAAACTTAGAATCTATAAGACAAGAGCTAGAGATAAAGGTGGCTGCTGATCGGTTACATTTGATGATTCACCGAACTTTGTTAAAATAAGTTCATCTCTCAACATGGAAGAAACAACAAAAGACAAAGGCTACTTATTATTTATACAGGACAAAAAATTAAAAAATTTTTTTTTTATATATAAATAATATTAATTATGCCAAAATAGAAAATATATATCTTAGTTAACACAAAAAAAAAAAAAAAAAAAAAAAAAAAATCTTACCCTAAACAATTAAGTATTCTTAAACCTAACAATAAAACAACACAAAAAATATTCCTTATAAGTCATATCTTATTCTAAACAGTCATAAAACTAAGAAATATTATGTTTATAATAATATTTATTAATAATAAAGATAAAAAAGAAATGTTAGAAAATAGTGGAGTTTATAAAATATCTTGTCAAGATTGTGACTCTGAGTACATAGGTCAAACAGGTAGATCTATAAAAGTTAGAATTAAAGAACATGTAAATAGCTGGAAACATGGCTATAGAAACTCTAACTTTGCTAACCACCTTTTGGACTCGGGTCATAGTTTTGATCCGAAATTGAATGTTAAACTCATACATATAGAAAATAAAAGCAATAGATAAAATAAATTAGAATGTTTAGAAATAAATAGATCTATTTCACTTAGGCCTATTCTCAACTTAAATGACCAAATTGTATTAAATTCGTCACCTCTTCTAAAACCCATCCGTACCATAGTTCATTAACCTTTATCTACCTGCTAGGTCTTCCCCCTACCTTTCCCGATTTCTCTATTGTATTTCAATTCCCAGTTATCTTATGTTTAAATAGTTGTCTATACCTGTATATTATCAGTTGCCCGATGATGCCGCAAGGCGAAAAAATTGTAGCTCATTTATATTATTAAATATTTGAAACTTTAAGCCTTTGCTTTATTTTATCCTTGAGTTAAGAATATAATTAAAGAAAATGTACACAGTTGGAAGTATGGCAAATCTAATTCAAATTTTGCAAATTGTTTATTAGACACAGGACATAATTTTGATCCAAATCAAATGTTAAACGTCTGCACATGGAAGTTATATTTTAACTCATCCCTCCTATTGAGTAACCTTTGCTTTCTAAAATACCCCCCCCCCTCCACCCACAGGTCAGATCATTGTCATTTCTGTCAAAAATACTGGCGTTTATCATTTCTCAACCTCTCCAACTGTAGTCTTTCCTTTGTCTTGCAATTTTGGTTATTTAGACTTGCTGTGTTTTCAATTTAATACCTTGAAAATGCCTAACGGCGAAACATATGTCGTTCAATAAAGCTCTTTTGTGGAATTAAATAATTGTTTAATTATTTCCATTAATATGAAATTCTATGACGCACCGAGACTGTTGTTACATTAAATTCTATCCAAATATATACAACATTTAAATACCTTGTAAGCTATTCAAACAAATCTTTTAGATTAAAAATAATAATACAAAATGGATTAAAAGAAACCAACTCATTTCTCATAAGAAACGTTAGTAACAAAGAAAATTACATTTTATAATTTGGCGCCTAAGTATCTTCTAAAACACAAGTCCAAAGAGTCGATTTTTTAATTTGTGAGGGGAACAGGTCAAATGTAGTTATACAAGGGAAAATAAAATACTGGTTCTGGAACGGAACATTTGTGTTATGCTGCAAAATATGCAGTTTAATAGTACAGTTCAAATTATTCCCGAAATTTGTAGCGAAAAAGTTTTTGAAAAGCGCCGAAAATATTTAACGGTTTTGTTTTTCAACCAATTTTGTTGAATTTATTTTTAAATCTATAAAAACAGAATTTTTAAGGAAATTGGTTTCGATTTGCACCCTGTAAGTATAAATTAATTAATAGAAATCATTAGAATCGTTTATGAAGAAACCGTATTTTGAATAATTTCTTTCCATTTAAATTTTAAGCTTGAAATTTTCTTTTTTGTAGGACAATGTAAGAAAGTTTGTGCAAAATGAAATTACTTTGTTACTCCCTACAGAAAGTATTGTGATGGTAAAAAAATAGATATTTAGGTTTTTTGTGAATAATATCTCTTCGTTCAGTTATTCTATTTTCAAACGAGAAAGGTTGTGCATCATTTATTATTGTATAATTACTGAATACAAAATGTGTGGTTTTGTAATTATCCAAATTGTTGATTACAACAGGTTGCTGTTGATACGGTTTGTTCAATGCCAACTGAAGCGGATATTTTCACTGTTTAATGAAGTTTATAATGATTTAATGATAATTGTTCACAGGTTAGTTTCAGTGTAAACTTGCAGAGGTTGGTAACACAGTTCATGGAGTAATTAAATCTATTATAGTAGTAAATATATTGTTTATACTGTGAATTTATTATTTATGTTTTAGTTTCTAACACTTTAATGGTGTATGTGTTCATTTTACGTTGTTTTAACAATGTTATATGGATTTTAAGCATGTCGGTGTTTTACTCTCTCACAAATATAAAGTAAAGAGTTATGTGATGGGTAAAAAAAAAAAAAATCGATGTTGTGTTTTTGCAGTCCCCAGTTTTGCAGTCCCCTATCTGTTTTTAGGTCCCCTGATTAAAAAAGTGGTTTTTGGAATAATCTCTGTCTGTCTACCGTTTGGTGACTGTGCAGTGCTCTATAGCCTTGTCTGTGAAGTACTTTCTGTGCAGTGGTCTATAGCCCCGTCTGTGCAGTGATCTATAGCCTTATCTGTGAAGTATTCTATAGCCTACTCTGTGCAGTGTTCGATACCCCTCTACGGAGTGTTCTACAGCCCTGTCTGTGCAATACTATATAGCCTTGTCTGTGCAGTGATCTATAGCCTTGTCTGTGCAGTGATCTATAGCCTTATCTGTGAAGTATTAAATAGCCTCCACTGTGCAGTGTTCGATATCCCGACTATGGAGTGTTCTACAGCCCTGTCTGTGCAGTACTATATAGACTTTTCTGTGCAGTGGTCTATAGCCCCGTCTGTGCAGTGATCTATAGCCTTATCTGTGAAGTATTCTATAGCCTCCTCTGTGCAGTGTTCGATACCCCGACTA
This sequence comes from Aphrophora alni, assembly GCA_963513935.1. Classification (NCBI taxonomy): domain Eukaryota; kingdom Metazoa; phylum Arthropoda; class Insecta; order Hemiptera; family Aphrophoridae; genus Aphrophora; species Aphrophora alni. The sequence continues at coordinate 45,535,351 of OY740778.1, read as the reverse complement.
TGGAGTGTTCTACAGCCCTATCTTTGCGGTACTATATAGCCTTGTCTGTGCAGTGGTCTATAGCCCCGTCTGTGCAGTGATCTATAGCCTTATCTGTGAAGTATTAAATAGCCTCCTCTGTGCAGTGTTCGATACCCCTCTATGAAGTGTTCTACAGCCCTGTCTGCGCAGTACTATATAGCCTTGTCTGCGCAGTGGTCTATAGCCCCGTCTGTGCAGTGATCTATAGCCTTATCTGTGAAGTATTAAATAGCCTCCTCTGTGCAGTGTTCGATACCCCGACTATGGAGTGTTCTACAGCCCTTTCTGCAGTACTCTATAGCCTTGTCTGTGCAGTGGTCTATAGCCTTGTCTGTGCAGTGATCTATAGCCTTATCTGTGAAGTATTCTATAGCCTCCTCTGTGCAGTGTTCGATACCCCGACTATGGAGTGTTCTACAGCCCTGTCTGTGCAGTACTCTATAGCCTTGTCTGTGCAGTGGTCTATAGCCCCGTCTGTGCAGTGATCTATAGCCTTATCTGTGAAGTATTCTATAGCCTCCTCTGTGCAGTGTTCGATACCCCGACTATGGAGTGTTCTACAGCCCTGTCTGTGTAGTACTCTATAGCCCCGTCTGTGCAGTGATCTATATCCTTATCTGTGAAGTATTCTATAGCCTCCTCTGTGCAGTGTTCGATACCCCGACTATGGAGTGTTCTACAGCCCTGTCTGTGCAGTACTATATAGCCTTGTCTTTGCAGTGGTCTATAGCCTCGTCTGTGCAGTGATCTATAGCCTTATCTGTGAAGTATTCTATAGCCTCTTATGTGCAGTGTTCGATACCACGACTATGGAGTGTTCTACAGCCCTGTCTGTGCAGTATTCTATAGCCTTGTCTGTGCAGTGGTCTATGGCCCCGTTTGTGTAGTGATCTATAGCCTTATCTGTGAAGTATTAAATAGCCTCCTCTGTGCAGTGTTCGATACCGCGACTATGGAGTGTTCTACAGCCATATCTGTGCAGTACTCTATAGCCTTGTCTGTGCAGTGGTCTATAGCCCCGTCTGTGCAGTGAACTATAGCCTTATCTGTGAAGTATTCTATAGCCTCGTCTGTGCAGTGATCTATAGCCTCCTCTGTGCAGTGTTCGATACCCCAACTATGGAGTGTTCTACAGCCCTGTCTGTGCAATACTATATAGCCTTGTCTGTGCAGTCGTCTATTGTCCCGTTTGTGCAGTGATCTATAGCCTTATCTGTGAAGTATTCTATAGCCTCCTCTGTGCAGTGTTCGATACCCCGACTATGGAGTGTTCTACAGCCCTGTCTGTGCAGTACTATATAGCCTTGTCTGTGCAGTGGTCTATAGCCTCGTCTGTGCAATGATCCATAGCATTATCTGTGAAGTATTCTATAGCCTCCTCTGTGCAGTGTTCGATACCCCGACTATGGAGTGTTCTACAGCCATATCTTTGCGGTACTATATAGCCTTGTCTGTGCAGTGGTCTATAGCCCCGTCTGTGCAGTGATCTATAGCCTTATCTGTGAAGTATTAAATAGCCTCCTCTGTGCAGTGTTCGACACCACGACTATGGAGTGTTCTACAGCCATATCTTTGCGGTACTATATAGCCTTGTCTGTGCAGTGGTCTATAGCCTCGTCTGTGCAGTGATCTATAGCCTTATCTGTGAAGTATTCTATAGCTTCCTCTGTGCAGTACTCTATAGCCCTATCTGTGCAGTACTCTATAGCCCTATCTGTGCAGTACTCTATAGCCCCGTCGGTGCAGTGATCTATAGCCTTATCTGTGAAGTATTCTATAGCCCCGTCTGTGCAATGCTCTACTACCCCGTTTGTGCAGTGTCCAAACGCGTCGACAAATTTTAATTAAATTCGTTTGGTGGGCATATTTTGACGGTATTTCAGGATTTGTTTTCATACTATGTTAACTAAACATTTCGGGATAACTGTTATAAAAAAAAAACGAAAAGATTTTATAAATATCGGTTGTAAAGATTTTGATCAAATTTTGCTCAAGTGAAGCCTTTAGAGACACACAAAAAAGTTATGTATCGCCATCTTTCCAAAAATGCCAGTTATGCGTTATCCGTAAACTATTGATATTTGTTCTTGTTGTTTCGAGGCAAAAAACATATTGGACATCATCGCTTCATAAAAAAAGAGGAAGATAACATAATATAAAGATTCAAAGTCATCGAATACTCTAATAATGTTGGTGTCGGAAGAGAACAAGAGTTGGTCAAGAGAGACCTGATAAGAAAGATGAAAGAGGAGGATCTAACCCAAGGCAACTTGGAAATAGGTTATCCAGTAGGGTCACTTGGGATTGCCAATCCCATATTTACTGTATTGAGGCTCTAACAGTATCACTAAATGGAAATTTAAGAAAGGAAAGCCAGCTTTAACTAGCTCTAGCTGTGGGTTCCTATTTAGTTTTCTAATTTTATTTTCCGACGTGATTTTCGAATACTAACACTATGTAGGAGTTGATCACTCGTTCTAGTTTTATCACTTGATAAAGGAAGTTGATTCACATTCTCAAAACTTCATGTATCTGTATTTACAAACACAAAATGATGGCAAGTGTGCGCTTTAAGTATGCCGATAGTAAGAATCAAATGAATTTTAATGTGTTTTTCTTTGATTTTTTAGTTTTAAATAATTTTAAGTTTTAAAAACTAAGTTAATCTTCGACATGCAATCATTTCATACAATGGGAAATGAAGGAAATATGACAGATATACGTATTTTTTTAAATGTTTAAAATAAAGGCAACTTACCAAGTCTGGCGTGGCCAAAACAGAATAAACAGCCGTCGGTTCCATTGATGACTGCATGGATGACGTCTGTCAAGGCTGTGGAACACACTTCTGTCTGTAACAAACAAACAAAATAAAAATAAATAGGAGGAGGGGAATCAATGTAGTGTTTTTTTGGATATATCAATTTTTAGAGTCTTCGAGTTCGAAAATGTCCTTGGGTTTTGGGACGATTTAAAAAAAAATCATGATTTAAATTTCACTAAAATCGGTTCACACGTTTGGGAAGTACAGTTTTACACACACCAAAGATAGGCACCATTGAATCTACATTTAGAACTCAGGAGACCTCAAAAACGCATCCTTAAAAAAACTTTACATTGTGTTAATTCCCATCACATAACTTTCTCTATAGTCTACACATTTCTATAACCTAACCTAACCTAACCTAACCTAACCTAACCTAACCTAACCCAATTAATTAATTAATTTTGTGAGAAATTAAGAATAGCTTAAAACTGTAACACGTATATTTAACAATTTAACACAAATACTAAATCTACAACAATGATTGAGTAAATACTTGTTTAGTGGAGGGATGAAGGGGTGGTACACAATGTTTGTTGGAATTCCTTGCCAACAATAGTAAACTACCCTACATTCCATTTATCAACCCCTAGCCCTGGCAAAGTTCATTATTCCATCATTTGTCAGTGACGTGTCAGTCAACCAATTACCAGCGACGCATTTATCATTGGTCCAACAATCATTTACAACAAGCTTGTCTTAATAGTCATTGCGAGCATAATGGGTGCCCCATTTGATTGGCAGATTTAAAGATCGTGAGGTAGTAAATTATTGTGTAGGAAACGTAAATGTGTACGATAATAGTCTTGTAAAACTTTAAATGTCTAAATTAAAAAGTTTTGAGTTGACGACAGAAAGTGAATTGCACGTCTGTGTAAATATTTTTCTCTACATTTCGGGGCTTCGTTTGCGTTAAATTGATCTAAAAAGTTTGAGCAGATTTTAATAATATCAAAATTTAGTTATTAAAATCTTATGTCAACCCAAAAATATAAGACAACAATTTAATTTTTGGACTCATATTTTCACACACCTCTAGATTGTTTTAGTTTTAACTTTTATTTTTCATTTTCTATACTACTAACAAGGGAAAAAGTAAGTATATAAAAAATGTAAAATTTGTGTTCCTGTGATATTACACATAAAATATCATGGATACATATTTTTGTGCATTTATTAGAATTTGCAAAGAATATTATTTAGGTAATGTAAATGAAATATCGCTTTTAAAACTCATTATGCTTGTTATCTCACAACAGGTTACGTGGGGTAATATTTTAATCCTCTTAATTAATATAATACCAACTGTACAGTCTTAAAATCCTACCGTATATCCCATTAATTATTCAGAGGCACTTTTCTTACAGAATAAACATTTTCTCCAGAAATTCTCTTGAAAGAGAAATTATTAAGTTTAAATATACAGATTTTTTTCTATATAGAATAATATATAAAACCAGTTGATGGTCTCCATCGTGGAACTTACCCAGTACCATACATATAACGTAGGAAAAGCAGATGGACTAGATGTAATACCTAAATTTGATTTCTTGGGCTTTGTATGAAATATTAATTGCATTGTTAGATTAAGGAGTCTTACCCAGGATAAGTTTGTTTAAAACAGCTGTTACACAGGTTTTCTGAACCTCGTAATTGTGTATATCACTACATTCTTGACGTAGGTTAGCCTCTACCGGGGATCGTATTGTTTCGCTTCGCTCGTGTAAATATCTGGGATATTGTGAGCCTCAAAGTTGTACATATACAACTCGCTTCGGTGACTCAGCTCGGTTGGATCTGGTTAAACGAATATTATATTTGATTGGAAAATCAGAGTTTGAAATTAGTTTTTGACAATAATTTTGTTATTTCTCATTGCAAATTGGTGGGGTTGGTACCATTACGCAGAATTTAAATTTATTATTTAATGTAGTGTGTTATAAGTTGAGCATGAAATATGAACGAAAAATTGTATAAAATAACCACCATTTTGATGTTTTCAATTCGATTTTTTCTGAATTTCAATAGGGTTTTATATGAGTATATTCTTTAAACCATATTTTACGGTTTGTTAAGGATGAAACGTGAAGAGCAGTAAAAAACAGAATTCGTAACTTTTGACACTTACAAAACTTACTAGGTACGTAATAAACGTAGGGAAAAAATTTCACAAACTTTATAATATATAAAACCATTGTAATGAAGTAAAATTATTCATCGCCTTCATCTCAAAAGTTTGAGAATCTGCTAAAAAGTAAAAATTAGTCATGTTTTTTTTTTTCTTCGGTAGTAGGTATTTGCAAAAAATTGTGGTGATGTGTGAAGGTTTATGTGTGAAACCAATGGGGCAATCCGAACTTGAAAAATAAAAACTTTGGGAGTGTTAACAAAAACACGATAGTGATCAAAGTTCAATTTGATATTTTCCAGTTTAATCAAGAACTGAAATTTTAAATCATTAAAACTCAAAACATGAACTATGTAGGATTGACTTAAGGATTAAACTTTGTACACAGCATTAAAGGCCTATTTTTACATTTTGACGGATAACCTAACGTATAGATATTTTTGGTGAGAATGTGAAAAAGGTTCTGTTGTGGTCTTTATAGGTTATATTTTAACAAACTAAGATCAGTATTATTAAAGACGAGTTTGATAATTATTGAATTTTTATGACAGTTAGCTCCAAATTTTATAATGGAACCGAAATATTATTTTACGACAACATATTAAATTTGATTAAAATCATTTAAAATTTGGGGCGTAGAACATTATACACACATTTTTCAAAAAATCACTTTTTTGAATTAGTAATCTTATATTGGTCAATTGAAATACCTTTTTTGACACAATAAATAATTTCTCCATTTATGTGGAAAGGTAAAAGTAGAGTACATATATATGATCACATATAAATTTCCAATGAAACAAGTACTTCTGTAATAATTATTCTGCATTTTAAATAATTTTACATTTAATATGAAATACGTCATTCGGATTCAATTTGCTTTAACGCCTGGGTAGGTATGCAATCATAAGACAGCAATCAGATTGCCTAGTTGCGCCGTTTTAATAATAATATTGTTTAGCAAAGGTACTGAAAGGAATATAAATGCACTGCCTTCAATTTAATGAAGATAGCTAAAAACAGTACCAAAGAGTAAAAAAAAGCCATTTTTGAAAAAAGCCGATCCATAGGTTTTATTTTGGTCCTTCAAAGATATACATAAGAAAAATGTAATCAAAATCGTTAATGGCCATTTTGAGGAAATCTTAATTTTTTTTCTTACGGTAGTTACAACCAAAACTGTCAGTTATGAAAAATGAAAATAAGTCCGAGATAAGGGTAAAATATGCCCACATGTCAAATTTGATTAAAATTTGTCCACAAGTTTTACTACAATGCACTCTATACGATTAACGATAGACATAATTTCAAAATTCACTTTTTTGACCCGTCACAGAACTCTATACTACGTATACCTGAAAAAGTATAAACTCATATCCTCCATTTTGTTAATTTTTCAATTCCATAAGCGATATTTTATCAGAAAAAAAAACCATAAATATTTTATATTTCTGATTAGATTCACGGTTTTTCATTAAGATGTATCCGATTTCATGACGAACCTGAAATATAAAAAGTTATAAAATATTTACGACTGAATATACAAGAGGGGAAGTTGAGGGGTGGGGGTAACATCTTGCCTCAACACAATTGTCAAGTTTAACACATAACGTGACGTCATAAGAAGCATCTGTTACGAGATCAAACCGCCGCAACGCTCATCAGTGTAAACAGCATCCGCTTGCTACATTCTAAGAATACTCAAATGTTCGCGTTGCTTCTTTAACGATGCTTTTATTTTTTGCAATAAAAAAACATGTCATTTAGAATGTCTAGGTGGATATTAAAAATGAGTTTAATTAGATAATGGAATCGAAATATTAATGATGATTTTGGTATTGAAGTACTATCCGTATGATTGGATTTTAACTTTTCTGTTTAATTTTACTTTATCCAGTACATGATCGATTAGTTTTGTAGTCGTAACAATTTATATCTCTGTTCTTTGACTGATCTTCACCGATAAAAGTGATTTTCGACAAAGCGTCCTCCATCGACGTTCTGACTAGTAACAGTCACAAGGAGTAAGATGAAATCTGGTATAGGACTATACAGTAGTGTGGTCATGTAGAATCTTATTAAAATACAAAGAAATTGATTTGAAAATATCAAAATGTCGGTAATTTTAAACAGTTCTTTGTTTACATCTCGTGTGTTATTCAACTTATAAAATATAAAATTGTATATTTCAATTTTACGATGATAAAAATGAAAGTTATTGTTAAAAATTTAATTTCGCTGTAAAATCCTGATTTCCCAAGGAAATGTGATATTTTTAAAGTTACGAGTTCCGGTAAGAATCGTGTTATCGACACTAGATACACCAGTGAAGGATCCTTCAAATATGTCCTGGTGACGCCCGCTAGGAGATGAGGGAAGCGAGTGGATACTTATTAATATATCCACTTCTAGCCGACGTCAAGAAAGTAGTGATATCCACGTTGTATGAGGTTTAAAGACCTTTGTCAAAGTTATTTAAACAACTTACCTTATCAGGTAAGATTTAATAATACAATTTAACATTTCACATAAGGGTCAAGAAACCAACTTCTGAGCATTATACTTACAGGATCAGCTTGTATTACTTTGTATGTTGGGGATGGGTATGTTACATGTTGTTTAAGCAAGTACTTTTAATTTTAGTAAATTTATGAAACGAAAACTGATTTTCAGATTTTAAAGCAATCGTTTTGCTATTCATGAGATAATAAGGTAAGAACAATAATTTGAAAGAAAATCTGATCTGAAGATTTCGAATATAAATTGACAAATTTAGGATAACTTAATTTGCACCGTCGTCGTCGTCGTCGTCGTCGTCGCCGTCGTCGTCGTCGTCGTCGTCGCCGTCGCCGTCGTCGTCGTCGTCGTCGCCGTCGTCGTCGTCGTCGCCGTCGAAGTCGTCGTCGTCGTCGTCTACGTCGTCTACGTCGTCTACGTCGTCGTCGTCGTCGTCGTCGTCGTCATCGTCATCGTCATCGTCATCGTCATCATCAGCATCATCATCATCATCATCATCATCATCATCATCATCATCATCATCATCATCATCATCATCATCATCATCATCATCATCACCATCATCATCATCATCATCATCATCATCATCATCATCATCATCATCATCATCATCATCATCATCATCATCATCATCATCATCATCATCATCATCATCATCATCATCATCATCATCATCATCATCATCATCATCATCATCATCATCATCATCATCATCATCATCATCACCATCATCATCATCATCATCATCATCATCATCATCATCATCATCATCATCATCATCATCATCATCATCATCACCACCACCACCACCACCACCACCACCACCACCACCACCACCATCATCATCATCATCATCATCATCATCATCATCATCATCTTCGTTCACATAATCTAGGGGGTTAAAATCCTCTCGTTCATTTTCCTATAAGATCTATCTTGACCAAATATTGTTCTCTTCCGACCTTGACGTTATTCGAGGAATACGGGTCTTTATTTTTATGTCTTATTTCACTTTTAAAGAACAAAGCGTCAGAGTCGGAAAGGAACAAAAGTTGGTCAAGATAGACATGATACGAAAGATTAAAGAGAGAGATCTAACCCAACAACACATGAAAAAAGTGCAGATTGAACTAGGGCGCTCGGAATTGTCATGCACCAGTTCTATCAGTGAAAACAAATCACAGTTTACGAATAAATAGAAAATGAACCTTGACTTCGTCATCAAAACGATTTACTCGCAGTCGAGTTTACGATAGATGGAAAGTATGTTTATTTAAATATATGAAAATCTTTTTAAAATATTTTAAATTAACACCAAATCTCTAAAATACAGTTTTTTTATTTTATTTTATTTTTTTATTTTTATTTTTTTTTATTATTATTAATATTTTAGATTTTATTTATAGATTTGTGTGAAAATATGTAGTTGTTTTTGGAACATTTAATATTACTCAAACAACCCACAGCCCATTTAGATTTAGCATTACAATTTAATATACTATTTGAAATAAAGAGATAAAATTTAGAGAGAGTCAATTTTTTAAAGAGTTCTTGGAAGAGCAAATCAAACAATACAGAATTGCAAATTAAATCTGCAATATATCAGTGCAATGAAGCGGTCAACATCCCTTGTATAATGCTAATAGGCTTTGCAAAAACATCGGCTCGAAATATTTAAATCGTTTCGCTTGTTAAATTATTGCGACTAACCAATGTAAGCCTCATTACGTTAATAGTCCTACATAGTCTATCCATAAACAAATCACAACAGTTAATCTATAATGAGTGGCGAGTATCGGAGCTTTTCGATTGATATGATGTCATTATAGTTTGAAATCGGGTTATAATTTGGTATTTATCTATGATTTATAATGAGATGTATTACACTGGAAAGAAACTTGCATTCCTCTCCTCCTTTAACAATAGTTAACAATTAAGTTAGCTAACCAATTTATGGTAATGTTTTGTAATGCGGGGCTTCTATGATCCACGTATTTTGACTTTATGGGTCGAATCGGTAAAGAACAAGTGAAACATTTCAAACAGATCTCTCTTGACCAACTCTTGTTCTCTTCCGACCCTCACGTTATTGGAGTATTCAATGACTAGGAGTATTTATTTTATTAATATAGTTTAATCTGACATTTAACATAATGTATGTAAAAACTAATACACGACGTTTCGAGAGTATAAATCAACTCTCGTTATCAAGCGTTACCTAGAGCTACCTCATCTAGTAGCCTTTAAAACTAAAAGTGAACCTAAAACTCAAGAAAAGAACTCGAACCTGTGATACATCATTTTAAAAGGCCTGATGAGACAAGATTAAACTAATTTTCCCACTTATCCACCCCAAAAACCAAATAAAAAAACAACTGTCATTAAAAATTTTTTAAAATAAAACATAAACATGCTTCACTTGTGCTATAATACGTCCATAGCGTAAATTGTGTTTGATTAATTCGAGTTTTGTATGACACAGGATAAGGTTCATTCCTGTTGTCCATTGGAATATTTTTAACTGAACCCTCATATGTTATACTGAACCCTAATATTTTTATACTGAACACTAATATTTTTATACTGAACCCTAACATTTTTATACTGAATCCTAATATTTTATACCGAACCCTAATATTTTTATACTGAACCATAATATTTCATAATTGTTTTTGCATTTGACTAAAATTTGAACGTAATAGAAAGAGCAGGTTTTTGTAATTACTTCTTTTATAACAGCCCTGTAGCCGATTTTTTGTTGTTTTACTCCAACTCAAAAAAACCAAACCAAACATATGTATATGTATTTACGAAAATGCGTATATTTCCGAAATATAGAAGTTTGAAAATAGCACATAAGAAGAAGAAAAGGATATTAAAAACTTGTCAAATATTAAAATTCAAGAAGTTGTAAAATAAAATGCAAAACCTTATTTCCTTTGACTTCCAAAAAATGGATATTTAAATTTTTAAGTTGAAAACGAACGCTGAAAGAGTTTTATAAAATACTGGAATAATTCATATGCATAGTTTGACTAAAAAAAATATTTGTTGTTTCTGAAAAATAGCTTATTGTTTTATAAAAGCTATTTAAAAAAATTTTCGATCATGTTTTCCTGAAAAATGAAAATCGTGATTAGCATACTGAAAATGATGTGGAACTGTAAAACATAGTTTTATATAAAGCATGTTAAATAAGTCCCAGGATTAATATATTTTGTAACCATTAAAGATAGAGCTACGAAGCTTTGTACATTGTTAATGGACATAAAACCTATTTTAGTACGTATTCAGTAGAGCTTTGTTCCTCTATCGGTAATAGTTAAAAAATATTAAGCCATCCCGGGACTTATTTAACACGTGGTATACATTTTAACCGCGTGTTAAATTACATTTATACATTATAAATTATTTTTAAATAAAACAAACTATAGGCATATTTAAATAAAAGTATAATCAAAAACGTCTCTAATCCGGGAAAAACCTCACAGCGGCTCACTTTGGTTTGGTAATTTCCGAGGGAACCACTAGCTGGATGTACACTTTTTTCATTTTGTCTTGGGTTAGATCCCTTTCTTCCCTACTAGATCTCTCTCGACCAAGTCTTTTTTTTGACCTGACGCTATTAGAGTATTCGAGTATTAGGGCTATATATTTTACGTTTTTTTTTCCGTTTTTTGTAATGCGATGATGACCTAGAGGTGTTTTGTCTTTAAATAAATACAAGGATAAAAAGGAAAACGTTGGAAAATTTACATAAAATATTTAAATTAGCAGTGGGGGAAAACGTAATGAAGGAAATAAATTTTTGTATTTTGATTTCACGTAATATATTATTGTACTTACTCCGTCTTGTGACTTACTTGCAACTATATACGTTACGCGTTTCGAAACATAATTATGTTCCATCTTCAGATCTCGCTCGTAAGAGGTCGTTAAACATTAAAAAACATTAAGAAACATACCCGTCACGGTCTCTTTGTTTTTATGTGAACTTTTGTGATGTTTGTGTTTTTTAAGAGCAAGATCTGAAGATGAAACTTACGTTTCGAAACGCGTAACATATATAGTTACAAATAAGTCACAAAACAGAGAGTAAGCAAAATAATACATTGCATTAATTCTGTGGCTTGGATACTAAATTTCTCGAAAAAAGAGTTTTAAATTGATTTAACACTCTCTTGAATTTTTTGACAACTTTTTTTCCCCTCCTCCAGTTTTGATCTTTTGAGTTCAAAATAAGACAGATAAGGTCAAATATGTAAAGAATAAAACTGCCACCGTTTAATATCCAAACAAAATGTAAAAATTTGATTTACACTGTAAAACATTCGAGGGTCGAACATTTTTTCTCAGGTTTACGAAGCGATTCGCTAGGTTAGGTTGTGAATTCATCTACACTTGGACCTTTCTGAAGTTCGACCCTAAATGTAAATAATTTGACAGCATATTGTAAACATCTTTCTTGGGATACAGAGGAATTAAAACAGATATATAAGTATTGTTTATACTGATGACCGACGGTACTTGATATAATTCAATGTTATACAAATAAAACACACTGAAATTCTTCAGTTAAATTCTACAATTTATTGGTCTAGCCGACCATGGTTTCATCAGTTACGGTACGGCATTGACGAGGCTTATACCTCAGTCTTTGTATAAGCCTCGTCAATGCCGTAACCTATGGTCGGCTAGACCAATAAATTGTAGAATTTAACTAAAGAATTTCTGTGTGTTTTATTTGTATAGATATATACTGTAAGTACAAATCTCAAGGTACAATTTTTCGTTCAACCACAATACTTTATCTAAATAGCGAGAATATAAATGCAATGAAAAAATGAGACGAAACCTTCCAATTACGACGATTGTGTTCTCTAGTAAACGTATTGAAGGTGATTTTAATGAGGGAACAGCACAGTTCACGCAATCGACCTCCGCCACCATTCCCAATTAAAACACGCACGCCGATTCCTCGTATTAACGAAAATTTCGTATTGAGAATCCCGTAAATAATTATCAACGAGTGGAGGTTTAGGTTAGAGTAAACCGCACGGTAATTCAAGGGGGTTGGGGGTGTTAAATAATTGTCGCCTGAACATCCTGGCGACCAGCCAGTGACTGATTGTTGACCAGGGGTGATTTTTAACCCCCCACTACACCCCTATTCTACAGGGTAAATTAGTTTAGTTATACAAGCTTATGGATCTAAATTCTGCTGGTGGATCGTTCGTCAACCCCTCTCCCTCTCTGTTGTAGCTGTTTAACAGTAGCCGTTTAGATGAACCGATTAAACGGCGCTTCACATAGTGAGATTGTCAACGTCGATTGTGCTGCAGCCTGGTGGGGAAGTTTAATACGTCATTGTTTGATGGTGGAGGAGATGTCTTTATTTGTTCATTATTTTTATAAATTACTAAAAAGTAAAAACTGTGTTTTACTATATATTTTTGTCTCTTTCTGTTTATAGCTGTCCGTTACTGTCTCCTGTATGTCTCTGCCTACTTTATCACATATCTATATATCTCTACCTTTCTGGCGATTTGTTTCTATGTATAGGGTGATTCAAAATTGGTCGACAAAATTCCGGAACTAATTTTAGGGGTAAAAATAATAAGGGAAATTAGGATTAATTTGACATTACAAGCCCAGGAACCCCCAATTAATTTTTTTAACCATTTCCTAGATAACGTTTATATTATATAGATGTAGAGACGGTAAAAAAAAGAGGTTAACGAAAGAATACGTCAAATAAAAAGACAAAAAGAAGTAGAATAAAAGTAGAAGAGAGATATAAAGAGAAAGAGATAGTGTAATAGCAAGAAAAAAGGAGAAAGCAAAGAAAAATATAAAAAGAGGAAAGAAGGAACAGACGGTTATGTATACAGGGTGTTTCAAAATATGTGTCCTAATTTCGCGAAGTGATTCAGAATATCCAAATAAAGAAAAAAAGCTCTTATAAACATACATCCCAAAAAGGATTATCATTATCAGTCTTTCGGACATTTTGTGATTTATAAAAAACTTTAGAAATTATTAAGATTTCGAGTAAAATTTGGTATAAACATTTTTTATGTCAGTTTTACGAATCAAAACTTTATCTTATACATTTAAATGGCGACCTTTTTAAATTTTTGAAAAGTTATTTTGTAATCGCATTTACTACTTCCTCGGGGAAAAAATCTGGAGACAATTTTGTTTTACGAAGAGATAATATTTCTCTTAACGTTGATTTTGTAAGCCTTGAATATGTTGTTCGTGGACTATATTTTACGATCAGGCTATTTTAGTGTGACCTTATAGGATTTGACATCTTTTTGAATCGAAGTTATCTACAGAATATATATATATATATATATATATATATATATATATATATATATATATATATATATATTACACCGTGTGTCTCAAAAGTCCCGGGACCGCTTCAATAACTTGAAAACGAAAAAAGATATATTACATGTGATAAAAAACTACATTTTTACCTGTCCCACAAAAATGTGGGTTTTGGGTGTCAACTCAATAATCGTGGAAACCCCTCATATTAAAGGGCATATTTAGTACAATACAACTGCGAAAACTAAAGGTCAATATCTTGTTCCTTTCTAAAATGGTGACCGTTCAAATATTAAAAACGAATATTTTACTTTATTTATTTCATTCAGAATTAGATGACCAAAAGGGGATCAAAATGTATTAAAAACAATTGTAACCGTTGGTTGTAAACATAATTACTTTTATTTTATATTAAAAATAGTATGAATTCCTATTAGAGTGTGTAAAAAGTGATATGTTAATTGATGTATTTTTAATATTTAATTTTGTAAAGCGGATTTTCTCTCTTTGTCCAACATATCAACAAATACAACAGTAGATTTCAAGAAATGCAGGTTTTAGTCGGTTTTCCACTTCAACAAAAAACGTAGTTAAATATTCTTTTTAAAAGAATTAAATACTAATCTCGACACTTTATTGGGAATTATCAGCCTTAACTTGCTCTAACCCATAATGGATTGGTATTTAATAGAATCAATCATTTAAAGTTTTTTACACACCCTGTACTGAGAATCTGCATTTAAAATAAAATAAAATCAATAATAGTAATTATGGTTACAACATTATATTTTATACATATTTAGATCCCATATTCTCGCCTTTTAATTTTTTGTTAATGAAATCAATAAAGTAAGAGAGCCGTTTCAAATATTTAAACGACCGCCATTTTAGATGGTAGCAAAATATCGACCTCTAGTTTGTATAGTTGTATTTTACTAAATAACCCCTTTAATATCAGAGGTCTCTCGATGGGGTTTCCATTTAAGAATATTGAGTCGTCCCCAAAACCCATAATTTTGGTGAACAGGTAAAAAAGTTTCATTTGCCATAAAGTAGTTTTTATCACTTGAAGGCACATATAAAATATCTATTTCCAATTTTTTTTTTTGGTTTTCAAGTTAATGAACCAGTTTGGGACTTTTGGGACATACGGTATAACTATATTTAAAATATATTTATAAGAAAGTGTATCGAAAACTTCTTTAAATATGTAATAATAAAATAAATGTATAAAAAGATGCATTTCGGTTTTATGAAAACAATATTCTAGTAAATTAAATAAACACTAAACAAGTGTTAACGGGGTAACATACACCCTTACCTGTGAATCTTCCTGGGTGAATATGGCGTCAAAGGCGAACATCTTGGGAGCGGCGACTCCAACACGTCTATCCTCGGGGGCTGCAGAACCTCCGCAAGCAGCAGGATCGAACAGTGTTACTTGTTTCCTTCTCTTATCAACGCTAAAGAAAGAAGTGACGTCATCACTTCCTGTTGGAGTCTCTCCTGCCACTCGAAGCATCACTTTTACCTGGACAGAAACAGTTCAAATAAACAGTTAAAATAAAGAATCACATTTTAAAATTTTATTTTATTGTTTAAATATGATTTAAAAAATTGTTAGTGTAAATATTTGTTCGTTAGGAACGAATAATAAATTTGTTTTCACTCTCCATTTAAATAGCCTCCATGTGATTCGATTTTGTCTTAGAATATGACTTATGATACTTTGTAATTCAGTGATTTAATGATGACTGTCGAGCTATATTTTCGATTTTTACTTACACAGTGTATGAAGTAGGGCAAATATTTCGACCTATGTTTTTAACTGATCTTTACTTTTTATGGCCACTGGATACCGTCCGTCCAATGTTGTTGCCGTCTTCACGTAAGTACGACAATTAAGATAGGAAAAGGAAATTTTGTAAGAGACTATAGTTGTCCTCATATACTGAAATTTCAAAATAATTTAATAATTAAAATGGCGCCGATTTAAGCAGTTATTAATTCATACTCGTATGTTTAAACTTATAACATAGTAAATTAAGTTAAAAACTTTTTATTTATGTCGATTATACTTTGTATTATCTAAATTTAAAGACTAGAGTTTGACAGATTGTAATAGAAATTGATTTAAATGCTATCAAATTTAAGAATAAAAGTATTTATATTGAACAAAATGGCGGTGTATAATGTAATATGAATTCAACATTTCGTATAAGGTCTGTTGCACACTAGGGCGATGCGATACATATCCTAAGGTCGTAAGCGATACACGATAAGGTATCGTAAGCTCACCTTTAAACCATGTTGTAGTGGGTAAACAGTATTACGACAATTATCGTAAGATATATGTATTACTCATCTGTATTGTACGATAATTCAAAGTGTCAAGATGAATAGAGGTATAAGTAAATGCTGAAGTGGGAATCACGTTTTACAAAGGAATGTGTTACGAGTTGAAATATGAATTGGAAACTTCCAGGTCTCATTCTATAAAATTCTTTAATTCATATTCGCGTTAAGATGTGGAAAACTGTGTCGCAGATTCATTATATTATACTAATGCACCAAATAGGACCTTCCTTTCTTTCTCTTGTTTTTTCAAATACATAAGGAGAAGGACATCTTATGATGTCAAAAAGCTCATGATTACACCTTGACGAACTTGTCTCCTGGCAACAGATTGTTTCTCATTGGTGTGCAGAAAAACTATCTTAAGATAAAAATCGCGGACCGAAATGATCGTTCGATAAAAATCGTAACACTAAAGTTGAGCTGGTTTTACAACCATACAGATTGTACAAAAAACACATGTTTTGAGAATTAAATATCAAAAAGAAAGAAAATGATTGAAATTAAAAAAAGTTACTGTAAAATAAACCATAAATAACATCAAATAAAGTTTGTCCACAAGGTAAGGAAGTTTATTTCAATATTATATCATCCACTGAAAACGTCACAAGAATCTTTCTGTACAAAATAGATTTAAAATAGAAAAACATTCCGGGTGTTTAAATAAACAAGTCAGAAATTTAAACATTCAAGAAAATAAAATCAAAAGATAAAATAATTTAACTCAAAGCGTTTCCAATGCAGTGTTTATTCAGCGACTGAATATAAAGTTTTACAGAGTCTTTGCTTTCACAAAGTTATTATTCCATTACATAATATAATTGCTTCTGTCCTTTGATATTACCGGACTTGATTTGCATCTGTCTGGAACGACAGGACATGCAATGTGTCTTCTATTTACTTTTGTTCTTAATTTACTGTTTCAATTTCAGTTCAAAGAAGATTTACCAACTTATGAAATGAAAATAATCTTACTGTATAAAATGTTTATTTTAAATAGCGTTCTCATTTAGGAAAAATGCCTAAGGAATCCATAGAAACAAGTTGATGGTACTAAATGTAATAGAAACAGATCCTTTAAACGTATTGTCCAAAAGTGTGTCCTGGTCCTTCTCGGAAATGTTAAATTAATTATACAGGATAATAAACAAACATGAATAAAATTCTCACAAAAAATACGCCTAAGTATCAGACGCGTTTCAACGACAAGGTCGTCCTCTTAAGTGATACATGAGCTACACTAATCAAACTATAACTATACTATACACTATTATCCTGTATAATTTTTCTCATAAGTCAAGCTCAACATTTAACGTTAAATTACTTATAGACAAAAACAGTTGTTATACGGGTTTTATAAACATTGTAATTGTGTCTACTTCTAAAAGTAGGCTAGTCTGTAACGGACGTCATAGATTTGTATCACTATACGACATTACATTTTCTAGAGAATTACACTTTTGGCAATAACTTCGCTATTTGTGATCGTGGAGAAATGTGGTTGGGTACCATTACATGTGGCGGAATTGAAATTTGCAAATTTCTAATCAATTTAGTGTGTTATAAGTTGAATAACAAACGTTATAAGAACAAAAATCAGTTTTAAATTATCGTGATTTTCCTTTTTTTATTCTATTTTTCCGAATTTCAATTGGATTCTATATGTTAATTTTGTAGTTCCTTTAATTTTCGTGACAGCGAACGTACTTACGTACAAACGACAACGACGAAAACCATGATGGATGTGACGTCGAAAATTACTTTATCGGCTTTCTGAAGCTATGAAAAGTGAATATCAGTCAAAAATACAATAAAAACGGACGTTTATGCGATTAGAAACTTACTGAGCAAGTTATAATAGAGAAAAGGTTATATGAGATAAAACATCGTTAAAAAATGAAGCTGCGTCGACAATAGGCACACACGTTCCTTAAATTTAATTTAAGTTCGCCGATCGATGTTTGGGTTCTGTTACGAATTAATCGATATAATAGGTCGATTGTGTTCGGGGTTTATTAAATAAATAATCGATGGTTCAGTTAACTGTATGCTTTTAATGCAATCATTCCAATTTCTGTTGATACAATTTATTAACTTACAATACAATCGGTGATTCAATCACTTAAAATTTATTACAATTAGTTTATTTCTATTTCTAACTGAGAGCGAAAGCAATGTTACGACAAGATAGTTAATTGGTTTAATTTCTCTCCGTATAGGTCTATCTATACGAAACTACATAAGACCAGAATAGGTAGGAAACTTGTACACCTTTGTTGCTGGAACTTAACTCTGTGATCCTTTGTGCTCCTGGAGTGTTCAATGACACTTTGACAATATTCTCGCCTATTTTCGACAACCTCACTGCCTACCTTCGTGCTCCTGGAGTGTTCAATGACACTCTCACAATATTCTCGCCTTCTTTCGGCACCCTCCCAGCCTACCTTTGTGCTCCTGGAGTGTTCAATGACACTTTGACAATATTCTCGCCTATTTTCGACAGCCTCACTGCCTACCTTCGTGCTCCTGGAGTGTTCAATGACACTCTCACAATATTCTCGCCTTCTTTCGGCACCCTCCCATTCTACCTTTGTGCTCCTGGAGTGTTCAATGACACTCTGACAATATTCTCGCCTATTTTCGACAACCTCACTGCCTACCTTCGTGCTCCTGGAGTGTTCAATGACACTCTCACAATATTCTCGCTTTCTTTCGGCAGTCTCACTGCCTACATTCGTGCTCCTGGAGTGTTCAATGGTACTCTGAAAATATTCTCGCTCGAAAACTGATTTTCGAAACTCCCTACTGTATCTGACTTCGATTTCTAACCTACAAACTTCATCTTACATATTTTTGAGTACTGTGTGACGCGTTTGATGGTTGCAAGCTACATGGTTTCCTATCTTTTTACATATTGTCGGAACTATTGTTTACATTCTGGCAACTGTTCTTGGAGTTAGAATGAAACTTAACTATTCAACCTAATCCTAATATTAATTCCTAAAAGTTCTACCAGAGAGAACGTGTCGCTGTACAAAACAAAGAGTAAGGATCTTGTTACCTCTATAATCCTTGCGTTTTAACTTTTCTTTCTTCAATATTAATTCAATCAGAGCGTATTTGGCAGTAAACTAGGCCTACCTGAACATGTTTTATTTTAGGTAGAAGAATCTATGACTAATCAGTGTTTAGTGGAAAACATGGCTGTCAAATAATTATGTCCAGAAAGTTATTGCAGTCGCAACTAAGTAAGAATAGTTAAGTACTAAAGAAACTTATTAGTCCGAACAAGTAGCAGCAACAAACATGGTCTTGATTCGAGTTGTTTTGCATGTCAAACAAGGGTAAGTATCAATGAAGCATATCTTGATTCCACAACGGGCAGATATCCTCCCCATATGTCTATTTTGAGTAACTAGTGTATGTTGCAATGTAAAAAATCTATAACATCTCTTGCCAAGTGGATACCGACGCTTTGTGGGAGGTTAACTATTGCTAAAGTTAATGGTGTGGGACAAACTATTCTCTAATGAGACCAGAATAGTAGGTTCCCCATTCGTGAAATATTACGTTTTGGTTGTTTGGGGGTAATTTATTTAATGATGTGTAAGGGAATTTAAATTTACGATCTGGTCTTGTCAGATTTTTAGGCAGACATTTGATCGTTTGTTTTTACAATATTGGCAGCTATTTTGTTGTTTATAGATTTTTAGGTTATAATAGCTATAAAAATATGAACATCCATTTTGTAATTTTTAGATTTCTAGGTTTTATCAGCTGTTAATTAAGGAGGGATGTTTTCATAACACATATACTCATAATTAGCTCAAACGATTTTGATAAATTTGTAGTAAAATGTCGGGTTTAACAGTCCAAACAATGGGTTTTGTTCGCTATCTACCCGTTTTGGTTGTTTGGGGGTAATTTATTTAATGATGTGTAAGGGAATTTAAATTTACGATCTGGTCTTGTCAGATTTTTAGGCAGACATTTGATCGTTTGTTTTTACAATATTGGCAGCTATTTTGTTGTTTATAGATTTTTAGGTTATAATAGCTATAAAAATATGAACATCCATTTTGTAATTTTTAGATTTCTAGGTTTTATCAGCTGTTAATTAAGGAGGGATGTTTTCATAACACATATACTCATAATTAGCTCAAACGATTTTGATAAATTTGTAGTAAAATGTCGGGTTTAACAGTCCAAACAATGGGTTTTGTTCGCTATCTACCCGTTTTGGTTGTTTGGGGGTAATTTATTTAATGATGTGTAAGGGAATTTAAATTTACGATCTGGTCTTGTCAGATTTTTAGGCAGACATTTGATCGTTTGTTTTTACAATATTGGCAGCTATTTTGTTGCTTATAGATTTTTAGGTTACAATACTTGTAAAAATATGAACAGCTTTTTAGGTTATATTAGCTATACAAATATGAAAATCCATTTTGTAATTTTTAGATTTCTAGGTTTTATCAGCTGTTAATTAAGGAGAGAAGTTTTCATAAAACCTATACTCATAATTAGCTCAACGATTTTGATAAATTTGTAGTAAAATGTCGGGTTTAACAGTCCAAACAATGGGTTTTGGTCGCTATCCACCCGGTTTAGGAGTTGTCGGTTAAACATTAAATATAAGCTCAACTGTAAACATTCGAATATCTCGAATTCGCTGAACAGATTTCGTTAAAATTTTGGTTAAATATAAGGACCTATCCCTACTGTGTGGTACAGGAATAATTTTTATATTTTACTAATTAGAAACCGATCATGGGTTACGGTTATAAATTTTAAAATTTCAACAAAATTTGATCCATATCTGTTGAGCAGATTTTTAGTTATACGACACTCATAGTTCATTTGGCATTTTACCGATAAATTCCGAACCGGAAAATAGGAAGAGGGCAACGAATAAGTTTTAGTTCGGTTCTTAAACATTTTACAAAAAAAAATTAACAAAATCTTTTGGAATTTAATAAAAATTTAAGGAAATTGAAGTGTTTTTATTATGCCAGCTAACTTTCGTGTTACGTGAAAAACAACAACAAATAAAAATTGCCAAATATACAGGGAGATTGAAACAGCTGTGATCGGGTTTTATTCGTTAAGTACAAGTTACAAAAAAACTTTAAAGGTGACCTCCAAGATTTTTTGAGTTAAAACTAGAGGTATACAAATTTTTAATATTAACCAACATTTTTATAGTGACTGCCACTTCTAAATTTTCTTATGGAGACTACACTTTATTTATGGCGATTTTTATAAAATACATTATATTAAGATGTCTTTATTCTTGGGTATTTTTCGATATATTTAATCAATTAGTAGCTAAAGGCACTTAAATGTTTCAAAAATTCGCAAATTCGAGTTATATAGAGACGATTTCTCTTATTTTTCAAAGTCAAATTTAGATGAAATTTAAACTAGAGCTAGTGTAAAGGTGTAATAACACTACTGTTATTTTTTATTTGTTCTGTAAGTTGAGCAATAACACAGTTATCTAGAGAAAACAAAAACATAATTATCTGGTAATTGTCTAAAAACTCTAAAACATCTACGGGCTTATACAAGCTCTTCACTTTTACTAAATTTACTACACTATATGACGTAAGGACAAAATATATTATTAAGAACTGTTGATACATTTCTTAATATCTTATTCACAGGTGTAATGCATTCAGACAAACTGGTGTAAGCCAGTAAGTGTTCCAAACAATTACCAGACAATTGTTTTCTAGTGACAATTCTGTTATTTCTTAGCCTACAAAATAAATCAAAATAATTTTTAAAATTTAAGTGCCTGTACCTCCTAAACGATTGGTGATATCGAAAAATATCTAGGAATAAAAAAGTCTATAAATAACGAGTTATATTAAAACTGTCATAAAAAATAAGGATATCGAAAAGAAAATTTTAAACTGTACGCCGTATTGGTAAAATAGAGGATGATAAGAAAAATTTGGTAAATATGATGGGCACCCTTTAAAGTTTTTTTGTAACTTTTGTACTTATTGAATAAAAAAGTGGCCATAATTTTTTGTATATAATAATTTTAAAAAGTCTGTTCACCAGTTTAAAGCACTACATAAATGACAGACACATTTAATTTTTGTATTTACAGTCATGAAACAGATATTTTGACATCGATTTTTACATCAGTAATGAGTTTCTCTAGATGTATAACGTACATTTGAAAAATTAAAACGTTCAATTTGACATTTCAATATACAAACAAATTTAATTAAAGAACTAATTTATGCAAGAAACTCTCTTTTATTACCGTTAACAAAATTTGAATACTTTAACAAATATTCTAAAGTTATACTTCTCTAGGGTATAATACAGACTGTTTTATAATAGTATAAAAACAACACCCATGGGAAAGTCACAAAACAAAAAAATAACCGAAGCCCCATCGTATATTGTTCTCTCGCACACAAATCTACCATCAGAGCACGCCGGGGGCGCTTGCTTTTTATTACCGCCATTTCTCTTTAATTCAAAGTGCGCACGATTTCCAAAGCGTTGTACATTAAACCCCAGTCGAATAGCTGATATCGATATATGCTTTCAATTTAATAACCCACTTACCCTCCCTCTCCTTTCACCATCTCAACTTTCTCTTTTATCGTATGTCTTTGTGACTTTTTTCATTTCTTGACTATTAAAATGTACAATCAATCTAGATTGAAAAGATGGCAGACTTGTAGGATGAGGTACTATTGTTTAGTGACGTAAATTACATCTGTAAACTTACACTTATAGTGACAATCCCGAGGGATCCTAGCTAGATTTACACCTTTTTCATATAGTCTTGAGTTAGATTCTTCTCTTTCAACTTTCCTATGAAGTCTCTCTTGACAAACTCTTAGTCTTTTCTGAATCTGATGCTATTAGAGATTTCAAAGGCTAATGTGTTTTGTTTTACATTCTGATCTTCTTTTTTAAAGATTATAATGACCAAGAATTTTTCACCTTTAAGCAACAAGAAAAAAAAATTAAATTTAAGACCAGAGAGGAACAAAACTTTTTGTTTAATAACGACTGCTGTTTCGGAAATAAATATCATCATCAGCTGCTTGTCAAGTTATAAAATACAAACACATTTTATCACTCATAATGAAACTAATTAACAATATAAATTTGTTCATCTGGGTGTTACAGTGTTTAGTTAATTTAAAAATAACAATTATAATGTTTCTATTGCAAAAAATATTAAATTAACATAATTAAATCATTATTTCAAATAAAATATTTAAAAAAAGATTTTTGATAGGAGCCGTAACGGTATTTACCCAGTCCCGTGGTACAATGTAATGTAATGTCCAAAAATTGTTTTTTTGGCCCTTCTGTATTGGTCAATTAAGAAGTCCCCCCTCCAAAGTTTAAAACAGTTGTAACACAGGTTATTTGAGCGTCATAATTGTGAATATCTTAATTTTTTTTACATTGAACTGGCATCATAAAAGTGTGTATATATATATCTTAAATAGTCTACACTCGCTTCGCTCGTAACCATACGACTATCACATTTTCTTGCGAGTTCATAATTCAAAATTACATTATCGACAATAAATTCGCTATTTGTCATCGTAGAGAGGTGGGGGTTGGTAATATTACAGAATTTAAAATCTATAAATTTGTACCCTTATTTAGTGTCTTATCTTACGAGATATGGAAACAAAAAGTTTAAAATGGTCGCTATTTTGACATTTTCAATTCGATTTTTTGAATATAAATAACATTCTATATGAGCACACTGTAGTCTCCTATATCAAATTTCACGTTTCTAAGATTGAGGGGATATCATTACAGATAACAGACAATGAGGCTAACTACGACGGACGGCCAGTATTCAGAAAATCACTTTTTTGGTTTTCTAAGGCCGTGAAATGTGAAGAGTATTAAAAAAAGGAGGTCGAAATTGTTTACGACCACCAAAGTTAACCTATACATCGCGTATAAAGTAAAATAAAAAAATACAAGTTGGTATTTCTGTTTGCATGAATTAAAACAGCTGATTATTGCAACAATAGAAAGGACATGATAATAAGTTTGTTTTGATAAAGTTATGTTTTGTCTTGGTTGCTTGGTTGACTCACGCTAAACTAAACAGTTGGTATTTCTGTTTGCATGAATTAAAATAGCTGATAATTGCAACAATGGAAAGGACATGTTTATAAGTTTGTTTTGATAAGGTTATGTTTTGTCTTGGTTGCATGGTTGACTCACGCTAAACTAAACAGTTGGTACTTCTGTTTGCATCAATTAAAACAGCTGATTATAGCAACAACGGAAAGAACATGATAATAAGTTTGTTTTGATAAAGTTATGTTTTGTCTTGGTTGCTTGGTTGACTCACGCTAAACTAAATAGTTGGTATTTCTGTTTGCATGAATTAAAATAGCTGATAATTGCAACAATGGAAAGGACATGTTTATAAGTTTGTTTTGATAAGGTTATGTTTTGTCTTGGTTGCATGGTTGACTCACGCTAAACTAAACAGTTGGTACTTCTGTTTGCATCAATTAAAACAGCTGATTATAGCAACAACGGAAAGGACATGATAATAAGTGTGTTTTGATAAAGTTATGTTTTGTCTTGGTTGCTTGGTTGACTAACGTTAAACCGTTTATCAAATGTCTACCGCAAAACAAGAAAAAGCGTTTTGTATTTTGGATTTCGCTCAAACTCGTGCTGTTGTTATTGTTCAACGAAACTTTCGATCGAAATTCAGAGAGGATCCTCCTCATCGGAACTGCACAGCTCGTTGGGTGAGACAACTGAGTGATTGTGTGCCAAGAGAAGTTCTGACCGTCCATAGACCCAGGAGGACGCTGTGGAGAGCATTGCAGCTAAGTATGCACTTATATCAACTCGCAAAGCTTGTAAGGAACTTCGGATACCACAGTCTACAGCATGGCGTGCCTTGCGCAAGCGGACGAGACTTAAACCGTACTTAAGCCTTGCTATGATTGAACAGTTTGAAAATGATGGATTTCCTGAGAGAATAGTGAACAGCGATGAGGCTACCTTCCACCTCAGTGGACAAGTAAATCACCACAAAGTAAGATTATGGGGATCAGAAAACCCAGAGGTGTTTATTGAGCAAGAAGGGAGGATTCAACAAAACTAAACGTTTTTGTACTGTTAACAAGCGTAAAGTGTATGGACCCTTCTTCTTTATTGAACCAACTATGTCTGGCATCGTTTATTTAGATACCATGTTAGAATGGCTCATTACTCAGCTAATAGAAGATATTCCAAACTTAGTTTTTCAGCAAGATGGTGCTCCTGCATACTACAAATCTGAGGTATGCGAGTTTTTGAATGTTATGTTGCCAAAACGTTTGATTGGTCGCTCTGGAAATGAAGACAAACCTCTGTTGCGCTGGCCGCCAAGATAGCCGGACTTAACTTCTTGCGATTTTTTCTTGTTGGGGTTCATCAAAGACACAATTTACTACCCTCCAATGCCTCAAAACCTGCAAGACTTAAGGCAGCGCATACCACAGGAAATGTTGCAGAATGTGTGGACGGAGTTGGAATATCGCCTGGATATTTGCAGAGTAACTAACGGCGCTCCTGTAGTGCATATTAAATTTTTTTTAATGTAATTAAAACTTGTAAATATAAAAAAATTGTTTTATGCAGTTTACATGATTTTGCGACTCTTCGTTTGAAAATAAAGTAACCTTATTTTTGAATCACCCTGTACGTATTTTAAATTGTTTGTGTCTACTCTTATCAAAATTACGTCCAATTTGACGAAATTTGGTGTAGTCTGCAAGCGGTTTTAGTATTAAAACGAAAATTTGATTTTATGTCTAGCAAAGTGAAGTCTACATAGGTCTATTTCCAATCTTCCAACACAGAGTCAGAGGGGCGAAGTTTGATTATAAAGATTTTATGACAAGTACGCAGCAAAAACCCATAAAGATAAATTCTCCACAAAGAGATCCATACAAACCGTAAAAGAACAATAAACATTGGAATATTAAACGAACCAATAAACTAAGTTTACTAAAAGTCTATAGTTATGTTTAATACAGCTGTTAGCATTCATCATTTTGGCACATAAAATCAAATGTAAAGCTGCAAAAGGGCTTGAAGATGAGGGGTCATACAGAGTGATTCACAAAGAAAGGGAAATACTTTTGGCGCGTGAAATACTGGTGACAATAAAGAAAAAGATCGTACAAGTCTAAAAATCATTATTTTCCTGTTTAGAAGCTTTTTTTTCTTTACAAAGTAACATTATATCTTTAGAAATAAATAAGACCCTGATATTAAATTTGGTTTGCATTTTTATGTTACGGTTTACAGGTGTACCAAAAAGAAAGACAGTTAAAAATGGCGTCGAACACCTCGAAAGGTTTTAACTTTTCCAAAAATTTACATCAGATTTTTAACGACAAATAAAAGAATTGGTTTAGTTTTTCTGTAGGTTAAACTATAAAACCAGTTATCAGCAAAAACTAAAAATTAAATTTCTCGGTAATTATCTAAAACAACCAAGATTATCCTAAAGGAAAACATTTTAGAATGCTGATAATTTTATCTCCAAATATTTTTCTTTTAGACCTTATTGAATTATTGAAATAATTGAAAAAACATATTTTCCCGTATTTAAAGTTCAACGCTACACATTTTTCTTAACCTGTGTATTTAACATAACAATTGTATTGATTCAATTTTAATAAGAGAAGAAGCAACCTACAATTTCATTCGCAGTATATAAGTCCCCTAAGCCCATGCTTTGAACTCTACGAGAAGACGCATTGTGTGTGTTTACTTTCAATTACATCCACCCGTCTCGCATTAGATAAACACGCCTGAAGCAATATTACCAACCTACGTTGTACAGGTGTACCAAAACTTGAACTTGATCTTGTATTTAACAATATACTGATGTTGTATTTTGTAACAGCTTGCTTGCAGATCTCGAATTATTTACAGATTATCAGTTGTAATAAAATATGCTAATATAATTCTTCCTAGGTGAAAACTACTGAAAAACTAGTTTAAACGTCCGCCATTTTGAAATTGTATGAGTGATTTTTCTTTTCATTATAGTATAAGGGAGAATCAAAGAATTTTGGTGGGATATATCAGTTTTAAGGTTCCCTGACTCCAAAAATTTTAGAATGATGTGTGTTCACCTTTGTAGTATATTATGGTCTAAATGAGAGGACTGATTTTAATCAAATTTCATAATTTGGGTAAAATTTCGACAATTTGTTTATTTCATTTTTTATATTTCCAAATTGTAAGGTTTACCATTACCATAATTTGTGTATGTGGGGTATATTTTGGTAATATTTCGAATTATTATTTTTTATTTTTCGATAATTCCAAATTGTAAGGGTAAATAATTTAATATTACCATAATCTGTGTATGTGGGGTGTATTTTGGTGATATTTTGAATTTTAATCTTTTTATTTTTCGATAATTCCAAATTGTAAGGTTGACCATTACCATAATTTGTGTATGTGGGGTATATTTTGGTAATATTTCGAATTATTATTTTTTATTTTTCGATAATTCCAAATTGTAAGGGTAAATAATTTAATATTACCATAATCTGTGTATGTGGGGTGTATTTTGGTGATATTTCGAATTTTAATTTTTCGATAATTCCAAATTGTAAGGTTTACCATTACCATAATCTGTGTATGTGGGGTATATTTTGGTAATATTTCGAATTTTTATTTTTTATTTTTCGATAATTCCAAATTGTAAAGTTTATCATTACCATAATTTGTGTAAGTGGGGTATATTTTGTTGATATTTCGAATGTTATTAATTTTTTTATTTTTCGATAATTCAAAATTGTAAGGTTTCCATTACCATAATTTGTGTATTTGGGGTATATTTTGGTGATATTAGAATTTTTATTTTTCGATAATTCCAAATTGTAAGGCTAAATAATTTACTATTACCATAATTTGTATATGTGGGGTATATTTTGGTGATATTTCGAATTTTTAAGTTTTTATTTTTCGATAATTCCAAATTGTAAGGTTGACCATTACCATAATTTGTATAAGTAGGGTATATTTTGTTGATATTTCGAATTCTTATTTTTATTTTTCAATAATTCCAAAATGTAAGGTTTACCATTACCATTATCTCTGTATGTGGGGTGTATTTTGTTAATATTTCGAATTTTTATTTTATTATTTTTCTATAATTCCAAATTGTAAGTTTGACCATTACCATAATTTGTGTAAGTGGGGTATATTTTGGCGGATAATTCAACATTTTTTTCCCCAATTTTTAGATTCGGTTAATCTCAAATTGAACAAGTAGACAAAAAATATACATAGATTTTTCACCCATCACACACTACGTATATTATGTGAGGAACTAAAAATATCAGTTTAATAGAATTCGTACAACGAAATATCTTTAAAACTACATTGAAATTAAAAATAATAAAAATTCACCAAGGAAGAATCGTCCTAGTGAACAAACCCATAACATCCCCTATTTCTAATGAAGGTAAATTCGTCTTGCAGGAACGACAGAGAGGGTAGATAAAACACACACAAAATATTACAAGAAGTTTTGAAAGCAGTTAGTTGCTATAATAAATAATTTCAAAAATCCAGTATTTTATTTAACGATCCGTTACGGACCAAGATAAGGGACGCTGCCCCCCAGCTACCCCCTCTTCTCATCCCCAAGGAAGTGTACAGATTAATTGCACGGGTCCATGATGTCTGCCATTATCTCCGGTAATGACTTTTGCCTTTGGGAAATTATACATTAGGAATTTTTATTTCATTATATATGACATTATCCTGGGCGTTTAAGGGCGAGGGGTCGAATATTTTGAAGCGAAATTAAACACGATATGGAAATAATTCATTGCGATAAATTCAAAATGAAATATACGATGCGGAGGTAAAGTTGGTTCGTATTTTTCTCATTGGTTTCAATTTATCGCGAGAATTTTAATGTATCTTTCGGTATTTAAAGGCAGTATATCATTTTATAATTGATTTTCTTGTATTTACACCCTCCTATGGATCGGTTACAGAATAGAAGAGTTTTTAAATAAATTGTTTAGATTATTTCTCACTTAACGATATTAAAAGTGAAATAAAAACCGACCTAACCTAACCTAACCTAACCTAACATAACCTAACATAACCTAACCTAACCTAAACTAACCTAACCTAAGGTAACCTAACCGACCAAAACATTTCGTCACTAAAATGACAGTTCAATAGTTGTCAGTCAAGGTAAAATAAACATGGACGCCGTTTCGAACTGATCTTCATGTTCCTTGGCTACAGAAAATCGGCAAATGATTTTCGACATGCCGCTCGTCTGTCGTCGTTTTCGGCTGTACACGAGCGCGATTGCGGTTGCAAAAATCTAGAACAGGTGTATAAGGTGTGAACGCTATTGAAATTCAAAAATATCAAATTTAAAATGTCAAAAATGACGGAAACATCGTATTTCGTATCTTATTCAATTAAACTACAGTATCCTCAAAGTAGGAATGTGTCTGGGGTGGAGAGGAAAAGAGGAGACCCCACACTTTGTTAGGTTTACTTTCACCGGTACAACCCCAATAAAAAAATATAGAAATAAAATGCTTCTGTATAAACTCGTACCCTACTTTCGTTTCTTTTATCGGTGTAAATAAGAATTCGGTTGTAACTTTATAGGAATTAAATGTAGCTAAGCAGTAAGTTGTGTAGTTAGTTTTCTTGGAATGGGTTGTACCATCAAGTCAGGCTAGGGAAGCAAGAGGAAGCTAGGACACGCCCCTTACACCAGACACAATCCTAGTCTGAAGCTATTGTATATAAACATTTGGAGATTTCGTATATAAGGTACCATAAAGATGTCTCTACGACGACACAGCGAAATTATTGTCAAAAACGTAATTCGGAAATTTGTTCTCTAAAGAAATTGAAATATCGACAACATCCAGTCATTGATACGAGGTTTGGAAAATCTGCGGAACAACCGTTTGAAACAAATTTACGAAAATTCCTTAATCTATCGATACAATTTATATTTCTCAAGAAACCATTTTTTAGGCGTTATATTTATAACACCTGCTTGTATTACAAAGTTTACTGAGGCTGTTTAAGCCCTCATCAAATTTTTTGAAATAGAAAAATGTTAGGTCCTTAAATTATAGATGAATGTGAAAATCATTTATCAAATTTGTTTTCCAGATAAATAAACTTATAAGTTACGTTCATACAGCCTTTACAATTGAAACACCTCAATCAAATATTGTTTGAATTCACTAATTTCCCAATGTAACCGATTCTAGTAAATTTGCTACATTAGAATCAAACATAACTTTACCAACAGACCAGTACGTTATGCTTGAATGTCTAGCTTTACAATCATCTGGTTTTCATTACACAGAAGATTATTAAACTTTGAAAGTTTGCTCAAGCCTACTGATTACTAAAGCTTGGCTCTAGTTGTTGAATTGTCGTAAATCTCGTAGTCAGAATTTAGGTAGCAATTGGACTTAAAACGTGGTGAATTGTACCCCCCTCTGTCTGTGGATATAGTTACGTTTCATTAAGATCTGATAAACCCAAGAGCTACTTTTAGTTTCTACTTTATCCGAGAAATTGGAAATCTTAGGGTTTCATTCATCTCAAGAGAATCAAGTTTATTTCTTTCATTATTTCATATATTGTATTGATCCTCTGTGTTTCATCAAATTCGCTCCCTATTATTTTATATATTGCATTAATCCTCAGTGTTTCAACAAACTCTCTTCCTATTAATTTATATATTGCATTAATCATCAGGGTTTCAACAAACTCTCTTGCAATTATTTTATATATTGCATTAATCATCAGTGTTTCATCAAACTCTCTTGCAATTATTTTATATATTGCATTAATCCTCAGTGTTTCAACAAACTCTCTTGCAATTATTTTATATATTGCATTAATCCTCAGTGTTTCAGCAAACTCTCTTGCAATTATTTTATATATTGCATTAATCATCAGGGTTTCAACAAACTCTCTTGCAATTATTTTATATATTGCATTAATCCTCAGTGTTTCATCAAACTCTCTTGCAATTATTTTATATATTGCATTAATCATCAGTGTTTCATCAAACTCTCTTGCAATTAATTTATATATTGCATTAATCCTCAGGGTTTCAACAAACTCTCTTGCAATTATTTTATATATTGCATTAATCATCAGTGTTTCATCAAACTCTCTTGCAATTATTTTATATATTGCATTAATCATCAGGGTTTCAACAAACTCTCTTGCAATTATTTTATATATTGCATTAATCATCAGTGTTTCATCAAACTCTCTTGCAATTAATTTATATATTGCATTAATCCTCAGGGTTTCAACAAACTCTCTTGCAATTATTTTATATATTGCATTAATCATCAGTGTTTCATCAAACTCTCTTGCAATTATTTTATATATTGCATTAATCATCAGGGTTTCAACAAACTCTCTTGCAATTATTTTATATATTGCATTAATCATCAGTGTTTCATCAAACTCTCTTGCAATTATTTTATATATTGCATTAATCATCAGGGTTTCAACAAACTCTCTTGCAATTATTTTATATATTGCATTAATCATCAGTGTTTCATCAAACTCTCTTGCAATTATTTTATATATTGCATTAATCATCAGTGTTTCATCAAACTCTCTTGCAATTATTTTATATATTGCATTAATCATCAGGGTTTCAACAAACTCTCTTGCAATTATTTTATATATTGCATTAATCATCAGTGTTTCATCAAACTCTCTTGCAATTAATTTATATATTGCATTAATCCTCAGGGTTTCAACAAACTCTCTTGCAATTATTTTATATATTGCATTAATCATCAGTGTTTCATCAAACTCTCTTGCAATTATTTTATATATTGCATTAATCATCAGGGTTTCAACAAACTCTCTTGCAATTATTTTATATATTGCATTAATCATCAGTGTTTCATCAAACTCTCTTGCAATTATTTTATATATTGCATTAATCATCAGGGTTTCAACAAACTCTCTTGCAATTATTTTATATATTGCATTAATCATCAGTGTTTCATCAAACTCTCTTGCAATTATTTTATATATTGCATTAATCATCAGTGTTTCATCAAACTCTCTTGCAATTATTTTATATATTGCATTAATCCTCAGTGTTTCATCAAACTCTCTTGCAATTATTTTATATATTGCATTAATCCTCAGGGTTTCAACAAACTCTCTTGCAATTATTTTATATATTGCATTAATCATCAGTGTTTCATCAAACTCTCTTGCAATTATTTTATATATTGCATTAATCCTCAGTGTTTCATCAAACTCTCTTCCTATTATTTTATATATTGCATTAATCATCAGTGTTTCATCAAACTCTCTTGCAATTATTTTATATATTGCATTAATCCTCAGTGTTTCAACAAACTCTCTTGCAATTATTTTATATATTGCATTAATCATCAGTGTTTCATCAAACTCTCTTCCTATTATTTTATATATTGCATTAATCATCAGTGTTTCATCAAACTCTCTTGCAATTATTTTATATATTGCATTAATCATCAGTGTTTCATCAAACTCTCTTGCAATTATTTTATATATTGCATTAATCATCAGTGTTTCATCAAACTCTCTTGCAATTATTTTATATATTGCTTTAATCATCAGTATTTCATCAAACTCTCTTGCAATTATTTTATATATTGCATTAATCCTCAGCGTTTCATCAAACTCTCTTGCAATTAATTTATATATTGCATTAATCATCAGTGTTTCATCAAACTCTCTTGCAATTAATTTATATATTGCATTAATCCTCAGCGTTTCATCAAACTCTCTTGCAATTAATTTATATATTGCATTAATCATCAGTGTTTCATCAAACTCTCTTGCAATTAATTTATATATTGCATTAATCCTCAGTGTTTCATCAAACTCTCTTGCAATTAATTTATATATTGCATTAATCCTCAGCGTTTCATCAAACTCTCTTGCAATTAATTTATATATTGCATTAATCATCAGTGTTTCATCAAACTCTCTTGCAATTATTTTATATATTGCATTAATCTTCAGCGTTTCATCAAACTCTCTTGCAATTAATTTATATATTGCATTAATCCTCAGCGTTTCATCAAACTCTCTTGCAATTAATTTATATATTGCATTAATCATCCGTGTTTCATCAAACTCTCTTGCAATTATTTTATATATTGCATTAATCTTCAGTGTTTCAGCAAACTCTCTTGCTATCATTTTATATATTGCATTAGTCCTCAGTGTTTCATCAAAATCTCTTGCAATTATTTTATATATTGCATTAATCCTCATTGTTTCATCAAACTCTCTTGCTATTATTTTATATATTGCATTAATCCTCAGTGTTTCATCAAACTCTCTTGCAATTATTTTATATATTGCATTAATCCTCAGTGTTTCATCAAACTCTCTTGCAATTATTTTATATATTGCATTAATCCTCAGTGTTTCATCAAACTCTCTTGCAATTATTTTATATATTGCATTAATCATCAATGTTTCATCAAACTCTCTTGCAATTAATTTATATATTGCATTAATCCTCAGTGTTTCAACAAACTCTCTTGCAATTATTTTATATATTGCATTAATCATCAGTGTTTCATCAAACTCGCTTGCAATTATTTTATATATTGCATTAATCCTCAGTGTTTCATCAAACTCTCTTGCAATTATTTTATATATTGCATTAATCCTCAGTGTTTCATCAAACTCTCTTGCAATTATTTTATATATTGCATTAATCATCAGGGTTTCAACAAACTCTCTTGCAATTATTTTATATATTGCATTAATCCTCAGTGTTTCATCAAACTCTCTTGCAATTATTTTATATATTGCATTAATCATCAGGGTTTCAACAAACTCTCTTGCAATTATTTTATATATTGCATTAATCCTCAGTGTTTCAACAAACTCTCTTGCAATTATTTTATATATTGCATTAATCCTCAGTGTTTCATCAAACTCTCTTGCAATTATTTTATATATTGCATTAATCCTCATTGTTTCATCAAACTCTCTTGCAATTATTTTATATATTGCATTAATCCTCAGTGTTTCAACAAACTCTCTTGCAATTATTTTATATATTGCATTAATCCTCATTGTTTCATCAAACTCTCTTGCAATTATTTTATATATTGCATTAATCCTCAGTGTTTCATCAAACTCTCTTGCAATTATTTTATATATTGCATTAATCCTCAGTGTTTCATCAAACTCTCTTGCAATTATTTTATATATTGCATTAATCCTCAGTGTTTCATCAAACTCTCTTGCAATTATTTTATATATTGCATTAATCCTCATTGTTTCATCAAACTCTCTTGCAATTATTTTATATATTGCATTAATCCTCAGTGTTTCAACAAACTCTCTTGCAATTATTTTATATATTGCATTAATCCTCATTGTTTCATCAAACTCTCTTGCAATTATTTTATATATTGCATTAATCCTCATTGTTTCATCAAACTCTCTTGCAATTATTTTATATATTGCATTAATCCTCAGTGTTTCATCAAACTCTCTTGCAATTATTTTATATATTGCATTAATCCTCAGTGTTTCAACAAACTCTCTTGCAATTATTTTATATATTGCATTAATCCTCATTGTTTCATCAAACTCTCTTGCAATTATTTTATATATTGCATTAATACTCAGTGTTTCATCAAACTCTCTTGCAATTATTTTATATATTGCATTAATCATCAGGGTTTCAACAAACTCTCTTGCAATTATTTTATATATTGCATTAATCATCAGTGTTTCATCAAACTCTCTTGCAATTATTTTATATATTGCATTAATCATCAGTGTTTCATCAAACTCTCTTGCAATTATTTTATATATTGCATTAATCCTCAGTGTTTCATCAAACTCTCTTGCAATTATTTTATATATTGCATTAATCCTCAGTGTTTCAACAAACTCTCTTGCAATTATTTTATATATTGCATTAATCCTCAGTGTTTCATCAAACTCTTTTGTTATTATTTTCTCAAACATACATTGCTGAGAACGTTATAAGATAACAAAATGATATCATCGGTACTATATTATTTATTTGAAACTACTCTGAGCTCATACTAGGATTTTTGTAATGTGTGTCCGTCGTCTTTGAAATGCTCTCAGTACAGTCGATGAAACGATTTTGATCAAATTTGCATTTTGTGGTCAAACCTTTAACCTAATCTATAAAACCAAAAATTTGGATTTATTTCAATATTGGCTATAACAATTTTAAATAAAATTATTTAAATATAGCGAGAAACAAAACTTATAACCACGGAAAATGTAAGTAGAGAGCGATCAGTCAAAACGTAAAAACGCACATTGACAATGTTTTTAGAATGTGGAATATTTCACAATAAGTGGAAGCGATTTTGTTAAAATGTTTGTAATAGACAGTGTCCCACGTAGAAATAAAATAAAAACAATTAGGACTATAAGAAAGTACATATGAAGATATGCCCTAAAATGATTAGCTGTCTATCTAACCGCCATTTTGTGTTCTTAAGAACAAATTAATCTATTGAATGATAAGTCATTCAGAGTTGAAATTTGTCATGGTAATAAGTGCTATAAAAACACAATTTGAGAAATAATATCAAACGATTTCATCTACTAATTTTTAAATTACGGTTTTTTTAAAAGTTTAACATCGAATACATCGGAAACTGTTAATTTTACAAAAATGTACAAAGATAAATAAGTTTAATCTTTTAATGACAAATTTTTTTCTTCTGTGCGTTGAAAAATAATAGAGTATTGACTAGGTTACGATAATAACATAATAATCAATTATTCTTTGATGTATAGAAAATATTTAATAAATATTTTATTTGTCGTTAGTATAAAACTTTTTTGTCTCTAGTATTTTTTGGGGTAAAATTAACGATTTTCAAGATAATCAATGTTATACATTTAAATTAGCCGCCATTTTGAAATGATCTAATTTAATCGGTTGAATATTTCTCAAATTGGACCTTTGAAGCATTAAGTTGCATGCAAAATTTCAACTCTGTGTCAATTGCCATTCAAAAGATATGAAATGTGTTGTTAGACACAAAATGGAGGGTAGACAGACAACTAACCAATTTAGGGAATATGTTCACATCAACTTTTTTCTTTATTTTTGCCGATGTTTCTAAAACTTTTATTAAATTCTTCTTGGGACACTCTCTATAATAGATATATAACTAAAATGAAAAATATAATTTATTTATATATTTAGATCGCATCGGGCTTTATTTTAGTTTTCTCCGTTTTACTAACGAACAGTAATTTTGTTTAAAAAGTAAATTGATTTATTAAATTTCTAATTTTCCCAAAATCTGATCGATATCGTTTCGACCCATTTTCAAATATTCCATATTTTTGGGTTGAATTTCATGGGTTCTGGAAAAATTTGTTTCAACTATGTTCAGGAGTTTTTTAAGTTCGAAATATTTTAACGTCTTTCCCGTGCGAAAAGTGAAGATGCCTTAGTGATGACGAAACAGTCATAATATGGAAACCAAACAACATTTAGAAGAATAACTACAATTAACTTATTTTGAAGAAGCAAGTTAAAAAAGAAATTACGGTTCAGATTTCATTACTCATTGTAAAACGGCGCATGTAGGCAATCTCAGTACTGTATTAAGATTGCATACCACCTAGGCGTTAACATAAATAATATAAATAAATATCATATATTATATACGTACTTTATTAAATTTACAAATTGTTGAAAAAATAGCTATTACAAAATCTAATTGTTAATTTTGTATATGTATTTATACAACCCTCTCTTGATAGTTTTTCATATTTAATTAGTATATAGAAATTGTATGAAGAAATATAAATTAAAAATGACAGTTCACTTAAATCGTATGGACATACACAAAGTACCGATTTCGACGTTTCTGGAGGGATACCAACGAATATGTTCCTTTTTTATGTAAGAGAGTTAAATATTTTATACCAGTTTATTTTTGCCTACACTTATAAAATAACCTTGTAAAGTCCTTCATATAATAAATCTCTCAGAGACCACACGCTACGGAGAAAAGCGTCGACATTTCATTTTCCAATATTTCCCGGAGTCAGAAAAATTCCATTATCAAGCAGAGATCGCTATAACTGACAGCAGATGCGATGCCCACCCTTGCACACAGTTTCCCTTTTAACCAGGATTTATTAGCAGTCGCCATTAAGCCGGACGTCCAGCTCTGTTTATCTTCATAATGGCTGCCCACGTGACTCGTATCAATTGATTTTACTTCGCATAACGACTTGCATCATTGTTCTAAACAACTTTTTTTTTCTGTTCGTTTCCTAAAATTGATTAACTTTTTGTCCCTACATAACCTGTACCCGTTGTTTCCTTGGTTGTCAGTACATTAATATCATTCGGTTTATTGGAGTTAGAAACACTTTCAGAATGGTTTATCGACTTTATTCGGGAATTTAATATTCTTACAAAGAACAGATATTATTTCTTTCTTTTGAACATGACTGTACTGCAATGTTTTAAAATATCTAAACGATGACAATTTTCCACAGTGGTGTTAAGTTAGGTTAGACTAAGCAAATTTAGGGTACGTTAGGTTAGGTTAAGCTAGATTGTAAATCAATCGTAATCATCTCCAGTTGCTCTCTTTCAAATTCTATTACGCTCTCTTTCTCCTTTTCTAACTGTTCCTTCATTGTTTTACCACTATTTTATCGTTGAATGAAGCAAATGTATGACGGTGAAAAATCCCACCATCCTCTGTCAGCTGTTTTGAAAAGAAATTGATATTCTTACTAATGGCAATTATATCTTTCCTTTGAACATAAAGAACCCAAAATTACTATTTTATAAAAATCGAAACCAACGATTTTCATCAAATGTTTCTCAAAGACAATCCAAAAATAACAGTTCGTGAGCTATGGGTTTCAAAAAAACAAAACAATCAAACAAAAAATGTCGTGTATGAAAGTAATAACAGGACGCAATTTCTCAAAATTGGAGAGTAATGTGAAGAATTAATTGATTAATGTATAATTATAATTAGTTATGGATTTAGGCCTACTAAATACCGTATAAAAAGTACAAGTAAAACATTATTCTTGAGGAATAATTGACTTAATTCAAATACTAAGCTTGACTGCAGCAATTAAAAAGCTTGATTTAAATCAAACATTATTTACTCTGTGGACTCGTTTACGTCAGTGAAAGAAGTTTAAGCCACACATAAACATATACAAATTATAAAATCTTAAAAAATAATATTACTGAAATGTTTCTTTAGATTTTACATAAAAAGAAAACCACGATTTTTAAAAAAAAATTGTCACTGTAATCTATAAATAATTTTCAACCAATAATAAAAGGACTCCATAACGTTGAAATAAAAATAACAACACTATTGTGGAATCGAATCCAAGAACTAATTAAAGATTTGTTAAAATTTAACTCTGTAAATTTAAGATGTCTCTATAACAACTTCTATCAACTTGCAAGGGTAGTAACTTGACTGAGCAGTGTCTAATAAGCTCGCTTTACTACCGATCAGCAACTTTACGACCCCCCCCTCTTCCCTCCGGATTAAACATAATTATTTCGTCTATGTACTATTGTTAAATTTATCACAAAAAGCAAGTTTTACGTTAGCATTTGATTCAAAGCCTTCAATTTGTGACAGTATTTGTCTTAAACCCTTAAGTTGAATTTGTATTTATACGTACTAAACATTTTTTAAATTAACGAGATAGCAGTATATTTTACAATACAAAATAAATTTGGTGCTCCAAAAGTGAAACTATCTTTTATTTATGGCAAGAATTTATCAATTTCGAGATTCTTAATCTTTTTAATTCCCATGAAAACATATATTTCTGTCTGAAATCTTGTTATAAGTAGTTTAAGAATTGTTTTTAGGCGTTGGATATGTAATAGCACATCGTTCAGATTACGTAACGTATCTCTGAGCGTCCCCTCCCCCTAATATTAAGATTCAACTTATTTAGGGGATATATTTTTAATATGATTACACCATATTTATATTAATAACACAAATCATAACCTAGTGGCTTGACACGATATCTTTCATACGAAGTTCGAACCATATTAGGCAATATTTCCTGTTTAATTCTTTTAATCGTATGGATGTCAAGGCCCACCTGTAATGAACAGTAGTCGATTTAGGTGTAAGCTGACGTAACATTGTGCTTTAATGCTGGTCTGTACTCATGTTTATTCTTATTAAATTCTTTATATCGACCACTCTATATCATTAACTTGCACTTGTTCCTACTACCTGCCCTATCGGAAGAGGCTATTTTTATAAATCAAGGGGTGTGAGCCTTGTTTATCTGGTCAAGGTCCATGGCATCACAATTATAAGGACGTTTTGACAGGTTAATAAAAGTTGTTATCTAAACGCTTCCGTTTAATCTTTACCGAAATTTACTACGCTTTACAACGTTTTTTAAAACCGCTTCCCTATTCTTGTTGTACCATTTAAAGTCTATCATATTGTGTCATTCGTTTTATTTTCTATATTTAAAGCGATCTGTGTAGTTTTAAAGAGTAACATTAATAAACTGTATCGTAACAAGTGAACCTCAGTGCACTGAAGGAGTTGTGAATATCGGACAACTTGTGACCATCTTTTCAAACCAGGTAGGCCTACGTTCAATTTGTGTTGCTCATAATATGTTACACAGATCATATAATTTTACATGTTGTATGTTATGTCTTTCAAAATTAATTACGCTTCATTTAAACGCAATCTGTTAAAAACGCATGTATAAACTAATCAAAGTTTATTGGTCCTCCGGGTTTATTTCTCTGTGTTGAAAATACACACATAACTTAAACGCACGCAACAAATGCAATTGTAAATTTGTATTTAGATTTAGTGCATGAAATGAAGGCTTTAATGGCTGGTGATATTACGGATTTTCTATCTACATGTCCTTCCTTATATTTCAATAAGTTTGGGGAAAGAGTCCAGTTTAATATAGCGGTAGTAGGAGGCATTGTGTACATTAAAATAAATTGTTGGAAATATAGTAACAAATTTTTGTATAATTATTAGTTTGTTTTTTTAAAAAGAACATCAAATTCAAGCATCAATCTCATGTATGCATGGTTGTGTGCCTTCTCTTGAATTGCTTAAATTAAATTACTAATATTAGCTTGTAAAGATTCTTTGGAATGTATAAGACATTCTTTTTGGATAATTTCTTTATAACAGCTGCTTTGCCGCTACAAGTGACATCATCAGATGAATGCATCACTGCTGATAGAGTTGTCATGAAAGATCTTTCCAAGAAA
Source organism: Aphrophora alni (assembly GCA_963513935.1). Classification (NCBI taxonomy): domain Eukaryota; kingdom Metazoa; phylum Arthropoda; class Insecta; order Hemiptera; family Aphrophoridae; genus Aphrophora; species Aphrophora alni. The sequence goes on along the minus strand of OY740778.1, from coordinate 45,494,791 downwards.
TATCAGCGTTTAGCAACACCCAATTGTAGACTTGGCGTTTTTGTACTAAAAAAATTCCAAACCTAAAGCAACCTAACCTGACAACTTCAGACTCCCCTTACATGCTAATCACGTTTACCCTAAATGCTAGATGCCGGATCATTATTTTGATCGTCTTTGCCGGATCATTATTTGATAAAACAATAATTTATGAAATAGAATTCATTAGTTACAGTTAATGAATGAGACAGCTAACTTCATATGCATTTTGGCCTTTAAGATGAAAACACCTGGAGCAAGTACTGTTTCAATTAAATAAGTTACCAACCTACTAAACTGAAGTTGCTACATTAGAATCAAACATAACCTTAAAGTTATCAACAGACCAGTACGTTACGCTTAAATGCCTTGCGTTAAAATCATCTGGTTTTCATTACACAAAAGATTGTTAAACTTTGAAAGTTTGCTCAAGCCTACTGATTACTTAAGCCTGGCTCTCGTCGTCGAAGTGTCGTAAAACCTGTAGTCGGACTTTATGTAGCGTGTTCATGTCGTTGGACTTAAAGCTAGCGACGTGGTGGAGATTTAACCCCCCACAGGGGATGATATTGTTACGTTTAATTAAGATCTGATAAACCCAGGAGATATTTAGAGCTTTTATTTTTCTCCGAGATATTGAATATCAAATAAAGGTATTCATCGCAAAAGAAGTATTTTTTTTAGAAATCTATCAAATCCTCAAATAAGACAAACTAAACTTGTTTAATTTTGCTTTATAATTTCAATTTGTGTTGTTTTGAATATATCTTCCAGAATTTCCTGTATAAAACATGAAGATTTCCCTGTATTTTATTATTGTGATGTAAAGTAAGACGTATTGAAAATTAAATTTCTGGTACAGGGTGTTCTAAAAAGTAAAAATTAAGCCTACATATTTATTAACTATAGTACATAAATTGTTAGAATATCAACTACACTAACATAACAATTGGAGTGTAAAACGTAAATTATAAAGTGTTTTTACGTTTTAAAACTTCATATGATGATTCAAAAATTAACAGAACGTGACATGTTTTACAGAATTTTCAAATAGCTTAGGGTAAAGCTTTAAAATTAGAAGTCGAACATTTCTCTATCTAATACAGTTCTTGAACTGTAATATTAAATTGTTTCCATATATTTTACACACTCTATAGGCCCCTCCTGTTATGCTCTCATATGATTGTTTTCTAAGCTTAAAAAATAATCGATATTCATAAATCGATATACAATAAAAATGTCGCTTTTGAATTGTATCTAAATCTGTGTTTTCAGTATGGTATAGTAGTAGATGAAATTTTATATGTACAGGTTAAATTTTTTTTTTAATAACTCCAAATTTTGGAACATCTGTTATAACATAATACAAAATATACACACACGAATAAATAAGTGTTTTCTAAAAATATACTAAATTTTAAAAATGAATCTTGGTCCCCGTCATCTAAGGTTGAGTATATTAAAACAAGTTAAGTGATATCGACTAAATTTTTGTGAAATGTGAAGTTTCACATTGTAATGAAATCAACCCCAGTAAATCTATTGCACAGTTTTAAAAACAAATAAAACTAAAGTAAATAATCGCCCAAAAATTATAATTCAAAAGGAACATGTGACCTTTGACCTATGTTGAACGTTATCAATACAGACATGTGATATGATGGGCGTTAGATAAACTATAATTGGACAGCACAAAAGGTATTTACGGTCAAATGTAACCAACATCACGCATTAGGTCGACATATGCGGTGAATTAGGAATTATAAATAGCAAACTAATTATGCATGGTATTGATTGTGGGCAGGTTGACATGAGTCATTTAATATGTTCAAATAGTCCAGGGTTAGATATAGTTTGACTGTTATATTACTCACGATTTAGAGAACGTAATGTGATGATGCAAAAACCTAAGTTGAGATTGTTGAGATATTCGTTTTGTGTGTATCTAAAACCAATATGGAGATTGCACTAACTTTCTCATATACTTCTTTAGAATCGAAATACTAACCTAATAAAATTATTTGTCTTCAAAAATGTCAGTGCGATTGTTATAAAAAATTTAAATAAATCATGGACGTCATGTTGGATTTTGTAAATTTATTAAACGATATTTTTATAAAATTAGGGTGTAATTTTGCTTCATTTGGATCGTAAACTCGCATTAGGCATAGATATTGTAAAATGTAATCAAGTTACTATGGTTAAGGTTAGGTTTAGTTTTTGGGAAATAATTCTAGACGGTAGATTTGTTTGTTTGTAATTTTGCACAATTATTACAAACATTAATCACATGTCACCAAAATTGAAATGAAACACAAAAAGCCGATTTTAATTTTTTTTAAATAGCTACATGACCAATTTGATTACTCACTAACTGGCATATTTTTAGAGATAGTGAACAATATATTTTGTTTGGATATTTAAGAGTCCACATTTGAACAACATTTGATTGAAATGGTGCCCCCGAATTGTAATTATCTAACTAACGATAAACCGTATAGAGATATGATAAATATACGTCCAAATTGTAAATTTAATTCAAATATTTCATTTCCAAAACCATTTTTTGGACTCAGAGCACCTCAAAACTGTAGTATTTCAGCAATAAACAGGTTTTTCGACACATCGAATTCAGATTTTTAAAATAATTACTAATAACTCACAGAATGTTTGGAGAAATTCTAAATACAGTTTTGTTTGGAGGATACATTTTAGCAAAATGTGATAAAAATTATTTGAATCAATTTTGAAAAAAACGGAATTTTGTGTTTTGGTAAAACCTCTCAGATTTTGAATAGTAAGAAAACAAAAGGAAAACTATTATGTTCAAAATTAAAAGACAGCTATACTCTCTCGAACAAGAACTGAAAAACCCCAACAAAACAAATATGACACGGTGAAAACACCTATAACTTCACGATAGAGAACTCAAAACAAAAGTAAATCTATAACTTTAGACGGTGAAAAACACTTATACCTTCACAAATGAAAACTGAAAACAAAAGGTAAACTATTACTTTAAACGGTAAAAAACACCTATACCTTCACGAACTAGAACTGAAAATAAAAGGAAAACGACAACTTTAAATGGTAAAAAACACTTTAACCTTCACGAATGAAAAGTGAAAACAAAAGAAAAACGACAACTTGAAATGGTAAAAAACACTTTAACCTTCACGAATGAAAAGTGAAAACAAAAGAAAAACGACAACTTGAAATGGTAAAAAACACCTTAACCTTCACGAATGAAAAGTGAAAACAAAAGAAAAACGACAACTTTAAATGGTAAAAAACAACTTAACCTTCACGAATGAAAAGTGAAAACAAAAGAAAAACGACAACTTTAAATGGTAAAAAACACCTTAACCTTCACGAATGAAAAGTGAAAACAAAAGAAAAACGACAACTTTAAATGGTAAAAAACACCTTAACCTTCACGAATGAAAAGTGAAAACAAAAGAAAAACGACAACTTTAAATGGTAAAAAACACCTTAACCTTCACGAATGAAAAGTGAAAACAAAAGAAAAACGACAACTTTAAATGGTAAAAAACACCTTAACCTTCACGAATGAAAAGTGAAAACAAAAGAAAAACGACAACTTGAAATGGTAAAAAACACCTTAACCTTCACGAATGAAAAGTGAAAACAAAAGAAAAACGACAACTTGAAATGGTAAAAAAACACCTTAACCTTCACGAATGAAAAGTGAAAACAAAAGAAAAACGACAACTTGAAATGGTAAAAAACACTTTAACCTTCACGAATGAAAAGTGAAAACAAAAGGAAAACGATAACTTTAAATGGTAAAAAACACCTTAACCTTCACGATCGAGAACTGAAAACAAAAAGGAAAACTATAACTTTCTACTGTAAAAGACACCTATAACTTCACGAACGAAAATTGAAAACAAAAAGTAAACTATTATTTTAAATAATATTAATTTAAACTTCTGTACATACACATTCCAAACAAACACCCTGTATAGGAACTCTCATTAACTCTCCCAAGTAATACTTGACAATAAAATGTGACAGAGTGGAATTGTAATTAATTCGTGACGTCACTACGACTGACTTTTGCCTTTACAACTTTGTCATAAAACTACTTAAACGATTGCAATGAAACTTAATGTTGCGTACATTGCTTTTATTTGTTTGTCGTACATAAACTTGATAATCTGCAAAGTTATTTGTTTCTATTTGACGACAATGATAATAAATCTCCACATAAAGAGGAAATACCGAAATTTAATTGAATACTTTAACGTCTTCGGTTTAGTTACAGAGAAGCTCTCTTAAACTTTACGATCCGGGGTGTTGTTATCAAAGGTCGATAGCGGTCACAAATTAGATGATAAGGACACGAAAGTTCCTATACGAGACTATAGTGTGCTCATATGGAACTCTAATTAAACTCAGAAAAAGCAAGTTGAAAATATCAAAATGGTGGATTGTACATATCGCATGTGTTATTCAACTTATAACGTATTAAACACAAATTGAAGATTTAAATTCTGCGTGTATGCTCTACGATGTCAAAGTTATTGTTAAAAATATAATTTGGTTCTCCAAAGAAAATGTGACATTTGTATAGCTTCGAGAGTATGTAGTGTTCGGCAGGGTCGAGTCGTAGACACGAGCGAAGCGAGTAGAGACGGCTTAAATATAGACTCATTTTAAACCCGACATCAAGGGAGCATAGCTCATTTGTTATGTGGTAGCGCTTGAAGGGATGACGGTCTGGCTTGAAGTGGGAAGGCGAAAGGACGGCGTAAAACTAACTCACTCGCTTCTCCCACTACTAAAAAATAACGGGAACCTTTTTGCCCGATGAAGGTCAAGCGCCACTACATACCAAATGACCTCTAGAGATGTACAAAATTACGAGGTTCAGAATACCTGGGTATAAACTGATTTTATTAAATTTACCTACACTACGTATAGGCGAGACTCCTGATCTACCAATACAGTTAACATTTCACAAGGTCTAGACTAACGTTTGGAGTTTACTTTTAGAGGATCTGCGTTACATTGTACGATGAGACTGGGTAAGTACCCTGATGGCGATCATCAAATTTTTATCATCAAAATATTTCTTTGGAAGTCTCGAAATTGGAAAATTAATTATGATTTTAGTAATACAAGGGAAAGTAAATAAATAAAGGGAAATATTTTGTCCCTCACAATCACATGTCACGGAACAATGAATGTTCTCCTATAAAACATAACCTCATATTATTATCTTTTCATTGGAAATATAGTTTCATTTTTGTCTTTTTATGGTTTTATAAAAGTGAATTTAAAAATAGCGTTCCTTTGTCCGATTGCACCATGGAAGGAACGCGCGCAGTGGTACGTTTTCTCAATTCTGAAGTGGTGAAACCAGTAGAAATTATTCGTAGAATGCAGCGGCAATACCGAAAGAGTTTTTTGATTTACGAATAGCAAGATTTACGAATACATTCATCGCTTAAAAAAAAAGACAGTTTTTTTTTTGTAATGAACAATGAAAAAAATAGGCTTTCACTTTAAGAATATCGAAACGTTTAAACAAATTTATATAAGGGACGGATTAACTTTCATGAAGTTGCAAGTAAATTGAATATAGCCATGGCTCCTATTGTCCACCGTCTTTTAAACTTTAGAAAACTCTGTTCTCGTAAGGTTTCACGTCAACTGACAGTCATACAGTAAAAGAATCGTTTAAAAATATTCCAGAAGCTTTTGAAAAGTTTTGATGATCAACCATTGGTAATAACCATTGGTGAGATATGAATCACTTTAAATTTGAGAGTAATTGATAACGTTTGGTAGGTTAGGTTAGGTTAGGCTAAATTAGAGAGTAAAATTGGTAACGTTTGGTAGGTTAGGTTAGGTTAGGTTACGTTAGGTTAAATTAGAGAGTAATTGATAACGTTTGGTAGGTTAAGTTAGGTTAGGTTAGGTTAGGTTAAATTAGAGAGTAATTAATTGATAACGTTTGGTAGGTTAAGTTAGGTTAGGTTAAATTAGAGAGTAATTGATAAAGTTTGGTAGAAAACTTCATCGCACGTTTGCAGGAAAGTTGATGATGATGATATTCTACGATGTTGAGGGTTCAAACTGTGTTCACCTTACAACTAAAAATGAAACGATGAATTGAGAAAACTACTGTAATCTCTGAAGGTATAAATTACGTCCTAAAGTTGAGGTAAACTTTCAAGAAGTTGTGTTTTTGCTTCAGAATAACGCTCAACGTCATACGTCCAACAAGGCAATACGTTCCCTTCAGATTTCGGTTATGAGCTGCTTGATAACTCACTTTACAATCCTGATCAGAACCCAAGCGATTTTTATCTTTGTGGTGCATTGAAAAAAGAGGCAATAATTTTTGTTCTAATGAAGAGGTTAGGTAAGCGGTACAAAATTGGTTACACACCAGATCGAAAAGTTTCTTTCAAGAAGTAACACAAAGCTTGTTAAAAGATGGACTAAGTGATACTAGGTCATCGTATTTACAATGTTATGATGGTGGTTGTGGGGAGAATAACGGAAATGAAGAGGATGGGGAGGATAACGGAACAGAACTAAAACTTGTATAAAACTATTCCGTTAATATATTTCCAAGTAATGTACACAACGGCTCCTACTACCCTCTATGAAAAGCGAGCCCTCATTCCAAACTTAAAATGGTTGAATGGTTATTGATATATAAGTAGAGGGCAAGCAGATAGACAGATCGTAATATGACCAGCCATTAATGCTTCATTTAATGCAAGTCTAAATACAAATTAACATTGCATAAAAGTGCAATGTTACGTCAATTTACACCTATTTCGACCACCGTTCATTACAAGTGGGCCCTGACGTTGATACGATTAAAAGACTTTAACGTAATTGAACAAGTAATATTGACTACTATGGTTCGAACTTCGGATAAAAGATATCGTGTCAAACCAAAAGGTAACGGTTTATGTTCGTAATACATGGTGTAACTATATTACAAATGTATCTCCTAAAATTATTAAATTGAATCTAAGTATTACTTTTTTAAACGCTCATAAATAGCGTTACTCAACATGTGTAATCCATTATGCAACCGTTGAAAACAATTTTTAAACAACTTATAAAAAGTTTTGCGATTTATATACATGTCCTCACGTTATGGTAGTAACTGTAATAGACGAATTTTGTCATAAATAAAATGACAAAAAAAGTGTGGCATTCACTTTTGAGGCATCGAAACTATTTTAATTGTAAAAAATAATGGTATTCCATTACTATAAAATTTATTTAGTACGTATAAAAACAAATTGAACGTAAGGGTTAAAGAAAAATACTGTCTTAACTTAAAGGCTTTGAATCAAATTATAACGTAAAATTTGCTTCACTTTGTTGGTGATAAATTTAACAATCGCGCAGAGGCGATATTCCCGATGTAATTATGTTTAATCCGGGAGGGAGGGGGTCGTAAAGTTGCTGATCGGTAGTAAAGCGAGCTTATTAGATACTGCTCAGTCAAGTTACTACCCTTACAAGTTGATGGCGGCTGTCGCAAAGACATCTCAGGGATTGAACTTCAACCTAAATCTTTAATTAGTTTTTGACTTCGATTGTAATCAGAGTGTAAATTTATTGAATGCTTAATGGCTTAATAATCAAATATTATTTATTGATAAAATTAACAATTAACTGCACTAAAAAGAAAAGTTTATTAAGTGATTTTTGTTGTTTAAATATTTTTTCCTTTATAAACCTTACAAAGTAGCCTATTGTTTGTTAAAGCCTTTAAGGGCCTTTTGTGCAAAAGTTAAGATACTTAATTATATTTTAAGTGCGTAATTAGGGCAAAACTAATGGTTCTGAAAAATTTGAAAAAAGAATTTTCCATCACCAATATTCCTTTTTAACCAAAGATCAAAGGGGGAAGGTATAATTATGTTGTGAAACAAAACAAAATTGTTAGAAAATAGAGATAGTTCGATTGAGTTTAAATGGAAAAACTATCGAGTTGGAAACCTAACCTATTCTATCTAACCTAAAATTAACATAACCTAACCTAAACTATACTATTCTAAAATAACCTAACACCACTATTCTGTACTGAAAAACAAATTGCTTACATTTACCTGTAGGTCCTTTGCAGTATTTGTAGTAGAGCCATGTTCAAAGAAAAAACATAATTGCCATTAGTAAGAATATCAATTTCTTTTCAAAACAGCTGATAGAGGATGGTGGGATTTTTCACCATCATACATTTGCTTCATTCAACGATAAAATAGTGGTAAAACAATGAAGGAACAGTTAGAAAAGGAGAAAGATAGCGTGATAGAATTTGAAAGAGAGCAACTAGAGATGATTACGATTGAGTTACAATCTAGCTTAACCTAACCTAACGTATAATACATTTGCTTAGTCTAACCTAACTTAACACCACTGTGGAAAATTGTCTTCGTTTAGATATTTTAAAACATTGCAGTACAGTCATATTCAAAATAAAGAAATAATATCTGTTCTTTGTAAGAATATTAAATTCCCGAATAGAGTCGATAAACCATTCTGAAAGTGTTTTTAACTCCAATAAACCGAATGATATTAATGTAGTGACAACCAAGGAAACAACGGGTATAGGTTATGTAGGGACAAAAAGTTAATCAATTTTAGGAAACGAACAGAAAAAAAAGTTGTTTAGAACAATGATGCAAGTAGTTATGCGAAGTAAAATCAATTGATACGAGTCACGTGGGCAGCCATTATGAAGATAAACAGAGCTGGACGTCCGGCTTAATGGCGACTGCTAATAAATCCTGGTTAAAAGGGAAACTGTGTGCAAGGGTGGGCATCGCATCTGCTGTCAGTTATAGAGATCTCTGCTTGATAATGGAATTTTTCTGACTCCGGGAAATATTGGAAAATGAAATGTCGACGCTTTTCTCCGTAGCGTGTGGTCTCTGAGAGATTTATTATATGAAGGACTTTACAACGTCATTTTATAAGTGTACGCAAAAATAAACTGGTATAAAATATTTAACTCTCTTACATAAAAAAGAACATATTCGTTGGTATCCCTCCAGAAACGTCGAAATCTGTACTTTGTGTATGTCCATACGATTTAAGTGAACTGTCATTTTAAATTTATATTTCTTCATACAATTTCTATATACTAATTAAATATGAAAAACTATCAAGAGAGGGTTGTATAAATACATATACAGATTAATATACTGTGGAACAAATATTGCATTATCTATCTCAAATACAAAAATAAAAGGCTGAAAAATGTGCTCATTTTTATTTCCACTAAAATAATCATTTAACTTTTTCACATACGTAATAGATAAAAAAATTGGTGTCAGGTTTTGAGGTTAACTTAATATAAAAGAGTAGTTTTGGAAATGATGTCCGGTCTATCGCCGTTGTCGTTGTGCTGTGCGTTACACCTCAGATGAGTGAACAGTGTTTCAAATTCAGTATATGACCATATTTGGTCAAAACACAAGACGCTTAATAAATATTTCCGAGAACTTAAAATTTATGGGGAGGGGAAATCTTTGCTATGATGAAAACACAAAATTACTTTTTTACCTAGGGAGGTAGGTGTTCCACGTGTGATAGGCGAGTGTTGAGAAAGCGTTTGCATCTAAAACTGTACAGATTAACAATGGTGCAAGAACTAAAAGACGCTGATAAGGTTGCTCTTTATGAAAGTTTTGCGAAAATGTTACATCGATAGGATGAAGATCAAGATTTCATTGTAAACATAGTTTTCAGTGATGAGTCGGCTTTCCATGTGGAATACATACAACTGTCGGATTTGCGGCAGTGAAAATCCACGACAATTCTTGGAACATATTCGTGATAAATCAAAAGTTCATTTCTCTTGTGCTTTTAGCAAGAGCAGAGTTTACGCCCCTTTCTTTTTTCAAGAGAAAAACAACAACGGAATAGTGTACATAGATATGCTGGAAAACTTTTTTTTCCCAGAGTTTGCTGAGGAGGACCTAGAACAGTCCTACAAAATCAACCTGGCGTGCTTCTAGCGTTCCACTGTTTAGCATCTGTTGAGTAAACGTTTACATCATACTGGCACAGATTAACAATAATACAACAACTAAAAGACAGTGATAGTTTTAAGTAGTTTTTTGCGGAAATGTTACATCGATTGTATGAAGACGAGGATTTTTTTGGAAACAAAATGTTCAGTGAAGTCGACTTTCCATGTGTGTAGTAAAGTTCTGTCAGATTTGGGGTAGTGAAAATCTACAACAATTATTTGAACACGTCGGTGATAGCCCAAAAGTTAAAATATTTAGGTAATTGAAAATAGATATTAATGGAGAAACACTATTTTACCTATCTCTTTACTATCTCAATACTAGGTATATATAAGAAAGTAGCAGAGAAGCCAGAGGCAAGTTTGATGTAATATTGACTTGAATAGATTTTTAGAAACGAAAAAACTTGACTCTTTAGCGATGAATGAAACTCTTTTATCTGATTTCCAACATCTCGGGGCAACGTAGAAGCTATAAAAGTAGCTTTTGGGTTTATCAGATCTTAATGAAACGTAACAATATCATCCCCTGTGGGGGAGGGGGGGTTAAACCTCCACCACGTCGCTAGCTTTAAGTCCAACGACATGAACACGCTACATAAAGTCCGACTACAGGTTTTACGACACTTCGACGACGAGAGCCAGGCTTAAGTAATCAGTAGGCTCGAGGAAACTTTCAAAGTTTAACAATCTTTTGTGTAATGAAAACCAGATGATTTTAACGCAAGACATTCAAGCATAACGTACTGGTCTGTTGGTGTAGAGTTTAAGGTTGTCTGATTGTAATGTAGCAACTTTAATTATTAGAGTCGGTTACATTGGGAACTTAATTAATTCAATCAGTATTTGCTCCAGCTGTTTCATAGTAAAGGCAGTACGAATGTAAAGTATGTAGCTATTTCACTTACAGTACATCTAAATTAAATAAATTATAGAAGGTGGAATTTAGTGGAACTTATCTTTCTCTTCAGTAGATGGAATTTTTTAAATATCATGGTATATTGACTGAATTTTGATTTTCTTCCTCACATATACATGTAATAAAGTTATAGGGTGGATAAACAAATCGCTGTCGAGCTTTTGGAGATAAATCGCTTTAGAGTTCAAAAAAGTAATTTTTGAATGATTTCCGGCGTCTCTGTAGAAGCACAACTGCTCAAATGCGAATACCTATTTTAATTAAGTTAAGGTAAGTCCAGGAAAACAGTGTAGATTTCCGCTGAGTGCTGGAGTATAAAGAAGTCTAGGAGAATGAGATGGCCGACAATCTAGCTAAACTAGCAGAGTTTGTAGGACTGAGTGAGCTGTAGGAATATCCGTGTGTCTGACCAAGGTGGTCATAAACAGGTGGGTTCATCCGCAGCATCATCCCTCAGGTAATCCTGCGAAGATTATATGACCAGAAGTAAGGGAAAACTCAGAAAAATTACGGGACACTGAGGTCTGAGACTGCATTTGCACAGGATAGGAGCCTATCAGGGCGAAACTGAGTGTAGACTGTGCGGGAGGTAGATGAGACTGCAAACAACATAAATTTCAATTGTGAGGCACTAACCAATAAGAGGCGAAAGGTTTTTGGATTTCAAAATCCTTAGAAGCTATCGTTGGAAGAGCTAGTTAGTGGGTTACTTAAACTCGTTAGGTGAACAAACGTGCTAAGCTAGAATGAGGAGGCTTTAGTTGCACAAAAGGCCAGGACTGGTCTCTAAACGGCCCCTTAAACTTCAATCAATCAAGTTTGATTTGTGAGCGTATTTTTTGCTATACATCGAGACATTTAAACAATTAATTGTTTTTTAACTCAAAAGTTAATGGTAATTACGATTTTATCTAAAGATTTTGATCAAAATTTGTTCAAATGTAGTGCACAAACAAAAGTATTGATCTTCACCTCTTAAAGGAGAAAAAAAAAAAAAAAAAAGTCTAGAGGTACCGATAAAAACACAAACAGCCAGTCATGAGGCTATGTATAATACGTAATATTTCTAAAACGGTTTTTAGATTTTATTTAAATTTTAGTAAAATATGAAGATTAATTACCCAAACAGAGTCCAAAATTGCAAGGAAAAAATTATTACCATTCAGGAATAATTGACAAAATACAAAAATAAACCGTTATTGTCGTAATTTAAAATTTGATACTAATCAAATACGATTTATGGTGATTACTATTCTTTATATATCTCATAACATTAAATCTGTCTTATAACTCTAAATTATTACTTGCTACAAGAAAATATTTTAAAACGTTGTTGACGAGGTACAATACAAATATTTTTTGAGACCTGGGAGGAATAATATATTTGGTTTTGTAGATGGCTATGTAAGAAAGTTAGTGCAATATTTTTTTGTACGGTTTATTAGAATAAATTAATATACAAAAGTTATAAAATTATTATTTAGTAACATCATTTGTTTGAACAGTGGTTAAATCAATCTTTTCAAAAGCATTATCCCAAGTGGAACTATCAAGATCAACCCTTACAATCTCCACACAATGACAACACTCCCACAACCAATACATGTTATCTAGTCATCTCTAATTGGCTCGATTATTACTTAACGACGTCACTCTCCCAAGGCAGATTTGACATAACTTAGTCTATTACATCGATAGTCGATACTGAATCCCGTTGAGAGGTTATGTCAGTTGTCATGTGACTGATTAATAACGATGTACGACACCCAGAGCGCTACCATCATCCGCTCCTGGTGCCATCTATAGCGTGATACACGCACTACAACCCCCAACTGAGACATTGATGTAGGCCTATATTTTAAACCATAACATTATTTGTGCGGGTGTTACATATTGCTACGGGTATGTTTAGGAATTATTTATTTTAAATGTGAAGCTTAAATGAGGGGACTCTTGAGGGATATGTTACGGTGGTTTTGATTGAGTTATTGGAGAGGGGGTTTGGGAAGACTTACTGTTGTTTAATCGAACTGTATACAAAAACTAATACATGACGTTTCGAAAGTATAAATCAACTTTCGTTATCAGCGTTAAATCTGGAGTGTAAAAGAGAAAAACACAGCGCTGCAGCCTTGGGTCATATTGGAAACTAAATCTATAACCTAAGAAAAGCAGTGCAGCCTGAGCATTCAAATGTAAAAAAAATACTTATGTAACAGATAAAAACCACCACACACAGACTTTCACTACACAAAGGACTGCAAGCAACTGATGTAAAGAGATGGAACCAAGAGACCGTTGTCCTAACTGTTTATAGGGGTAAACAATCTTTTGCCCTCTCTTTCAAGAATACAGTGCGAGATTGTGTTATTCCTATCGAGTTTTCAGCGGTAAAATTTCAACCTTACAAAATACAAAGTTTGGTAATTAGAAAAACAGTTTGACCTCCGTCTTTAGACTGACCTTCACGTTTCAGATAACCGAAAAACTTATTTTCGACGTCCCGTTCGTTCGTTGTCGTTGTCGTCTTAACGTAAGCACGAAAGAGTACAGGGTGTGCTTATAGAGAGCCTTATTGAAATTCAGAAAATTCAATTAAAAATGTTAAAATGGAGCCTTTTTTAAAACAATTTATTGTTATGGTGTTTAATCAACTTATAACTGACTGTATTAGATAAAATTTGAAAATTTCTGTTCTCCATGTTGTGCTCCTTTACGATGACAAATAGGGAAGTTATTTTCAAAAATGTAATTTCGTAAGATCCCAAAAATGTGATGTTCATGTAGTTAAGAGTAACTGAAATCTGGCAAAACTTGATTTCATAACCAGTTGTAGTTTTACAGAGAAACAAATTTACTTTCGGATAAAAATTTTAAAAATTATTCACTGAAATATAAAAACCATTCATTGAGAAGTTTCGACACGTTAGCTCCCTCTCCCTTTATATTTGTTTGCTCCAAGTATCGCCCTTCGCTTTAATATCCACCACTTGTAACTCGGCCCCTGACGTCCGCTTGCTAAAATTACTTTTTACTTTTGAAAAATGAACCATCCATTACAAGTCCAAGTATTAACTCAACCAACTTTCTCTTAAGGATGACGGGGGTGGGGGTTTAAGGAAATATTGCAGTTGCATTTCCCCATCCCCGCATTGTTTCTTCCTTCTGCACATAAAAGGATTTCTTTTATTCATTGCCACATTTTTTCTCTCTCCTTTTACTTTAAAAGAGTTTATTTTAAATGAGCTAAACCTTTTAACTCGCCCGGTTAATTTTATTGCTAATGCAGGCAATTTTGATTTCTTGTATTTTGGAACAAAGGAAAGCCTATATAAAAGAGTTTAAAACACAGCTTTGTGACTTTACAAACTTTACGAGAAAGCGGTTAAGAGGTTTTTTCTTTTGGTCGTTCATCACTTTCCAAGAATCTTTGATCTTGGAAATGATTCGAAAACACTTTTTTTTCCTTTTAGAATCTTCCATTTAAGTAGGGGCCGATAGAGATGTAAATATGTAAAACGTACATTTTGTATTTTTTTTTGTTTAAATATTAATTTTTAGAATTTCTAATACAGACTGTTCTGCGGTCTGCCAAACTTTGGCATAACCTAACCTAACCTATAACCTATAACCTAACCTAACCTAACCTAACCCAACCCAACCTAACCTAACTTAACCTAACCTAACCTAACCTCACCTAACCTAACCTAACCTAACTCAACCCAACCCAACCCAACCTAGCCTAACCTAACCTAACCTAACCTAACCTAACCTAACCTAACCTAACCTAACCTAACCTAACCCAACCTAACCTAACCCAACCCAACCTAACCTAACCTAACCTAACCCAACCCAACCTAACATAACCTAACCTAACCTAACCTAACCTAACCTAACCACGCATTCTAATCTGAATAATTTATAGTTTAGATTATAACCCACACATAATATTAACATACAAAAATTCAACTCTATAGATTTTGCCTATTAACTACCCACTGGCCATTTTTTTGTTACCACTATATTTATGAAAAGTTTGAAATATATAGGATTTATCGTCTTGTCTGTGCAGAAGAATTCCTACTTACAGACAGACAGGACAGACACGTGTGTGAAATATAAGGATCCTTCGTTATATCTACGACCCTAAAAATTAACAAAATTTGTTACACTTAATTTAAATGATTGATTGATTTTTATTGCCTCTTATCAACAAACATATAAATAAGTTTTTACAAATGAAATTAGGCTAAACATTTTTAAAACTAAAACAAAGAATAACCTTCTCCAAATAGACAAGAAATAATAAAAGAAACCACGAGGTAATAAAACCTGTCGGGGTTTTTTAGATAAAGTTGAGGTCCGCAGCCGACCGAGTTCCCAATGAATATACATAATTTTTTACATTAAAATCTACAATCAAAAATATGACTTCTAGTCTTTTTATAAACAATGCATATTTATTTATAACTGAACTTAATAACTTACAACTTAATAAATATATCCCTGTATGTTATCTTGGATAAACACTATACACAAGCACTCCGCATACACACTTGCAAGGATACAACACCCGAATATAACACCAAAAAGTAAGGTTCAGGATAGTATTTTAAAATTCGATTGTACATATTCAAGCTCGAGTAATAAATTACGCAGCAAACCAGAGAACTTATGTCTGTTCGAACATGATTTAATACTATCTGACATACAATTGAATAATTTAGGTGCCAGATATGCATAAGATTTCATATAAATTGTAAAATTTGGTTTAGGTACAAAAACATTTGACCTATTCTGCAATGTCAAAGATCTTGGCCATAAAGTAAATGTAATGACACGTTATTACTTTTTATTTGAGAAGTATACAACCCAAATAAACGGTGCAAAAATATTGCACAAACTTTCTAAAATCGAATACTAACCGAACAAAACTATCTGATAAAATTAAGTTTAAAATATGCTGCTGAATGTTGGTTTTAATGTTTTCGGTAATTATCCCTGAACGCTAATTTTCTTTCAGTTGTAGTGACCTAAAATTCAGCACAACGCTAAACCAGCAGGGGTACTTCATTGTGACCGCCAAGGTTCATCGACAAAGGCTTTGGAGTTAAAGGGTTGGTGATAGACATTATTATTTTGTCATCTTTATTGTTTATATTTCGTCAAAATTTCCAGAAAATCGGTTGAGACGATTTTGAGAAAAGAAGTTTTAGAGATCGCATTTCTTAGGACCTTGTTTGGGTCCTTAAAAGCCACACATTAGTAATTTTTGTATCAAAATCGTAATTTTGTGATTTTTTTACTAAAAATTTTAAGTAATGGAAAATTGGAAATTTTATTCTAGACAATATACAATATGCTTAAATACCAATTTAATTAAAGCCGCTACACTTGTTAGGTTTTACTCCATATACTACATACATGTGTAAGTCCAAAAACTACCCTTATCAGTAGTTTAAAGCGAAGTCAAAGCGTGTCAAGGAATATTCTTTGAGATTTCCAAGGGACTTCAAAAAACGGATATATTAGTGAATTCCCGACATCAGTATGTTCACTCATCACATAACTTTAAAAAAAGTAAAAGTTAGTACAACTCAAGATAGTTGCCATTTGAAAGAGTTTTATTTTAGGGGACCACCATAAACCGATATTTTAGTGGATAAAAAAAGTTAAATTTGCTGAGTTTGGCTTTCTGTCAATATATCCCCAGTGAACAATTGCTTGTTACACACTAATAAAATATAAATTGAAATTACCCTATTTTTTATTAGAATAAGGTAGTTATTATTCATAAATTGATAGGATAATAAAAAATATTATAACACATAACATATGTTACTATTGTTGTTTGCTTGCATAGTTAGTACTTGATGATTACTATGTAGGCGTATTTCAATGTATTGTTTGGATCGTATTCTTTCACACTTTACAAAATATTTTGGAATATAACTCTAAAACGACGTTCACAGTTAATTAAAAAATTTGAGATAAAATTAACAGAACACTTTGTGCTTACAAGATGTTTTGTTCAGGTTATTGAGGCTTACGTTAGTGCAAAATTTAAACCATTAATTATAACCTATTTTAAAAACTCTAAAGTTTTAGTTTTGCCTATAATAGTTGCCTTTAAATTGTATTTATTAAAAATAAAATATTGCAAAAAACTTTAGAGATAAAGTCAAAATATAGACAAATACCAAATATGAATAAAATAGGCCTACCTAACTTAAAAATCGGGTGTTCAATATATCCCTAGTGAACAATTGAGCGGATTGAATGTTATAAACGCAAACAAAGATTGGAAGCGAGCGAAGCAGTTTCGTATCAAATCGCTTCAATTAAATGCAAGAAAAATTATTTGTGTTCTTGTAAATCATAAAACTGTCACAAAGTTTAAATTTGTCACCCTATTTTTTAATTGTTTATAAATTGTGTATATAATAACAATACTTCCAAATATTATGAAATCCCTTTAGAAGTGACTTTTCTAAAGGCCCTCTAGGGTCAAACGATCGTTATCACCGCGCCCTCACAACGACCCCCGTCGACAAAATCTCATAAATAAACCCACCCCTCTCGTCGTCCACATTATTGTTATGTTTACTTAGCCGGGGTTGATCTGCAAGGTGGGGTCCGGTAGACAAGGGGGTGACAGTGGCATTTTAATTGGATGGAATGATAATATAAGGAAATAGATAAATATGGATTTGTAACTGTATGAGATAGTTGCTGGACAACTGATAGGATTAGACTTTTATTTTCTCACAGACACGTGGTATAGTGATGTTACGTGATCAGTGTGGGAGTTTTCGTGAAAATATACCTTTTACTATCTTCCAAGTCCAAAATAGCGGAAGTTATATCTGTCTGTGAATTACTTTACAGGCCAAACAAGTGGATCGATTTTCATCAAATTTTTCCCTAGTGTAACTTCTACGGTCCCAAATAAAACGTATTGGTCGGCATCTCTCTACACGTCCCAGCACGTGAGTTATTTGTAAAAACAAAAATCAATCTTTTAGCTGTTTATAAACAGTAATTTCTCAAAATCGGCTTTAACGATTTCAATAAAATTTTTGTGAAACGTTAAATGAATGACCCAAGGAGTTTGCGAAATTGCAAACACTGTAATTGGAATTTACCGCTAAGGAATAAAAATAATAATTCAAAAACGAAAACCAAACTTGACTTTCTGTACTCCTTATTTAAACATAGTTTACGCCTGATTTCAAAACAAGTTTACGCTTCATTTAAACACAAATTAACCCCTTATTTAAACAATAGTTTAGGCCTGATTTCAAGCAAATTTACGCCTTATTTAAACACAAATTACCTCCTTAACAAAACACAACAGTACGCCTTATTTAAACTGAAGTTTACGCCTGATTTCAAGCAAATTTATGCTTTATTTAAACACAACATTACGCTTTAATTAAACAAAAGTTTACTCCTGATTTCTAAACAAGTTTACGCTTCATTTAAACACAAATTTACTCTTTATTTAAACACAACTTTACCCCTTATTTAAACTATAGTTACGCCTGATTTCAAGCAAATTTATGCCTTATTTAAACACAATTTACCTCCTTATTTAAACACAACATTACGCCTTATTTAAACTGAAGTTTACGCCTGATTTCAAGCAAATTTATGCCTTATTTAAACACAATTTAACTCCTTATTTAAACACAAATTACCTCCTTATTTAAACACAAAATTACGCCTTAATTAAACGAAAGTATACTCCTGATTTCAAAACAAGTTTAAGCTTCATTTAAACACAAATTTACTCTTCATTTAAACACAAATTTACCCCTTATTTAAACAATAGTTTAGGCCTGATTTCAAGCAAATTTATGCCTTATTTAAACACAATTTACCTCCTTATTTAAACACAAATTACCTCCTTATTTAAACACAACATTACGCCTTATTTAAACTGAAGTTTACGCCTGATTTCAAGCAAATTTATGCCTTATTTAAACACAATTTACCTCCTTATTTAAACACAACATTACGCCTTATTTAAACAAAAATTTACGCCTGATTTCAAGCAAATTTACGCCTTATTTAAACACAATTTACCTCCTTATTTAAACACAACATTACGCCTTATTTAAACAAAAGTTTACTCCTGATTTCAAGCAAATTTATGCCTTATTTAAACACAATTTACCTCCTTATTTAAACACAACATTACGCCTTATTTAAACTGAAGTTTACGCCTGATTTCAAGCAAATTTACGCCTTATTTAAACACAATTTACCTCCTTATTTAAACACAACATTACGCCTTATTTAAACAAAACATTACGCTTTATTTAAACTGAAGTTTACGCCTAATTTCAAAATAAGTTTACGCTTTATTTAAACACAGTTTACGTTTTATTTAAACATACGAGTGTTAGTTAAAAATAGTCTGCAGAATCTAAGACGGTGTTCAATTCAATTTTTTATTCAACTACAGAACTAACATTTCGATGTCGATTTGTTTTGTTTGGTTAATATTTTGTGAAGGGATGTATGAGAAAGTTTGTGCAATGTTTTTGGTTTACGAGTATACAAATATTAAAAAAATGTACTGTGGTGTTACTACAAAAATTTTGTTTTTTCAAAATCGGCTCTACCGATTTGTTTAAAATTTGAGTAAACTGACAATGAATTACTCAAATTCGTGTATAAAATTGCAGATACAATATATTACTGGCAAAATAACAAATATAATAAAATAACAAATCTTGACCACTGTTATTAAAATCTCGTAAAAGCTCGATTTTAATCAAATTCGAATTGTTACGAGCTGGTTTAGGACTTTATTTAAATATATAAATATATTTAAAGATATTTTGATTGACAACTACCAATGATATTTTTGATAATAATTAGTTTTGGTTAATTTTAATTGACTTTATTGTAATAGTAGATATTTCTTATTGAAACTCTATATTCAAGGATAAAATAAAGCAAAAACTTTAAGCTTTTGCTTTATTTTATCCTTGAATTTTAATTGATATTGGGTGCATTGTAAAGTTTGATCAATGTTTTTGGACAGTTTATTGAATACACTTCTTTTATTTTATGTATCGTAGAAGTACGCTTGGGTTTCACTGAATGCAGATTTTAAAACTGTATATAATGAGCTAGGGTACGGGGTTACACTCTACATGAAATACTTTTCCTACCTTGTCTTACACGATAGAGTTACTAACACGAAGGAAGATTTTAAGTGAGTAAGCACCTCGCATTATTGGGAGTATAGGATTTGGGATTACTGGGTATTATGTACGATTTCCAACTTTTACGAAAAAACTCATTAAAAGTTCAAGCCTGGGTCTCTCAAAGTACAAGTTTCAGCTATCCTGTAGGCTACAATGATTAGGAAAGTCTTATATTTAATTACACGTCTTTGAAAACAGAAAATTGGGCTGTTCAATGGGAATACCATTTACGAGTGTACCGACATACGTATTTTCCTTTTTGAAGTCTATAAAACTTACTGCAGGGAGGTGCTGTACCCTAGTGTTTAAGTCCGAAAACAGCGTCACGTAATTTTTTGCCGTTGGCTTACTAACGGGACCCACAGGCGATAAGAATTCAGTTCGGATCTGAGTTTTGCATTGATGACATTCGTTCGAATAGTTTTCTAAAATTTATCTTTTGCTTTAACGGTCATCATGTTGATCTATCTTCCTTATAAAAGTAATAGTCAATATAGAAGCTTCACTAAAATGTGGGCAGTTTCTCTTTCTTTCTAAATTAAAAAAAAACATTACCTTCATTCTTCATGTCTCGTTTTCGAACGTTTTTTGACAACTCTTGAACCAGGTAAAAGAAAGTTACTGTTTTATTTTACTGAGTTAACTATGTTAAAATATGTACTGTCTTTATAAATGTAAAAATTTAAAATCTGTTTTCAATTATGACTAAACTTTAGCTTGTCAGTAAATTATAAGAGTATAAATTCAAACAGCTTTTTTAAAACGAATAGCAATTCCTTTTATTTCTAGTTATTATAAAGTGAAATCATCAATTGAAAATCATTGATTATAGTAAAGAGTCTGAAGGAACTGCTTAACGAAAAGTCAAAGAGACGAAATATTATCAAAATGTTAAAATTACCCGCGAATTTGAATTTTAAAAGACTGAGTCTACAACCAAATTGTGAACAAAATGTATAAAATGAGTCATACATTTAGGTAAATTACTCAAAAAGATCAGTGGCCTTTCATGATCTGTATTATCGGAATTTCAGTGAGCAATAAAGCTTGTATTTATATACTAGAAACTAGTATGAAAAACGAGGAACGTACAAAAGTATTACACGTGATAGTGTACTAAACAACAAAGAATTACCCCCACCCGGATCTCCAAAACCGGAAACACCCCTCCACCCTCCAGGAAGGAAGTCTGCGAATCTACACATTTCTAATGACTGTGAAACAAATGTACAAAACAAGGATACCCAGACTTCATAAATCACTACAAATTGTTCAGCATTATTTAGGGTGTAATTCATTAAGTTGGTAGCATGTCACTCAATTAGACTGGAAACAATCAATCAATTAGGGAATTACGTCTCACAGTGTTGGCTGTACTGGTGATGATGTTTCTAATGTATTTATAACAATAAATGATAATCGATATATCACGGGGAATAAGGAGGGTTAGTGAGGGAAGGAATGTGTGTGTAGTAAATACTTTTTGTTAAAAATTTGGAATATTAAACTTGTGTTTAAACAATTTGTTTTAAATATGAGGATAAGGAAATCAAATTGATACGTGTCACTAAGGATTTATCCAAACACATCGTGCAATGCAATACAATCAGAAAACATTTCTACACAGGTTTCAGTCTTGCAGGATCTCATAACTATAAGAATATCATTTTTTTGCGAGGTTAAATGTCAAAATCACATTAAAAAAAATAACTTCACTATTTTTCGTCGTGCGGTTGGTACCATTACATGCAGAATTGAAATATTCAAATTGTTATTTAATTTAGTGTGTTATAAGTTGAATAACAAACTTTTTTTACAATAGCAGCTATTTTGACATTTATAATTCAGCGTTTAGGGATGTAAATATATCTTTATATGAGCACGATAAAGCAGATTTTGAGAAATTACGTCTTTATGTACACTTGACAGTTTTTATTTGTTTTACCGATAACTCATGAACCGCCATTTGTGGAGAAATGGCGACCAATACGTTTCAATTGGAACACAGGATCAAAATTTCATCAAAATCGTAAAGCTGATTTTGAGAAAATTGCACTATTGTGTTTTTTTTGTAGCAAAGTATCCGCAAGTTTTGAATTATTCAAAGAATTTTTAAAAAAATCCTGAGATATGGCAAACAAATATGCACACATATCTAATTTGATTGAGATAGATAATTTACAGTTAGTAGTGTTACAGTTAAGTTTGATGCTCGCCACTGAAGATGGCAACTTTGTTGTTGAAACGCTTTTGAATACGTACTATCTGTGTGAAATTGTGTTCTAGTTTTAGAATATCAGGTACAATAACTCTCAAATCAAACTCAGTATTTATTTATAAACCGAAAACAGATTCTCACAAAATAGCGTTTAATTATCAAACGCGTTTCAGCGACAGTTTCGCCATCTTCAGTGATACAATTGCTACGACAAACAAATTAAAACTATTAACGAATTTGATTATTGTAGTTAATGTATCAGCGACATTGAGTCAAAATCTTTAAATACAACAAAACTAAGATGCATAAGTTGGAAAATAAACTCAATTTATTGCTACTGGAGATAAGATAAGTGTAATTCAACTCTAGTTCGCAATGCAATATGCAACAGTAGTGTTTATATTCCCGGAGAGAGCTGACAATTGTGTTTACTTTTATTTATGACATCTGAATACTTTAAAAAAACAAGTTTTTCCATTTCGTACAAGGAAAAGTTTATAAGTTTATTTATGCTTGACATTCCATCTTTGTCCTTGACCTTTTTTAAAGAATAAAACTGAATTTAAACGAGATGTAAAAATGCAACGCGTTATGGTGTATCTACTATTATATACCTACTGTTTGTAATTACCCATTGGTATAGGGTAAGATTGATAATCGTAAAAAAATGTTGATTCAGGAAATCTGAAAATTGATTTTCGACATGACACTGTCTGTCGTCGTTGTCTCCTGTCAGTAAGCACGTCAGTGGCACAAAAATAAAGATAAGAGTATGAAATTTAGTAGTAGAAACTATAGTGTACTCATGTAAACCCTATTGAATTTTTTAAAATCTGATTTAAAATGGCGGCCATAATCTCGCGTTTATTCAAGATACAACACACTGATATAAATTAAACACAGCATATTTAAATTCTGCACGTAATTATATCAATCCCACATCTTTACGAAGACAAATAAGGAAGTTATTGTGAAAAATGTAATTTCGAACTCTGATTTTTAAAGATAATTTGATATTCGTATATTTCAGGGGTGAGACATTGGCACAACTACGTGGTCCGTTAGACACTAGCCGATGCCAAGAAAATAGTGAGAAAAACAATTGCGAGGTTCAGAAAACCCCTGTAATAACCATTACAACAAACTAACCCAATATTTCGTTAGGATTTAGGTTTGAACGTTAAGATTCAAACTAGGCAGTGGAACATATTGTTAGTTCATTCAATAAACACCAGAACATAAATCGAAGTCAAATCCAGTAGAGAGTAATAGACGGTCGGGGTTGACACGGAGCTACCGGTTAATCGATTGACGAATGGATTAGAAGAGGACCTACTGCAGAGGATCATGGTACAGGATCACGATAGCACAAATAATAGGGGATGAGGAAGTCTCACGTGTAAAGAAATTTAGTAAATCTTTGGAATTCATTTTTAATGTATCATAATCATTGGCATGCCTCCGGATTGAAAGCAGAGAATATTTCATTGATAGTTTAGCTTAATATTATATGTTTTTTATGAATATCAAAATATTAAGAAAGAATGTTATGAAACGAGATTAGAATCAATGTTTTGCTTGTATTAGAGAGATTTAAAATTAAAATTGTAATATTGATTTCATTAAGATTCTGGATTTTTCAATACCAACACTTTTAGTACTAACCATTGTTTGCTTAGCAAATTTATTTTTCTTGAACAGAAATCGTTGATTCATAACAACTACAAATACTGACCCATTGATCTACTAATAGAATTTAACACCTACAAGGTCAAAAAAACCAACTTTAAGCGTTACATTTGGAGGATCAGCTTGGATTACATTGTATGATTACTGGGTAAGTACAAAGATGACGTTTATCAAATTGTTTTATACATACTATCTACAAGTATTCTGCATATGATAGACGACTGAAGTATAGGCATGTGACGTAACTACTCTAAAACCCAGGCTCAGCAACTAATTAGAAGCGCCTCTTCCCCACCCCCACCTCATCGTTTTTCAAAGCACTAAGCCAGGATTGGGATCGGCACTGATACACTTTTAACGATCCAGTTATGTCCAATCTGGATCAGTTTTTATATTAGTCTAAACAGGAACAATACATGAGCAAAGGGACGTGGATCAAAGGGAATGTTTGATGGAATAAATGGCGTGAAACGATGCGGTCGATTATACGGATTTGTAATGGATGTTGTTTAAGTAATAGTGGTTTGTTTGATGTGTTAAATCTTGGGGCTTTTAAAATGTAAATTGGTAAATTAGTGGAGGTGTTATATTGAGTCAAAAAGTAAAATTTAATTTAGGAGCTTTTATGGGGAAATTATTGCAGAGCGAAATTTTTGAAAATTCAATTCAAGTCAGAATTTTTAAAATATGGATAAATTCAAAATGAACTTTATAAAAATATGTACCAACTTTCCCACACAAAACAAATATTAACAATAAATAATAATCTTTGCCATCTCTCCAAAATATCTGTCTTTACAATATATATAAATGATAACATTATTGATATGATTTATTCGAAAATTTACCATCTCTAATGTACATAATTTTAATACAAGAAGTTTCGAGAATATGCATTAACTCTCGTTTTCAAGTGATAAAACCTAGAATGTATAAAACATGAAAAGGTCCAATATAACCTAGTAACCTAATACTATGTTAATTAAAATTTGTAACCTAAGAAAGGGCTTTAAAACAACTAAGCACAAACATCCAGGAAAACCAAAACACAGAACTGCACAACGCAAGGAGGTCAAGTTACCAGGTTGAATCTTTGACGATGTCACTTTGATTCGGGACCTACTTGAGGAAGGTTCATTTTATTTAACCGAAATTGGTCTTAGCAGGAAACAGCTGACTGAGTAGCTAGGTTGAGCAGACCATGCTAGACAAACTGTAGAAGGAACCTATCTGAACAGTGAACTTCACGTGTTGTGCAGTGTAGTTGTTAAAATTTTGGTTTAAATATATATTTCTCCAGATTTCAATAAGGCTGGTTAATTAAATGTGTGAATATCCGCAGGTACAATGTTATAAAACGGTCGCGATGATTGATAAATTAAAATAGGCCGGGTTTGAGAAATGAGTTTCGCCCAACCTCAAACACTGCTATAAAATATTTTCCATTCTAAACAAAAAACCAAATGTGTTTTAATTCTTTCTGTAGCTTAAGGATAACTTGGTTATTGAAAAAAAGAAGAATTTTAGGTAATATTCTACAAGATTAGCCTAGAACTAAAATTATTGTTTGAATTGTGCAAAGTTTTATCTCAAAATCTTCCTGTAGCTTAAAATACAACTGAGTTATCGCCACACATCATAATATGTAATAACGAATATCTATTGTTTCTTAAATAATATTTCAAGTTAAAAATATACGACCTAGACTGGGAATTGAACCCAGAACTTTGGCTTTACCAACTGAGCTATCCTTAGGTACTTCCCAGCATAGGGCGTACACTTCTCACTTGACTTTGCTTTTGCTACGGTTTTTGAGTTATAAAATTAACTTTTCTCTGTTTGAAGTTATTTGTTAATGATGGAAGTTCAATTTTATTATTGTACATTATTCGGACATTTGCCATCATTTGTGTGTTAAAAATCAAACACGACGTTTCGGGAATAAGAATCAATTCCCGTTATCAAATGACTAAAAACTAAAGAAACATGAAACTAGAAACTAAGCCTGTGTAAAATCAAATAAGAATACCTAGTCGATAAATCGAAAATTGCAGAACATATATGGTCCGAAAAAGACAAATTTAATTGGGAAGAGGCAAAAATCATACACCGGGAAAGTAACTTATACAAATGTAAAATAATTGAAGCCTCATATATAAAACTAACGGACAATCCTATCAGCCAATCAAGTATAGAAGTAAGGCCATTATGGCTCCCATTATTAAAAAAAGAATTAAAATTTGATTATAATATCCCTATAACTAAAAAACCAGCTGAAATTTTACCTGTTAAATCGCCACAAGGGGTTGTAACCCGCTCTCGGGCTAGAAAGCTTAATACAACTAACAATAGGCCACTCCCCTAATAGTTGTGTGTTACCGTGATTGTGTTTTTTGACTTCTCAGTTTTAGCTCTGAGATGCATGCTTAGATATTAAGGTTGGTGGTATTCTTATTTAATTTTACTTCTTACATAGACTTAGTTTCTAGTTTCATGTTTCTTTAGTTTTTAGTCAATTGATAACGGGAATTGATTCTTATTCCCAAATCGTCGTGTTTGATTTTTAACACACAAATGATGGCAAATGTCGGAAAAATGTACAATAATAAAATAAAATTAACTACCTCGTTACAAACGACATTGAAATTAATATAAAATATAGTCAACTTACAGCAATTGCGTATCTTGTTGTATTGGCGTGTAAAGCCAAATGTTTAGGGTTCAATCCCTAGTCTAGGTCATATATTTTTTATTTCAAATATTATTTAATTAATAATACTAGCTGGTATAAAAAAAAACGTATAAGCGTTAAATTCAATATTGTTTCTTGTAAATATATTTTTTAAAATTACCGGTGCTTGATATATTAGACGTTAAAGAGTTTATATAGCCGCCATTTTGAAATGAGTAGTTTATTTTTCTAATTGGAAGTATCATGCAAAATTTCAACTCCATATCATTTACTGTTAAAAAGATATATTTTTTGGTTGAAATATAAAATGGCGCCTAGATAGAAAACAAATAATTTTAGGAAATATGTTTACATACGGTTTTCATTTGTTTTGATGTGAGGAATAATCACTTACAGTTTTGAAACGATTTATCGAAACACCCTGTATAGTTTGTGGTTTAAAGGCGAAACAACATGGCGGTTATAATCGTCCTAACAAGAATACAAGATAACTCCTAGTCCTCGAAGACTTTAACAGCGTCAGAGTCAGAAAAGAACAAGAGTTGTTCAAGAAAGACTTGATAGAAAATATGAAAGTAAGCAAACTATAACTACACGGAGAAATATGTAGATCCAGCTAGGACACCTGGGAATGTCACACCGGTACTCACGATACTGAGGTGACAATATTAAAGCATACATTGTAATATAATTTATGTACAAGTTCCAACTTTTTCTATTCATTCATAATTTCCTTTAATACAATACATTTTGTATAAGGCATGTCATTAATTATAGTCACTGACAAAAGCATAAACACAGCACAATATATATCAACTTTACCAATGTATTATTAATACATAAATGACGTAATTACTAAATACATGACAATATATTCTTGTGCAATGTAACACTTGTTCACAGTGAGTCGCAATTATCTATTGCTTTATATAGCTTACGTAATGTTTTCAACCTGTCAATATGCAATGTATATCATTAAATGTAATACATTCTCTGATAAAATTGTACCTCATACAATTTGGTCTAATACATATGAATAAAATGAGAAAAAGACACTAGAAAAGTAAGACTTGCTTACAAATAATCTACATAGACAATATGTAGATAACGGTTTAATCTTATGTCGCAATTCTTGTTTAGTAATTATTGAATATTTTGATTTACTATTGCGAAGTTTTTAAATTCGTATTTCAAAAAAGAGAAAATTGCTTTATCTATTATCTGATATCAATAAATAACTATCATAACTGATAAAAACTGATAACACAACTATAAAATACTGCGTCGATTTAGTTATACATGGGAATCATTATTCTAGGTAAAATTTAATTTAATGGTAAAAAAATCAATGGAAGCCCTCTCTGATACAAAATTTACAATTAAAATCAACATGTTCAGCAATTTAGAGAGCTCTAGATTAATAACTTCTATAATTACTGAACTAGATTGGTAAATGAAATGTATTATTTCTGACAAAGCTTGATTACGAGAAATATATTGGGTCTTTCAAAAGTAAGTTAAAACATTAAATTGTGGTTTCCCTATTTGTTGTCCAATCCTCGAGAAAAACTTTTCATTCTTTGCAGATATACTTTGTATAATAAATTGTGATTTAATTTGAAACATTTTAATACTTCTTTCTTGAACTGTTTTAATAACTCCTATATAGTGGACACTAGCGTCGGTTTAACTTAAGGAATATGAGCGCGTTTTTAGCAGAAAGCAGCTGCAGTCCGATATAAAATTAAATAGTAATCAATTTTTTCCTTGAAGTTTCATTTACACGATTTAATATTTATATAGATATATTTATAGTTTTATCCTTTTAAATTTACCGATGTTATCTTTTTTTAAATTTAGCAAAGAGTGTTTAAAATAATATTATGCATTTACATAATAAGAAAATACTCTTTCAATTAAACAATATAAAAAAATAATAAAATCTCCCAATGGATTTATTTTTACGTTCTCATATATCAGACATTCACCTTCAAAAGTTTAAAATATTTTAAAAGTTGAATATATTTCCTGAAAATAGCTGTAAGTTTTTTTTTATTTGAACGTAATTTGTTTGAATTCAATAATTCAGATTCCATTTACATATTTGTTTAGTTATAAATGCAAACTCCTTCGCAGTCTCGGAAAACGACAACAATAGATAACCTGTTACGAATAGCATCAAGACATCGTTATGTTGATATTAGAAAACACCCCCAGGCCATGAGGTCGGCGGAAAATGTTTTCTTTATATGTGTTTAAGTACTTTGGTCTAATAGGATATTTTACTGACGGACACAAGAAGGGTGAGTGGCAACCCTCAGGATACTCGTACAATATACTGGCGATAACGTGTTCCCTCAGGATCAAGGATTTACTGCCTATATCTCTGCAATCGTTACCCCCTATCTGTCGGTCATATATTTGATCGAAGCAAACTGGAGTTGGATGACTATTGTGTGGTGATTTAAATACTAGGATTCGTTCAAAATGTTAGAGAGTTGTTTCAAACATTTATTGTTTATTACTTTAAATATGCATCGTATATTTGAGAGGTTAATTTATGTTTTGATATATTACAATAATAATTGTACGTAAAAATAAAAGGTTCTTTTGCACAGCTTTTCAAATACATTCACTCTCACATCCCTAGAATGAAATAAAAACCAAATAAATGTCTCTTGGAAGTTGTCAGTTAAAGAGAGATAAAGAACCACGGACGTCGGTTTTTTTACAAATAGGACCTAAATTTGCTTCGCTTGTGCGATAAATACGTCATCAACGTATATCGTATTTAATGTAAAATTGAGATTTTAGTTACTGCTGTCTGAACCGTTAATTGTTTTTACTTGCAAAGATTCGGTTCAGTATTAATTTGAATCAAAATTTGATCGAAATTGGTATAGCAGATTAAGAGAAATTTCGTCTTTTACAACAGTCTCAGACTTTTTTTTTTTTTTTTTTTTTTTTAAATTCACGAAGAGATGGAGTCTTTACACGAGCAAAAATAATCAAATTTAGAAAGTAGATTTTTTTTCATTTACATTTCGAACTTATGACATTTAGTAAAATACAATGTGTGCTTGGTTGTATGTAACCTCTTGGTACTAATGGTTACCCTAGGCGTCAACCAAGTCATCTGGTAGTTTTCTCTCAAGTCTGCGTATCCTTGTTCGTTTTTACCAAGCCATTAGGATGGACCAACATTCAGTTAATGTAATGGATACTGTTTTTTTAATTTCCTCGGAAACACTTAGAACTTGGAGTTTCTGATTAGTCATAAACCTTGGAACGTTCAAAATCGATGGAAGGAACTTCGATTGAAACCGGTGAATCCCAAAGGTTCCATAAGTCATCAGTAAGGACTCGTACAGTAGAACTGGTTACCTTTCGAAAGTTCAGATCTATGGCGTATCAACAAGTACATCTTCAGAGCTTAAGACAAAGTTGCTTTCTTTTTGTAAAAATATATTTTTGCCAATTCAGGCTTGTATCTAAATGTATACATATGTATTTCACTTCGTTTGTTTGCGTATTTGATTACTTACTGTTACTGGTGGACATATTTCCTTTCTCGTAGTAGAAGAGGTTTGTTTCTGAATTGGAGAGATAGTAGGTGTTGAACTCCAAGCTGCTTAATGTACACAATAGTTAAAATATTTTAAAATCACGCCTATATTTAAGACGGGATTCGCAAACTGATGTTCCTCCAATTAATTTCTTGTTACACTATCCTTGTCCTTGGTTAAGGATACAGCTCTTCAGGAATAATCGTATTTTCAAACACTGTAAATTAAATATTTTTTGAAATATACAGTTGACAAAAGTTACAACTCTCAAAGTAGAATACGTTTGACGGTAAGAAACCCAATTTAATTTTGAATTACGTTATCAGTAGCTAAGTAAATTTCTTAAAAGAATTTATTAACACTTGAATAAGATCAAGCATTGAAAAATTTCCTGTTAATCTCTCCAAGAGGCGGCTATAAGGTCACGCGTTTAGTTCTTGAACGAAAGGATTTGTTCACTTCGAAAATCTCATTAAATAAATAGTTATTTAAGCATAGCCTTTTGGTGTATTTGTTCAGTTGGAAAGGGAACAAACTTTCGTTACTTTACACCACCAACAAATGTTGATATAGTTTATTCGAACAATTGCCATGATTTGTGTATACAAACGTATCGAGTATACGGAGGGTTTTTGCCAGATCAGGCCTAATTTTAGCCTAGGTGTCTTATCTTAGGTTATTAGATTCCATTTTATATTAAACATAATTTCGGTTTTTGGGATGAACGAGAAAGTTTGTGTAATATATGAGAAAATAACGATCTTTAAAGCAACATATTTACTTTCAACTCTCTTAAAAGGAAACTTAATATTTACACTTCACAATTAAAAAGAATGATAAAAACTTGAGCTTTTTAAATTTTATTTCAAAACTAAATCAACAAACCTTAAACTGAATCACTTTCGCCTTGGTAAATTACACAACTCCACTCCAACGAAAACTACACTAAAGTTAATATTGGATCTGTTAGGGGTGGGGGTGGGGCTTTGAGAAGTGTTATGAATATTTTACGAGTCTGACTTTGAGTGTTTCTATGAACGTAATATCCAAGTTATTTGTGGTTAACTCGAAGCATGTGGTTATAGAATGAGACTAAACAGGCCGACACGGGGTGTTTACTGAGACAAAGTGTGTTACGGAGGTTTCACAACAACTCTATTTGTCTTTGATATGTGACGGAAGCGTTTAGGGTTTGTAATATGCGATGTTTTATAAAATACAAATCTGTTAGGGATCCTAATAGGATGAGAGTTTGATCAGTGTCTCGTAAACACAGGGATGTTGTTTAAAATTTGCTCTTAAGTTATTCACGAATATCTAATTGTTGTATTTCAAAATTTTAGGGTCATGTACAAAGAAAATATACACAAATTATTTCTTAAAAATTAAATAAGATAATTTTAATCAATTTCTGCCCTAATGTAGTCTTTAATATAATATTATAAATGGATAATCAATATTGGTGAAACAAGGAAATCTGTTATGAATAATAATATTTGTATTGATTAGTAACATTATGAATTTACAATTATTGGAATACTTCTGTTCCCTTTTGGAAATATTTCAAAATATAGAATTTATATTCGTTGGCCAGTATTATTACACAAGAATATATTACACCTTGTGATTAAGATATTACAACCGAAATAAATGTATTAATAGTCCTTAATAATACAATTTGTCCTTAATTCCCAAGGTGTAATACAATTAGTAATAATAAAGAGCTCATGTAAGCCAGTGGATGTTCTAGACAATTATTACAAAATTATGATTATTGTTTTCTATTTATATCTGCTATTCTTAACCCTAGAGAATAACAGTAGTGTTATTACACTTTAACTATATCTCTAGTTTAAATTTTATGTGAATTTAACTTTAAAAAGAAAAGTCGTTTCTACAAAATGCTTGAATTTGCGAATTTTTTAAAACTACTAAACTATGGCGTCATGCCCAAGGATAAAAAGACTTAAAATAATGTATTTTATACAAAATCGCTATAAAGAATGAGGGTTCCTATAAGAAAAGTCAGAGCTGACAGCCACATTAGAAAAATGGCGGATGATGTAACAAATTTGTTAATAACTCTAGTTTTAACTTAAAAATCCTAGGTTTTATATATTGTCTACTTAAAGAATAAAACAGTGGTCACACTTGTTTAAATTACCCTGCATAAGTAAACTTTATTAAATTATATTATAATATGAATTATATATTTTTAAAAGTGTAATTATATCTTTTTACTATATATTGTATATAATTAAGTTTGTGTGTTTTATATTTAGTTAATTCAGTTGTAGTGCATTCATTCATATTAGTTCAATGTTTATTTTTCAAGCTTATTTTAAAATGTTTATTATTTATTTATTGTTGATGATTTAATGTTGAGTTTTGTTTTTATTAATGTTTTGGTAAAAATGTAATTTAGTATGTTGGTATAAGGGTTAGGTGGAAAAGTGCTAAATCTGGCCCCTAAACTGAAGATAAATTCTATTATTGTAATAAAATAATACGTATTTAAAAATACGAGTATATGATGTATATTCATGATACAATAAGGATTTCTTTAATATTTGTTCAGCCAAGTCTGAAATAAGACGCGCCTTCTGTTACCCGGGGACCCATCGCGTTAGTACAAAGTAATTTATAATATTTCTATAAGCCAACATTTTAAAATTATTCCCGACGCATTTGAAACGGAAAACGACTCCGTATGATTTATCTACTCATTTTGAGAGTTCATATTTATCATCCCCCCCTTCCCACCCTAACGCCCTTTTCGATCAAGTTGTCAACAGAAATTAAGTACGGGCATGTGAGGATATGCGTTACACCCTCCTTCTTCAACGAATTTACATTTCAAAAGTATTAATACAGCTATTAATTCAATCCTAACCTCAAAGTTGGGTTTTGCTTCATTTAAATTCAATGAACGGTTCGGGCTATAAATTAATATATTTCAAGAACCGAGTTGAAGATGGTGATCAAACAAAATGTTAACTTTTAGTTTTGGAAAAGTTTCAATTTTAAGTGCTTTTTGAAAAGTATTAATTTATTACTTTTAATGAATGTCAAAGAAGAAGAGTTTAGTTTTGTATTTAATCACAGCGTTAGAGAAAGTATCATGACTACGAGAAAATCAAAACAGTGTTTCTCTCTCTCTCTCTCTCTCTCTCTCTCTCTCTCTCTCTCTCCTCTCTGTTTTAGCTTTTTTTTTTTTTTAATTCATATTTTAAACAAATTTAGTATACATGTTTTTATGTTTTTATATTATACATTAATTTTATTCCTTTCTCACAATACGTAGTTAAAGCAAGTCATGGTATGGGTTAAAAATCTATGTTTTTTGATGATATATCCGTTTTGAAGGAACATGAGCCCAAAAAGTGGTTAAGAATAGTACCAGAGAAAGTATACTATTTTTTAAAAACACTTCCATATAGTGTATAATTTTCACTATATTATTATTTTTACAATTTTATACGAATAACTTAAGAGACACTTTTCTATAATTTTGATTTAAATAAATTTTTACTTTTAAGTTACTTTTATTTTGATTAAATTTACACTATATTTTATTATATAAATGCGTATAATTCAGTTGTTGGCTTGAATGACCACGCTCCTCATTCCCCCCTGCCCGATTTCTCTCTCTCCTCTATAGTTTTAGTTTCATATTTCTCAAATCTAATTGGTTCAAATGGTCGCATGATTTATTTAGTTTTGACGAAAATGGATTTTACTCCAGCATTATTGCCGATTTCATCTATAGTTTACAATTTTATTTTGCATTTACAATGCACAATTGTGTAAGACCGATTTCTTGAGAGGTGATATTTTAAAGCCTAGATTTTGCTAGAAATGACTGCAAAAATAAGATACAATAAAACTATTACATAATAAACGGAAAAGAACAAATCATTTTATAAAATAATGCAATAATTATACACATAGGATATTTTATTTCTTTATAGCAAACATGTGAAGAAATCTCAATGTAGATGGAAGATTGATAATTTAAAATAGTCATTGTAACTACTTTGTTAAAAAGGGATAAAAATACTACCAGTAGAGTTTAAAATCGCCTTCCATTTTTAAACTGTCAGGGGAAACTTTACGTATATATTTAGCTAATATCACCATTAAAACAAACGGTTCACTGTTAAGGGAATGCAATTTTGTAACTGCAAAGGCAATAACCTTTAGAAGTTACAGAGTAATTATATAAGGAAAAAAGTAAAAAGAATAGAAAGGGAGCAGTTAAATCAGAAAAACAACAACATAAGATCACAGTAATGAAAGTAATGAAAAACGGAAAAGAGATAGCCTAAACAAACATAATAAAATAAGTTAAAAATATTTCTTTTACATGTTGGTAACTCTCATTTTACCATTTAGTTTATCTTAGATTCGTACTCTCTCTTTCATCACACACGCGCAGGACACACAGAGAGAGAGAGAGAGAGAGAGAGAGAGAGAGAGAGAGAGAGAGAGAGAGAGAGAGAGAGAGAGAGAGAGAGAGAGAGAGAGAGAGAGAGAGAGAGAGAGAGAGAGAGAGAGAGAAGAGAGAGAGAGAGAATTTTTAACATCGTACAGGAGTTTGTTATAACACTCCTCTCCCTTTTTGACAGATATTAAAATTTTTAAACCAAAATTAAAAATAACACCATGTCTGTTTTACAAATAATTTCACTATATTATTAATTTATCCAAGAATTAGACACGCTCCCTCTTACGGTTTATTTAAACTTAAGTCCCGTCCACACCTCCCCCTCCCCCCCCCGAGTGTTGTTTAAATGTCAGGTCCTACAATAGAACTCGTGAAGCTAAAATCCTTTCTTCTAATAAAACAAAATCCATTTGGAACAAAACGTAGACAGGAAGATCCTAGAAGAGAGGATGGCTTATCATGTCGACCGTTAGTGGATTAGGGTACAACGAACACATTTGTGAGACAACAGACAGATTTACGACGCCATCTTTCATCCCCTGATCGGGCCTTCACCCCTCCTCTCTAGTGCCAGATTGTTTATAG